>JAVIAB010000139.1:72874828-73294828 GCA_032433765.1 Megaustenia siamemsis | reverse complement strand
GAATGTAATTATCGAGGGGGGTGTAATTAGCATAGGGAATGTCAATATAGAGGGAAATGTAATTAATGTAGGAGATGTAAATATCGAGGAGAGTGTAAGTAGCATAAAGAGTGTAAAGATCGAGGGGAGTGTAAGTAACATAAGGAGTGTAACTATCGAGGGGAGTGTAAGTAACATAAAGAGTGTAACTATTGAGGAGAGTGTAAGTAACATAAAGAGTGCAATAATTGAGGGGAGTGTAAGTAACATAAAGAGTGCAATAATTGAGGGGAGTATAAGTAACATAAAGAGTGCAATAATTGAGGGGAGTATAAGTAACATAAAGAGTGTAACTATTGAGGAGAGTGTAAGTAAGATAAAGAGTGCAATAATTGAGGGGAGTGTAAGTAACATAAAGAATGTAATTATCGAGGAGAGTATAATTAGCACAGGGAATGTATTTATAGTGGGGGAGTGTAATTAACGTAGGGGATGAAATTATAGAGGGGAGTGCAATTAACATGGTGAGTGTAAATAATGTTAAACAAGTATCATTCAGCGTGAAAATGTTGTTGTTGTTGTTGTGTTAGCCAGCTTTCAACTCTAACGAAGTCCCAAGAGAAAAGAAACTGAATTTTGCGTGTTAATCCATTTTTCCCTGGCAGCCGTGTGCACAGAGGTCCCTCACCGCACAGGCAGATAACTCCGACTTCGGAGGTACTCATGTTTTTTTCCGTCGATGAGTAACTGACGTTTCAAGCCGGGCCTGGCTGTTGAGACCAGGGGTGGTTGCCGCAGAGAGAAATCATAAATAAAATCCCAACCGTGACCCAAGCGTGAAAATGAAAATAGATATAGAAGTGTGATTAACAAAGTTGGTTGGTTGGTTAGTCGACAGATCATCGTCACTCTACGTGGAAAACTACATAAATGCTGAGATGTTCTTTACAATATATATCTTTGCATGTAGCAATCGGCGATCCCAATTAATGTACCATCTTCTTCTTCTTCTTCTTCTTCTTCTTCTTCTTCTACTACTACCTTTCAGCTCCTTGTGGAGCATAGGTCTTCAACAAACACTTTCCAAGTCGTTCTGTTTCTTATCACTCTTTTAAGATCATTCCAAGTCTTCCCCATCATCTTCATCTCTGCTTCTGTCTGTCTTCTCCAAGAATTTCTCTCCCTCTTTGCCTTTTCCCCTGGGGATTCCAAATAGGGCATGTTGTGTAATACTTTCAGTTGGATTCCGCAGTGTGTGTCCTATCCTTGTACGTACCATCTTGGTACCCCTTATATTCTTTCTGGTCTATTCTTTGTACATTGTATACACAAACTAACCTATGCGTGGACACCTCTGGATGTACATGTTGGCTTGTATGCGTACGTTTATCCATAAACGCCCCCTCTGTACACATTTTCGAACCCCTCCATTTAGGGTCCACCTCCTGAGCTCAAGATTGTCCACCCCCTAGCTCATCGCTCTAGCAAGACCAGTCTTTCCGGACCTGAACGCAGCGTCTGGAAGTTGAGGCCTTTCTTATTTCAGATTATTTTGCTTTATTATCTTGATATTCATTAGCGATGTAATGTTATGTTATTGTTTTATTTGATTATATATTTTTTTAAAGTAAATTAAAGAGCCCCCGTCACGCCAAGTGGGATATAGGGAATATGGTGTTAGTGACCATAATATTTATAGACCTTCAACACATGATTTTTGGGGTAATGTTGTCGGTATTACGCCCGTGCCTCTTTACATTCCCAGAAAAATCCGGTACCCATATTAATGGCTGAGTGAACCCGGAAGCCGTCGATCAGGGTCGAACCCGACCTCTTGTCATTTGTAGTCCAGTTCACTAACCACTGAGCTATCGCGGCTCCCATATATTTGTGTAAGTGTTTTTATTGTTCATGCTGAAGGCCTAATGAGCCGGAACGTCGTTCGATATTGCGTTCTCCGTTACTAACGTAAAGCTGTAACTATATCATTTGTTACTATATTTTTTTGTATTTCTTTCACCTAACGCAGCTACTTACAACATAAAAAAAAACACAAACCAAAGTTGTGATGAAAGACAGACATGAACAGAATGAGAACTCTCTGATGCCGCTGTTCATTCAAAATATAAAATAGGCACGCTAATGTTGTGAACTGGACTGGAGCTAAGGTCGGGTTATCAATTCAGTATTAAAATATTTCAATGTCAAACACAATAAATATCATATGACAGCAATCTCATAGCTTCTGGCCCTCTCGTGTCAAGGCATGTCTCCTGCTAGCACGAGAAGTTTCGAAAATCGAATCTCAGGCCTTGTAAAATTCGAAAAACTGGTTGCAACCAGAATATATTGCAATTTGTTTAGATATAAAGTAGATCTGACGTCATATAACCATCTTTAGGCGATTTATGAAATAAAATTCATTGATTGGTTGATTATTTATCCAATAGAATCTCTGCCCGTCATATCAATGCTGTAGTTCGTCGTGTTAGCATTTTTTTTTTCTTATGGACAATCATGCCAATGTGAAACATTTAGAAACTGCTCAGTTAACAAGGCAAACACATACCGTCACCAGTTGTCTGCTAGTTGCACTCAACTTATCTAACATTCTTGACATGGCTAAAAGTGCAAGACAAAGGGGTTGTCGCATTTGAAGTTGTTTCCACATAAAACATTAATTTATTCTCCCTTTTCCCAGTTATATTCTGTACAGTTTTGGTGTAATCCCAATCACATAGTTTTGTTTGTAAATAGTAAAGTAGTAAAGTACCCTCGTCACGCCAAGTGGCGTATAGGGAAATATGGTGTTAGTGACCCTATAGTTTACAGACCTTCAGCACATGATTTTTGGGGTAATGTGGTCGGTATTACGCCCGTGCTGCTTTACTTTCCCAGAAAAAAACCCGGTACCCATTTAAGGCTGGGTGAACCCGGGAAGCCATCGGTTGGGATCGAACCCTACCCCTTGTCCTTTGTAGTCCAGTTCACTAACCACTGAGCTATCGCGGCTCACTTGTTTGTAAATAAATTAAATAATTTTAGAACTTAAATTTTGACAGTAGTGACAAAGGTATTTACGATGTAAAATCTATTTTCGTGGTAAAATATTGACTGTGTTATACCATCACCGTGTAAGTCCGAAGCTGAAGGGGTGACCCCAAAACACATTTACCAGCGTGACCTTGACAACTGTAGAAGCTTTGATCGGCGGACGTCATTCTACCCAAAACCTCCCCTGCTCCGAAAGCTGAAAACCTCATGCCAGTTATGGATTTCTTCGAGGTTTTCTTTACAGCACGCAGACTTACTCTACAGATGGTGATGGTTGTAATGTAAAAATGGTTTCATTAGTGATGTGTTATAGGGAAGCTATTCAGACTTGGCTCGTGTCATATAAATGGTTTCATTATTGATGTGTTATAGGGAAGCTATTCAGACTTGGCTCATGTCATATAAATGTTTTCATTATTGATGTGTTATAGGGAAGCTATTGAGAGACTTGGCTCATGTCATATAAATGGTTTCATTATTGATGTGTTATAGGGAAGCTATTGAGAGACTTGGCTCATGTCATATAAATGGTTTCATTATTGATGTGTTGTTGGGAAGCTATTCAGACTTGGCTCATGTCATATAAATGGTTTCATTATTGATGCGTTGTTGGGAAGCTATTCAGACTATTCAGGGAAGCAGTGTAAGTTGTACTCGTGGTTGGAAAAAAAAATACCCACGCTGTTGACCCAGCCGCTGGCAGAAATGGGTACCAGGGTAGTATTCTGGGAAGGTGAGGAACGCCACCTCGCATCCTGAGTTTTGATGCTTGAAGCGACACTATCCTCAAGTCTCCGAACACTTCTGGATACTTTACCTCTACCCTTATTATTGTGGCCTCATGGACTGCATCAATATCCATCTATCCAGCGTACAATATCTGAGTTGCTTTAAAAAAAAAAATCACTCCTGCTCGTGCCATCATCACCACCACAGTTGCACCTAGTGTCGACTCTTTCGTTGCCACAGCCTCCCATGTTACATTTACAATATACACAACTTTCTCAAGGTATGAAAATTGTTTACATTGCTACCCACTCATACAAGATATGAAAATTGTTTACATTGCTAACCACTCATACAAGGTATGAAAATTGTTTACATTGCTAACCACTCATACAAGGTATGAAAATTGTTTACATTGCTAACCACTCATACAAGGTATGAAAATTGTTTACATTGCTAACCACTCATACAAGGTATGAAAATTGTTTACATTGTACCCACTCATACAAGGTATGAAAATTGTGCTACCCACTTATACAAGGAATACAAATTGTTTACATTGCTAACCACTCATACAAGGAATACAAATTGTTTACATTGCTACCCACTCATACAAGGTATGAAAATTGTTTACATTGCTACCCACTCATACAAGGTATGGAAATTGTTTACATTGCTACCCACTCATACAAGATATGAAAAATTGTTTACTTTGCTACCCACTCATACAAGGTATGAAAATTGTTTACTTTGCTACCCACTCATACAAGGTATGAAAATTGTTTACTTTACTACCCACACATACCAGGTATGCAATTGTTTACATTTGCTACCCACTCATACAAGAAAGTGTTCAGGGTAGCAAACCTAAACAGCCAATTAATTCAAAAATAAAACACTCAAGAGCTCTGATTTATCACAAAAATCTCAAAAGAGTGCACGAACTTCGTCACACTGACGAGTGTACATGTCACACTCTAACAAATTAACATCGAAAGAATCCACTTTCCCAAGCTCTAAAGTCCCCACAACTGAAAGTGCTCTCTCGGAGCAAGCCTCCCAATTCTTTAATGCAGCCATACTTAAGCTGACCAAGCTCTTTGTTTATAGCTAAACTTCCGAAAAGGAAACAATACAAAATGAAGAAAGTTTACCATTCTAACGCTGCAGCTACAAAAAAAAATGTTTACTTCAGCCTTGGTTGAGTTTGTTGTCTTTCAAGCTTAATTTCCTGTTTGCTCGTCCAGTATTTAATCTTCTCGCTTTGTGCTCGTCGTTTATATAATGATTTTGTTCCAGTAGCTTCCATTCGTCAATAGAATCAAACCGCATTGTAAATCTACAGCTTTGCTTTAAGGTAGTGGTTCCCAACTTGTACGTGTACCTACCCCCTGGAAATTCAATCGAATCACGAGAAAAATGTCTTCCCATTAAGAAAAAACAAAAAACAAGCCTGCTTGGTTTTGTTTAGCTCAATACTTTGCTCGTTTAGACATAATTATTTCTCTTTGAGATAGGATAGTAAACTAGCGAATGTTATCAAGTTCGAAATTCTGTAAACATTTTATTCTTAATTAATCGTATCAAAATATAAGCCAAATTAAATAAAGAGGACAGCAGTGCTGGTTTAGTTTAATTTAGTTTAGTCGACAAATCAACATCATTGCACAGCCAACAAAGTCCATAGTACTAAAATCCCCTTTTCAATACGTTCCCGCACACACACACACACAAAAACACTAAAGATTGCGTCAGCTCAGTTGCATTAACTTCGCAGAACCAGCTATGACCTTGATTCCAAGCTCCTTAGCCGCCTCTTGTATAGTAGCTGACATTGGCTCTATTCATTTCTCCACATACCGTGGTCGAGGGCCCTGTAATCACATGGGAGTGTTATTCTATTCTCTTCTTTCCAATATAAAATCATTCATGTGTGTGTTCTCTTCTGTCCTTTCTCCGTGTGTAATTCATATTTGTGAATCCATCTCAATGTTTCAATAGAGGTAATGGTAGTCCCTTAGCAACTGTCGTAGGATAATCAAGTGTTAGGGACGTCATTTTACTAAGCATCAACTTCATGTGGTTGAATGTTCAGCTCCCTTCTTCTCTGTCTTTCCTTATCAGAGAATATTTCTGCTGCTGGTTTAAGTAGTATCCCGACCCCTCTCTCTCTCTCTCTCTATCTCTCTCTTTCTCTCTATTTATCTCTCACTTTCTTTCTCTCTCTCTCTCTCTCTCGCTCTCCATCCATCCATTTACACAAATCCACAACACATCATTGTTAACATTATCATACACTGGTGGTTAATCCTAACAGGCAACTATAATCTCCTATTATGGTTTTTCCCCAATTACTGTTTCTACACTACACTATACTTTACTTCACCGCCCAACTACATGATAGTATACCACACCACATTACGCTATACCTCACTTCACCTCCCAACTACATGACACTATACCACACCGCATTATTCTATACTTCACTTCACAGCCCAACTACTATAACACAGCACATTACGCTATACTTCACTTCACCTCCCAACTACATGATACTATACCACACCACATTACGCTATACTTCACTTCACAGCCCAACTACTATAACACAGCACATTACGCTATACTTTACTTCACCTCCCAACTACGTGATACTATACCACACCACATTACGCTATACTTCACTTCACCTCCCAACTACATGATACTATACCACACCACATTACGCTATACTTCACTTCGCTGCCCAACTACTATAACACACCACATTACACTACCTTACATGAGGGAGAACGAGTCGGCGCGATACTCAATTTGAAATATACATTAAATGATTTTAGAATCCCTTTCTCTCTCCATCCATCTACCCAAACCCACACCCAACTGATCCACCAGACGACCCATCCATCTCTCTATCCCCCCTTTCTCCCCCTCTCTATCTGCAGCTTGTTATAGTTCCCTCTAAGTGGTTCAAGTATTTAAAGCTTTAAATACAGGAAGATATATAAAAAAGCCAGTAGTGGGTTGTGATAAACACTCCAAGGTATGGTGACAGCTTTACAAGGAAAGAACACAACACAATACTGACGGTTCGGCCTGTGGCCTTCTTCAGAATACAGGGACAACGACAACAAACGGTGAAGCACAATTATCTATAACTACATGTTAGATGATCAAGTACAGGGAGAGGTGGACAGAGAGAGGAAAGTACGATGTTGAAATAAGAAAGGAGGCTACATGAGGGGAGGTAGGATGAGCGTCGAGATATATAATGTTGAAATAAGAAAGGAGGCTACATGAGGGGGGGTAGGATGAGCGTCGAGATATATAATGTTGAAATAAGAAAGGAACGGTGTTTATCACACCCCACTACTGGCTCCTTTGCTACCAGCTTTACCGCAGCATTGCAATCATTTGTCTGTTCCCTAAGATGTATCAAAGCACACACTGAAACGATAGAAACCATTTAGGTCCTGGGGAGTTTTCATTGCAGCTTTGGCGCGAATGTTTGTCGCCTTAACAAAGCACTTTACTAAATCACACATGAACTTAACAAAGCACTTTACTAAATCACACATGAACTTAACAAAGCACTTTACTAAATCACACATGAACTTAACAAAGCACTTTACTAAATCACACATGAACTTAACAAAGCACTTTACTAAATCACACATGAACTTAACAAAGCACTTTACTAAATCACACATGAACTTAACAAAGCACTTTACTAAATCACACATGAACTTAACAAAGCACTTTACTAAATCACACATGAACTTAACAAAGCACTTTACTAAATCACACATGAACTTAACAAATCACTTTACTAAATCACACATGAACTTAACAAAGCACTTTACTAAATCACACATGAACTTAACAAAGCACTTTACTAAATCACACATGAACTTAACAAAGCACTTTACTAAATCACACCTGAACTTAACAAAGCACTTTACTAAATCAGACATGAACTTAACAAAGCACTTTACTAAATCACACATGAACTTAACAAAGCACTTTACTAAATCACACATGAACTTAACAAAGCACTTTACTAAATCACACATGAACTTAACAAAGCACTTTACTAAATCACACATGAACTTAACAAAACACTTTACTAAATCACACATGAACTTAACAAAGCACTTTACTAAATCACACATGAACTTAACAAAGCACTTTACTAAATCACACATGAACTTAACAAAGCACTTTACTAAATCACACATGAACTTAACAAAGCGCTTTACTAAATCACACATGAACTTAACAAAGCACTTTACTAAATCACACATGAAGTTAACAAAGCACTTTACTAAATCACACATGAACTTAACAAAGCACTTTACTAAATCACACATGAACTTAACAAAGCACTTTACTAAATCACACATGAACTTAACAAAGCACTTTACTAAATCACACATGAACTTAACAAAGCAGTTTACTAAATCACACATGAACTTAACAAAGCACTTTACTAAATCACACATGAACTTAACAAAGCACTTTACTAAATCACACATAGACTTAACAAAGCACTTTACTAAATCACACATGAACTTAACAAAGCACTTTACTAAATCACACATGAACTTAACAAAGCACTTTACTAAATCACACATGAACTTAACAAAGCACTTTACTAAATCACACATGAACTTAACAAAGCACTTTACTAAATCACACATGAACTTAACAAAGCACTTTACTAAATCACACATGAACTTAACAAAGCACTTTACTAAATCACACATGAACTTAACAAAGCACTTTACTAAATCACACATGAACTTAACAAAGCACTTTACTAAATCACACATGAACTTAACAAAGCACTTTACTAAATCACACATGAACTTAACAAAGCACTTTACTAAATCACACATGAACTTAACAAAGCACTTTACTAAATCACACATGAACTTAACAAAGCACTTTACTAAATCACACATGAACTTAACAAAGCACTTTACTAAATCACACATGGACTTAACAAAGCACTTTACTAAATCACACATGAACTTAACAAAGCACTTTACTAAATCACACATAGACTTAACAAAGCACTTTACTAAATCACACATGAACTTAACAAAGCACTTTACTAAATCACACATGAACTTAACAAAGCACTTTACTAAATCACACATGAACTTAACAAAGCACTTTACTAAATCACACATGAACTTAACAAAGCACTTTACTAAATCACACATGAACTTAACAAAACACTTTACTAAATCACACATGAACTTAACAAAGCACTTTACTAAATCACACATGAACTTAACAAAGCACTTTACTAAATCACACATGAACTTAACAAAGCAGTTTACTAAATCACACATGAACTTAACAAAGCACTTTACTAAATCACACATGAACTTAACAAAGCAGTTTACTAAATCACACATGAAGTTAACAAAGCACTTTACTAAATCACACATGAACTTAACAAAGCACTTTACTAAATCACACATGAACTTAACAAAGCACTTTACTAAATCACACATGAACTTAACAAAGCAGTTTACTAAATCACACATGAACTTAACAAAGCACTTTACTAAATCACACATGAACTTAACAAAGCAGTTTACTAAATCACACATGAAGTTAACAAAGCACTTTACTAAATCACACATGAACTTAACAAAGCACTTTACTAAATCACACATGAACTTAACAAACGAAAGCCTCTGCACGACAAATAAGAAACATACATTGTGAGACCACGAACTGTCAAACTACACGACTCACATTATGTTTGTCATCATCATCATCATCATCATGTGCCATACCGGTTGGCGTAGGTGATCATGTCCCTCCCCAATCTTCTATCCACAGTGCATCGTATCAGTTCTGTTGTTGACTGTTTTCCATGCCATGACACCAAGCTATCCAGTATTTTCTCTCTTTGTCGTCCGCGATCTCTCTTTCCTTTTATTTTGCCAGTTGTAACCAAGTATTCCAACTTTCCTCTTCTCATGATGTGCCCGAAAAATGTTGATAGGTTCTTTCTGATGTTTTTTAAGAGCTCCTTTTTTGTGTTGGCCTCTTTGAGAACTTCCTCATTGGTCTTTTTAGCTGTCCAGGGAACTTTCAACATTCCTCTAAGAAATCCCATCTCTGTGGCCTCTAATCGTCTTTTCATTTATTTGTCTACTGTCCATGAGTCGCTTCCATAGGTCAGAATTGGTTCTATATAGCACCGATGAACTCTCTTTCTCATTTTTATTGACATAGATTTGTTGCATAAGATATTTTATTATGTTTGTACGAGCATGTAATTATTGAATCTTCGCAGTATTTTATGTCGGATCAAAACTTTAAACAAGCACACATTTGTATTTAACATTTGAATTATTTGGGAGCCGCGATGGCTCAGTGGTTAGTCAACTGGACTACAAAGAACAAGAGGTTGGGTTCGATCCTGATCGACGGTTTCACCCAGCCTTAAATGGGTACCGGATTTTTTTTTTCTGGGAATGTACGGGCGTAATACCGACCCCATTACCCCAAAAATCATGGTCACTAACACCATATTGGCGTGACAGGGATCTTTATTTATTTTTTTTTTTACTATTTGAATTATGTTAAGTTAGTGAATAATCATTCTTCATTTTCTAGCTGCATGTCCTTTACAGATCACCACAACCGGTTTGAAATAATCTTTGTCATGCCAATCTCCCACTCCCTATGTGTCATGATCAAGATCTCTTTGATTTATTGGAACCACCTTCTTCTTGGTCAGCCCCTGTTTCGTCTTCTTGGAACGATGCCTTCCATTATTGTTCTTTTGTGTCTTCACACTGTGTCTTTTGGTGTAGATAAGTATTTTAATTTCCTCTGCAAGATGTTGTTTATAAGTCAGTTCTCTTCTCGTCAATGTCCAAGTCTTCAAGATGTCGTCAGTTCTCGTCAATGTCCAAGTCTTCAAGATGTCGTCAGTTCTCGTCAATGTCCAAGTCTTCAAGATGTCGTCAGTTCTCGTCAATGTCCAAGTCTTCAAGATGTCGTCAGTTCTCGTCAATGTCCAAGTCTTCAAGATGTCGTCAGTTCTCATCAATGTCCAAGTCTTCAAGATGTCGTCAGTTCTCGTCAATGTCCAAGTCTTCAAGATGTCGTCAGTTCTCGTCAATGTCCAAGTCTTCAAGATGTCGTCAGTTCTCGTCAATGTCCAAGTCTTCAAGATGTCGTCAGTTCTCGTCAATGTCCCAGTCTTCAAGATGTCGTCAGTTCTCGTCAATGTCCAAGTCTTCAAGATGTCGTCAGTTCTCGTCAATGTCCAAGTCTTCAAGATGTCGTCAGTTCTCGTCAATGTCCAAGTCTTCAAGATGTCGTCAGTTCTCATCAATGTCCAAGTCTTCAAGATGTCGTCAGTTCTCGTCAATGTCCAAGTCTTCAAGATGTCGTCAGTTCTCGTCAATGTCCAAGTCTTCAAGATGTCGTCAGTTCTCGTCAATGTCCAAGTCTTCAAGATGTCGTCAGTTCTCGTCAATGTCCAAGTCTTCAAGATGTCGTCAGTTCTCATCAATGTCCAAGTCTTCAAGATGTCGTCAGTTCTCATCAATGTCCAAGTCTTCAAGATGTCGTCAGTTCTCATCAATGTCCAAGTCTTCAAGATGTCGTCAGTTCTCATCAATGTCCAAGTCTTCATGATGTCGTCAGTTCTCATCAATGTCCAAGTCTTCAAGATGTCGTCAGTTCTCATCGACTGTGTCATTATTTTTCTCTATTATTTTATTTGCAATAAACACATTTTCGTCATTGCTGTATGCCATATTCCCCTTTTATTTTATGCCATTGCTAGTCTTCTATAGGACCAAGAGATAGAGGGAAGCAAAGAGAAAAAATAACAGACAGCTTAAGAGAATGGCTTGGCAGAAGGTGAACAACAGAAATGATAAATAGCTGCCGAGATCGAAAGTTGTGGAGAGACATGATCACCTACGCCAGTAGGCCCGATACTTGATGATGAGTCTTCTATTAATCTCCTTTTGGCTGCCTTTATTACTGGTTAGCCTTTATTACTGGTTAGCCTTTATTACTGGTTATTACAGATACCTTCTTCATATCTATCTATCTATTGACCTTTCGAGCCGTAACCGGCCCATAGGGCGTAGACCAAGATACACCTTCTCCTATATGAATTTTTTGTTCTAGCAGTTTTCTTTTAAAGATATTTTATCAAATCTCGCCATCTGTCTCTGTTCTGTGCAAGCAGTTCTATCTCATTGAGGGAGCCGATTCCTGCTGCTCTTGCCTCTCTCATCAATGTTCTTCTCAGTGTCTCCCTGGGTCTTCCTCTTTTTCTTTTACCTGTTGTTTCCCATATGAGGGCTTGCTTTGCTATTCGATTATTATCTCTTCTCATCACATGTCCAACGTATGACCATCGTCTCTTCTTCATATAATAACAAGAAATCCATAGCGAACTTTCCATGTAATAAACCTTCCAATGCTGAACTCTCGCTGATAACGTGTTATGTTCAAATATGATTACGTCTAATTTTGCATTCTCATGTTGTGTTTAGTTCTCGCATTAATATTTCATTTATATTTTGACGCGCTTTAATTAGGAACAACATTTAGAAAACACAATTTTGAACTTGATGACGTCAGATATCCGTCACGATTCACGATTTCAAGATCAATAATACTGTTCGAGTTGAGTCGATAAATCAACTTGATTTGAACATCAGACAATTCCCATAGTTCCTCTCGTCAGCACTCCTCTGCAACTACTGACGATCCTAGTTATAGTCACTACCGCCACATTATGTCCACAGCAGCAAAATCATTCAGGGGATAAAGAGTTAACTTCGAATTTTGCACACAAAAATGTTGAACAAATGCTAAGACTTCTTAAAATACGTAATCCTGCATTATTTTGTTCAAACCTCGATTTACAAATCACCAAATAACACTTTCGATAATTCACTGACAGGCGCCCTTCTCTCCCCCAACCACCAAAAATAAAAATAAATAACAAATATATAAATAAAAATACAAATGAAATAAAGTTACTTCAAAATGTAGAAAAATAGTTTCCCAGTTTTTGGCAAATGAAAACACAAGAGTAACACTGAGAGAAATTTAATGACAATCCAGAGATGAGCTAAATGACGGGTGAGTTGTTTAGGCGACACTATGTACATGTAAAATATATAGACAATGACAGCAAACTAGGTTCTTAATGTCTTAGGTAGTATAAGCATATGGGTTGCCAGTGGTAGCGGCAAGGCAAGCATATGGGTTGCCAGTGGTAGGGGCAAGGCAAGCATATGGGTTGCCAGTGGTAGCGGCAAGGCAAGCATATGGGTTGCCAGTGGTAGGGGCAAGGCAAGCATATGGGTTGCTAGTGGTAGGGGCAAGGCAAGCATATGGGTTGCTAGTGGTAGGGGCAAGGCAAGCATATGGGTTGCTACTGATAGTGGCAAGGCAAGCATATGGGTTGCTTGTGGTAGGGACAAGGCAAGCATATGGGTTGCTTGTGGTAGGGGCAAGACAAGCATATGGGTTGCTAGTGGTAGGGGCAAAGCAAGCATGTGAATTGCTAGTAGTAGGAGCAAGGCAAGCATGTGGGTTGCTAGTGGTAGGGGCAAGGAAAGCATGTGGATTGCCAGTGGTAGGGACAAGGCAAGCTTATAGGTTGCCAGTGGTAGGGACAAGGCAAGCATATAGGTTATCAGTGGTAGGGGCAAGGCAAGCATATAGGTTGCCAGTGGTAGGGGCAAGGCAAGCATATGGGTTGCCAGTGGTAGGGACAAAGCAAGCATATAGGTTGCCAGTGGTAGGGGCAAGGCAAGCATGTGGGTTGCCAGTGGTAGGGGCAAGGCAAGCATGTGGGTTTGCCAGTGGTAGGGGCAAGGCAAGCATATAGGTTGCCAGTGGTAGGGTCAAGGCAAGCATGTGGGTTGCCAGTGGTAGGGGCAAGGCAAGCATGTGGGTTGCCAGTGGTAAGGACAAGGCAAGCATATAGGTTGCCAGTGGTAGGGGCAAGGCAAGCATGTGAGTTGCCAGTGGTAGGGGCAAGGCAAGCATATAGGTTCCCAGTGGTAGGGACAAGGCAAGCATATAGGTTGCCAGTGGTAGGGGCAAGGCAAGCATATAGGTTGCCATTGGTAGGGACAAGGCAAGCATATAGGTTGCCAGTGGTAGGGCAAGGCAAGCATATAGGTTGCCAGTGGTAGGGGCAAGGCAAGCATATAGGTTGCCATTGGTAGGGACAAGGCAAGCATATAGGTTGCCGGTGGTAGGGGCAAGGTAAGCATATAGGTTGCCAGTGGTAGGGGCAAGGCAAGCATGTGGGTTGCCAGTGGTAGGGGCAAGGCAAGCATGTGAGTTGCCAGTGGTAGGGGCAAGGCAAGCATGTGGGTTGTCAGTGGTAGGGGCAAGGCACGCATGTGGGTTGCCAGTGGTAGGGGCATGGCAAGCATGTGGGTTGCCAGTAACAAGGGGAATGTTAGCCTGTCTCTCACGTTCTCTTTTATCAGACATCAAGAATACGTGCTTAAATTAAACCTTATGCTCTATTAGTAGCATAGCCCAAGTTTGTATAGTTTGACATTTCTCGAATCCATCTTTTGTAAAAACTTCTCGCATCTTCTGTTGTATCTTATTATTAGTGTATGATTCGGGATGCTGTTCTTGATAAATACCTTATATGTGATGCTCATTTAGCTTGTTTGCTGATGTTGAACTTCTACATTACTGTTACGTCTGATTTTAATCCATTAACGTCTACCTTGATATTGCATCGTCTTGGTGCATTCATTACTGACCAAAATAAACAAAATTTACTTTCCTCCTACATGGGGCGAACAGAGTCCATTTCCTTATTTGTGGGGGAAAGTCACAGTCCACTTCCTTATTTGTGAGAGAAATCACAGTCCATTTCCTTTTTTGTGGGGGAAGTCACAGTCCATTTCCTTTATTTGTGGTGGATGTCACAGTCCACTTCCTTATTTGTGAGAGAAATCACAGTCCATTTCCTTTTTTGTGGGGAAGTCACAGTCCATTTCCTTTATTTGTGGGAGAAATCACACTCCATTTCCTTATTTGTGGGGAAAGACACAGTCCATTTCCTTATTTGTGGAAGAAGTCACAGACCATTTCCTTATGTGTGGGAGAAGTCACAGTCCATTTTCTTATTTGTGGGAGAAGTCACAGTCCACTTCTTTATTTGTCGGAGAAGTCACAGTCCATTTCTTTATTTGTGGGAGAAGTCACAGTCCATTTCCTTATTTGTGGGAGAAGTCATAGTCCATTTCCTTATTTGTGGGATAAGGCACAGTCCACTTTCTTATTTGTGAGAGAAGTCACAGTCCATTTCATTATTTGTGTGGGAAGTCACAGTTCATTTCTTTATTTCTGGAAGAAGTCACAGTCCATTTCCTTATTTGTGGGAGAAATCACACTCCATTTCCTTATTTGTGGGGAAAGACACAGTCCATTTCCTTATTTGTGGAAGAAGTCACAGACCATTTCCTTATGTGTGGGAGAAGTCACAGTCCATTTTCTTATTGTGGGAGAAGTCACAGTCAACTTCTTTATTTGTCGGAGAAGTCACAGTCCATTTCTTTATTTGTGGGAGAAGTCACAGTCCATTTCCTTATTTGTGGGAGAAGTCATAGTCCATTTCCTTATTTGTGGGATAAGGCACAGTCCACTTTCTTATTTGTGAGAGAAGTCACAGTCCATTTCATTATTTGTGTGGGAAGTCACAGTTCATTTCTTTATTTCTGGAAGAAGTCACAGTCCATTTCCTTATTTGTGGGAGAAGTCACAGTCCATTTCCTTACTTATGGGGGAAAGTCACAGTCCACTTCCTTATTTGTGGGGGATTTCCTTATTTGTGGGAGAAGTCACAGTCTATTTCTTTATTCGTGGGAGAAGTCACAGTCCATTTCCTTATTTGTGGGAGAAGTCACAGTCCATTTCTTTATTTGTGGGAGAAGTCACAGTACACTTCCTTATTTGTGGGAGAAGTCAGAGTCCATTTCTTTATTTGTGGGAGAAGTTACAGTACACTTCCTTATTTGTGGGAGAAGTCACAGTCCATTTCTTTATTTGTGGGAGAAGTCACAGTCCATTTCTTTATTTGTGGGAGAAGTCACAGTTCATTTCCTTATTTGTGGGAGAAGTCACAGTCCATTTCCTTATTTATGGGGGAAAGTCACAGTCCACTTCCTTATTTGTGGGGATTTCCTTATTTGTGGGAGAAGTCAAAGTCTATTTCTTTATTTGTGGTAGAAGTCACAGTCCATTTCCTTATTTGTGGGAGGTCACAGTCCATTTCTTTATTTGTGGGAGAAGTTACCGTCCATTTCTTTATTTGTGGGAGAAACCACAGTCCATTTTTTTATTTGTGGGAGAAGTCACAGTCCATTTCTTTATTTGTGGGAGAAGTGACAGTCCCTTTAATTTATTTGTTGGAGAAGTCACAGTCCACTTCCTTATTTGTGGGAAAAGTCACAGTCTGCTTCCTTTTTTTGTGGGAGATGTCACAGTCCATTTCTTTATTTGAGGCGAACAAGCATTTCCATTCATTTCCAGATGTAATAATTTTTTTTTTTAGAAACCAAGACATCTCCGTGGTTCACCCGACCTCTGAAAATGGATATAAGAGTTTTGTTGTTTTTGTTGTTGTTATTGTTGTTATTGCTCTTGTTGTTATTGTTGCTGTTGTTACAGCTATCGTTGTTATTCTTGTTATTATCGTTGTTGTTGTTGTTGTTCTTATTTTTGCTGTTGTTGCTGTTATTATTATTATTATTATTATTGTTGTTAATGTTGCTGCTGTTACTGTTATTGTTGTTGTGTTATTATCGTTCTTATTGTTGTTGTGTTATTATTGTTTTTGTTGTTGTTATTGTTATTGCTATTGTTAATTTTGTTGCTATTATTGTTGTATTTATTGTTAATTTTGTTGCTACTATTGTTATTGTTATTGTTAATTTTGTTGCTATTATTGTTGTTATTATTGTTATTATTGTTATTGTTGTTAAAGTGTTATTGTTGTTAAAGTGTTATTGTTGTTAAAGTGTTATTGTTGTTATTTTAGTTATTATTGTTATTATTGTTGTTATTGTTGCTAAAATTGTTGTTTTGAATTAACAATAATAGTTACTATTTTATTGTTATTGTTACTGATGTTGCTATTGTTGCTGATGTTGAGTTATCACGGCCTGGTAAGATCCCAACCACACATACCCATTAAATATACCGTTGGTCATTGAGAAATGTTTCCTGTCAACGCCATATACCCCACACAACTTACTGTATTATAGCATTTCAAAAGCATATAAACATTTCAGTAGTCTTGCAGCTTTCACTGCCCGAGTCGTCTATTGTTTCATTAAGGTAATAAAGTATTGGCAACAATTGTGTTGATTTATTTGTATAGTTCGTTCACAAATTCGTGCCCACAGAGTTGATCATTTATCTCGGAAACTGTTTGATGAATTTCTGTAATCTTTTTTCATGAAATCATATTTTTTTCACCGACCTTCAGATTGTATAACATTTAAGTACAAAGGTCGATGGCGCTGGATAGGACGCACACTGCGGAAGCCAACTGAGAGTATTACACAGCAGGCCCTTTTTTTGAATCCCCGCGGAAAAAACAAAGAGGAATACCAAAGAATTCTTGGAGAAGACAGACAGAAGCAGAGATGAAGATGATGGGGAAGACATGGAATGATCTTAAAAGAATTGCAAAAAACAGAACGACTTTGAAAGTGTTTGTTGAAGACCTGTGCTCCACAGGGAGCTAAAAAAGGTTGAAGAAGAAGTAGAAAGGTAGTCTGAAATTTGCACAAATTTTGCACAAATCGTTTTTTGTTATAACATTTTAGGAAAATATCAAACCGCGTGCTCTAAACATTAGATTTTACTGTAAATTATGTTAATTTTCTAACAATGCAAGCCAAAGGCGTGTCCGTATTACATTGAATAGTAATATAACCGACCCATTTAGATTACTTGCAAAAGTGCATGTACAATGACACAGTTACCCTTTGCATAGTGATGAATTTACACTTTAAACTTTTCATGGTTTTAAAAATCCAGTAGTCATTTCACAACAGTTTAAAAATTATCACACACACAGGAATATTCATTAATAGTAAAATTTTGTCAAAATACGCCTCTGGACGAATTTAACAAGAAACTGGAAATGAAATTACCAAACTAAACGTCCGAGTGGCGGTCGTCTTACACGTTAAGAGTACGAAACGGTGCTAAAATTGTGTAGTGTGAATGTGAAATTTGCCTTTTTAATTGGTGAGTTGATTACTACATTTTTGGGGCATGTTAAAGACACAACAGCCTACTAAAAGTAATATTGGAAGGAAAAATACAAGGTAAAAGAGGCAGAGGCAGACCAAGACTAACATGGACGAGTAACATCAAAAGATGGTCAAGTCAATCTATGACAGCCTGCACCATCAAAGCAAGAAACAGAGTAGAATGGCGATCCATGGTTGCCAACCTTCGTTGCGGAGAAGGCACACGATGATCATGATGATGATTACTACAAATGTGGGTATTGTAAAATCCTAAAATTTAGGACAAGCAAGAAAATCATATTTTTATATACCTCAAATATTCAAAAATCTTTCCTAAATGCATGACAGTAGGGCAAAAAGTCAGACCTGAAGGTCGGTGAAAAAATAAGATTTCACGAAAAAAGAATTACAGAAATTCATGAAACAGTTTCCGAGATAATTAATAAACTGTGGGCACGAATTTCTGAACGAACTATAGTAACCTTTCACATGTTTATTTGTAATTTTTTTACGTTCACCAACTTTCATCATCATCATCATGTGTCATACCGGTTGGCGTAGGCGATCATGTCCCTCCACAATCTTCTATCTACAGTGCATCGTATCAGTTCTGTTGTTGACTGTTTTCCATGCCATGACACCAAGCTATCCAGTATTTTCTCTCTTTGTCGTCCGCGATCTCTCTTTCCTTTTATTTTGCCAGTTGTAACCAAGTATTCCAACTTTCCTCTTCTCATGATGTGCCCGAAAAATGTTGATTGCTTCTTTCTGATGTTTTTTAAGAGCTCCCTTTTTGTGTTGGCCTTTTTGAGAACTTCCTCATTGGTTTTTTTAGCTGTCCAGGGAACTTTCAACATTCTTCTGAGAAATCCCATCTCTGTGGCCTCTAATCGTCTTTTCATTTGTTTGTCTACTGTCCATGATTCGCTTCCATAGGTCAGAATTGGTTCTATATAGCACCGATGAACTCTCTTTCTCATTTTTATTGACATAGATTTGTATCATAAGATATTTTTTCATTTTCTGAAATGCTATTTTGGCCTGAGCTATTCTGCTTTTTATTTCTGTGGTGCATCTCCCATCTGATGTTATTATTGTGCACAAATATTTGACACGTTGTCAGATTTGTGTCGTTTATTTTTATGCAGCATGATGGTGGTGATTGTTTCTTCGATATAACCATTACTTCTGTTTTCTTACTATTCAGACTGAGATCTCACCAACTTTCACATCTGACGAAGTCCCTAGAGACTAGGAACTGAATTTTGCGTGTTAATCTGTTGTTCCCTAGCAGCCGCGTGCACGGGGGGGGGGGGGGGGGGGTCCTTCGCCGCACAGGCAGATAGATAACTTCGTCTTAAGTAAGAAGTAGCCAAATTTATTTCCATTGATGAGTAATTGACGCTTATAGCCTGGCCTTACCGCTGAGACCAGGGGTGGTTGCCGCATAGAGAAATCATAAATAGAAATCCCAATTGGTGCAGCCGGGATTTGAGCTCACAACCTCTCCGTCTCGAGACCGGCGTCTTGCCTCGAGACCAACCACTCACCCATTTGTGATAAATTGATAACTGCTTATCATCATCAATAACCGGGCCTACTGGCGTAGGTGAATATGTCTCTCCACAACTTTTGATCTCGGCAGCTATTTATCATTTCTGTTGTTGACCTTCTGCCAAGCCATTCTCTTAAGCTGTCTGGTATTTTTTCTCTTTGCTTCCCTCTATCTCTTCATCCCTCAATTTTTCCAGTTGTTACAATATATTCCAGTTGTTCTCTTCTCATTACATGGCCAAAAAATGATGATTATTTCTTCCTAATATTGGAAATTAGCTCTCTTTTTGCTTTGATCTCTTTCAGAACATTTTCATTACTATTCTTAGCTGTCCATGGTATTCTCAACATTCTTCTGTAAAAACACATTTCTACAGACTCCAGTGATTTTCTTGTCTGTTGTCCTATTCTCCATGATTCACATCCATATGCTAAGACTGGCTCTACATAACATTTAAGAACTCTTTTTCTTGTTTCTATTGTCAAAAATGGATTGCATAATATCTTCCTCATTTTCTAAAAAGGTGTTTTTGCCTGAGCCATTCTGCATCTCACCTCTTTTGTACATCTTCCGTCTGAGGTTAACAAAGTTCCCAAATATTTAAATTCATTTACCTGTTTTAATATTGTTCCACTTGTCTTTATTTTGCACTGAGGTGATGTTTTTTTCTTTGTTTTTACCATTACTTCTGTCTTTTTTGCTATTAAGGCTGAGTCCTTTATTTTTGCTTTCTTTCACTATAATGTCCAACATTTCTTGTAACTCATTTTCATTCTTAGCGATTAATACTGTATCATCAGCATACCTTAGATTATTTATATTATGACCTCCAATTGTTATTCCAGGCATGCCCCTTATGGATCTTAAAATAATCTCACTATAAATATTAAACAAATTTGGTGACAGCACACAACTTTGCCTTGTCTAACACCCTGTTTTATTTCTTGAAACATTCCCAATTGGTTTCCAGTTCTTATGGCCGCTGTTTGCTGCCAGTACATGTTCTTTATTATTCTTAGATCTTTGCTGTCTACGTTTATGCTTTCTAAAATTTTGATTCTTTCTTGGTGCTTTACTTTGTCAAATGCCTTGGTGTAATCTATGAAACATAGGTATAGATCTGTTTTCACCTCTATGGCTCTTTCTACTAAAGATCTTATGATATATATGGCATTGCTCGTTCCTTTACCTCCAACAAAACCACACTGTTCATCGCTAATTTCTGGACTGATTTTGTTTCGCACTCTTCGCATGATGATTCTTAGTAATATCTTAGTCATATGACTCATAAGGCTTATTGTGCGATGATCATCGCATTCAATCGCACCCGATTTCTTTGGCAGGGCTATGAATATTTATTTGAGCATATCGTCTGGTATATATCCGCTGTTGTAGATATCATTCAATATCTTTGTTATTATTTCTATTCCATGGCTTCAGTCTCTTCTTTAGTTATATTATCTGGTCCAGGAGCTTTGCCTGCTTTCATATTGCGCAAGGCGTCTTCCACTTCTTTTCTTAGTATTGCTGGTCCATCTCCATTATCCTTAATATTTACTTCTGTTCGTTCATCATTATAAAGATCTTTAATGTATTCTGTCCTTCGTTCCCTTATGTTTTCTTGTTCAATCAACAGTTCTCCTTCCTTTGATCTTAAACATCCAGTTTTGATTGCGTTTTTCTTCCAGTTAATTCTTCAATTTGTTTGTATATAGCTTTAGCATCCCTATTTTGTTGCATTTCAATCTCTTTGCATCTCTCTTTTAGCCATGCTTCTTTTGCTTCATTGCATTTTATTACAATTTCTGTATTTAATCACTTATACTCATCTTTATTTCTTTATTTCTTCTTCTTGTATCCATTAGCTGCAAAATGTCCTCTATCATCCATTTCTTTCTAGAATTTGTCCTCACTGGTGGTATTAACTCTTTTGATGTTTGTTGCATTGATTCTTTTAGCATTTCCCACTGTTCATCAATGCTTTGTATCTTCTCTATTGCATTGTACCGGTTCTGAATTGTGATTTTATATTTGTCTTGCAGCTTCTTCTAATTTGAGTAAATCTAAATTTAACTTGATGGTAACTGAGGCTCGTTTTGTTGTTTTTAATTTTACTCTAAGCTTTCCCACAACTGGTACATGATCACTATTGCAATCTGCCCCTGGTCTAGTTTTCACACACACCATACTGTTTCTAAATCTATTAGAAACTGAAAATTTTTATTCTATTAGAAATTATAAATAATGAATGAATGAAAAATTCATAGCAACAAACTCATAAACACTTTTTCTACTTTCCTAAGTCCAGGAGTTTTTATAATCATTCTGTCCTTTATGAAGCTCATTCCTGCAGTCTTCTCTTTCAATCATTCACCGTCTTGATCGTCTCAGTCGCACGACAATCATCCCTAATTGTCAATCTTCTGTATGCCACAGCCAACTCAGCTATCTAAAAAAATAGCTATCATTGACGATGTCCTTCACGCAGGTGCACTCATGACTATAGCATAAGGCTACGATCACTACTCGGGAATAAATTGTGTATGTGAATTGTCATTTTAAGACAAGTATCTCCCGGTATGAGAGCCACGATAGCTCAGTGGTTAGTGAACTGGACTACAAAACAAAAAGGGGGAGGGTTCGATCCCAATCGACGGCTTCCTGGTTCACCCAGCCTTAAATGGATACCGGATTTTTTTCTCGGAAAGTAAAGCGACACAGGCGTAATACCGACCACGTTACCCCAAAAATCATGTGCTGAAGGTCTGTAAAATTTATGGTCACTAACACCATATTCCCTATACGCCACTTGGCGTGACGGGGGCAATTATATATCCCGGTAGGTCTGAATACTTGCGTTGCAGACTTGCAGACAATTCTGTAGTTTGTCACCTGCAATTAGTACAATCCTTTTTTTTTTTTAAATCAGCCACTTCCACAAACAATACAATCTCTCCCTCTAGAGCTCTACAATCATTCACATTTTTGCTTGAATCCAAGGCAAATTGTAATGATAATAATTTATTCTCTGGCTGGGGGGGGGGGGGGAATGGGTGGCCTAGGTGAAAGACGTTGACCTCCGATTAAGAAGGTTTTTAGTTCGATTGTCGCTTGTTTTTCTCTTCGGATCCATGGGTTCACATCTTCCCGATCTCTTCATTGTAAGATCCGATCCCTTTCGGTTAACAGCGGGAAAACAGGAAATCCCATGTGCACTGTGCGCATGTTAGGGAACGATGGTAGTTAAAAGTGGGGGAAAAAATACACCAGAATGGCTGCTGGTGTGAAGAAACTGTTGAAAAATTAAAAATCTACTCAAGTCGAAGACGAATGTGTCGAGAGCTTAAAGGGCGCAGGTACTGCGACTTGGGGTAAACTAGAGACACATCTACGCCCACACTAGTGGTGAATGCTGTAGAAGAGGGAAGAAGAAGATGATGATGATTATTTTGGGGGTTGCTGTTTCCGTTGCTGAGGCGGCGGTGGCGGCATCCGGGCGACGATGATGATGATGATGATGATGATAATTATGGGGGTTGCTGTTTCCGTTCCTGCTGCGGCGGCATCAGGGCGACGATGATGATGATGACGATGATGATGATGATGATGATGATGATGATGATGATGATGAAGACGAAGATGAAAAAGAAAGAAGAAAAAGAAGCCAAGGAAAAAAGGAGCAGAAGACAAGAAGAAGCCAAGGAAAAAACAATGACGAAGAAGATTTCATTTTCCTATGTGAATGCTGCACAATCTTTAGCTACAATCACTTGTCGCCACTTCCACACGAAAGTCTGTTAACAGTAAAACAATTAATTAAGATTAGCTTTTATTTGCAAATGAGTTAAACAAGAAAACATTGATGGTGAGTTAACAGCGGCACTCTAACAATCATTCCCTATCTCTTTATTTCAGGGATCTCAAAATGGAGAATATCATGCTGGACACACCAAAGCGGAATATAAAACTCGTCGGTAAGTTTCAGTCAGAGGCGTGTCTTTAAGAGGGGGTAGAGTGTGTTATTAATCTTAAATGTAAGCATCATCCAGTGTCATACCTGCTGGAATAGGTGATCTCAAATTCCTGTCACTATTGTTGCTTAAACCAGTGGAAGAGATCAATCACTTTATCTATCTTGGAAGTCACATTGATCGAGAAGAGGATACAAGCAAAGAAATTAGAATCAGAATAGCTAAAGCAGCAATGTCTTTCAGAAGCCTTGAAAAGTTGTGGAAATCAAAACTCATCAGCACAAACACAAAACTTAGACTATTTACATCAGATGCACTATCAACCCTTACGTATGCGTGTGAAAGCTGGAAAACAACAAGAGATATAGAAACAAAGTTGATCGTATTCAAAAATAAGTGTCTAAGGATCATACTTGGTATAGCACGGAACGAATTCTGGAATCCTACTCTGATTGAGTCTTGATCAGAGAGAGAGAGAGAGAGAGAGAGAGAGAGAGAGAGAGAGAACGAATTTAAAATAAACGAGGAAATTAGAGAAATCGCCAATCTACCACTAATATCTTCAGCAATAAAGAAAAGACGATGGTCATATGTTGGACATGTGATGAGAAGAGATAATAACCGAATAGCAAAGCCAGCCCTCGTGTGGGAAACAACAGGTAAGAGGAAAAGAGGAAGACCCAGAGAGAGACACTGAGAAGAACATTGATGAGAGAGGCAAGAGCAGCAGGAATAGGCTCCCTCAATGAGATAGAGCTGCTTGCACAGAACAGAGACAAATAGCGAGATTTGATAAAATATCTTCAAAAGAATTGAAAACTGCTAGAACAAAAATTTAGATAAGAGAGGGAGTACGCCCTTGGTCTTGGTCTACGCCCTATGGGCCGGCTACGGCTCGAAAGGTCAGTGGATAGATAGATAGATAGTTGCTTGTCTTTTCTGTTATTGACTTCCTTCCAAGCTATTCTCTCAGACTATCTGGTATTTGTCTGTTTGTTACCATCTATATATAACATCAAATAAGTAACACCAGAACTAAAACTAAGAAAGCAAAATGTTATATCTTCTCAACATTCCTGTATGGTGCAGAAACATGGACATTAGACAAGAAAACAGATCAGAAAATTGAAGCCTTTGAAATGTGGATTTATAGAAGATTATGTAAAATTGGATGGAAATAAAAGAAAACAAACAATGAAGTCTTAAAATAACTAAAAATTAAAAGAGAACTACTAAATACAATTCAAACAAGACCAAGGAGATTTTTGGGCCATGTTAAAAGACACAACAGCCTGGTAAAAGTAATCTTGGAAGGAAAAATACAAGATAAAAGAGGCAGAGGTAGACCAAGACTAACATGAACGAGTAACATCAAAAGATGGACAAGTCAGCCTATGACAACCTGCACTTTTAAAGCAAGAGACAGAGTGGAATGACGCTCCATGGTAGCCAACCTTCATTGCAGAAACGGCACTCAATGATGATGATGTACCATCTATCTCTTCACCCCTCAATTTTTTTTTTTTCTGTTGCAATGTATTCTAGAAGTTTCTTTCTCATTTCATAACAGCCAACACAATTATGATTGTTTCCTTCTGGTGTTAATAACAAACTTTCCTCTTTTATATCTTTTGCTTTTGGTCTCTTTCATATCCTCACAGCTTTTCAATTTTTTTTTAAAGCTGTGTATGGTCTTCTGAACATTATTCTGCAAGATCACAATTATATGGCCTACAGCGATTTTCTTCTTTGTTGTCTAATAGTTCAGTATTACTTTCCATCTGGGAGCCGCGATGGCTCAGTGGTTAGTGAACTGGACTACAAAGGACAAGAGGTCGGGTTCCATCCCAACCGACGACTTCCGGGTTCACCCAGCCTTAATTGGGTACTGGATTTTTTCTGGGAAAGTAAAGCGGCACGGGCGTAATACTGATCACATTACCCCAAAAAATCATGTGCCGAAGGTCTATAAAAATTATGGTCACTAACACCATATTCTCTATACACCTCTTGGCATGACGAGGCACTTTACTTTTTTTTAAATATATAAACATGTATATGTATGACGAGGCACTTTACATTTTTTAAAGATATATACATGTACTATATATAGTAGTAGCAGTAGCAGCAGCAGTTGCAGTATTAGTAGCAGAAGCAGCAGCAGCTTCCGTCAGTCATAGTTGACTATGGATTTTGCAGCGCCCCTAAATTTTGTTATTTTTTTCTTTCCTTTCACCGTGTATTCTCTTTTTCTATGAATATGTCTGCTTCTTGTTTGAGTTGGAGCTTTAGAGTGTGTTTCCAAAGATTGCCGTCTGCAGCTGTTTCTTCCCAAGCTGCAGGGTTTATGTTCAGTTTTCATGTCACGTTCAGACAAGTCTACATATCGAAGTTTTGGGCGCCCCAAAAGAGAGAAGAAAAACATATATATATATATATATATATATATATATATATATGTATATGTATGTATGTATGTATGTATATATGTATATATATGTGTGTGTGTATGTGTGTGTGTGTGTGCGCATACACACACTCTGGGTCGAACACTACGTGGCGACTGCCCTGAGGCAGGCGACCTTCATTTACAAATATCTTCCGGTAGCCCATGAAGCAGATTGAACACTTCAACAATATCTTTAATGCAGATTTCAATGTAAACTTATATTTGTGTTCGCTGAACTTGGCTGTACAATGATAGCATAATGCCATGATCATATACGCGCATTATTCCTTAAATTGAAATGAACAAAAAGAAATCAGTGATACAACAAAGAAGTTAAATATATGAGAGTCGAAAGGGTCCACCCAAAGCTACTGGTGGTCACCCTGATCCGTTATACAGGATTGCCCCCCAGCACACAGACCTGAGAAGGACAATGTGGTCCACACCCACCTCCATGGAAGAGAAACTATACGGTGCAACCAAATCACTTAAACAGACAGCTGCCTTCATTAGAGAGTCCGGAGTTCTAGCCTGCATGATTGCAGAAGAAGAAGAAGATGAAGAAATATATGAGAGGAGATTTGTACAGGTTGACATTTGGTACTATAGAAAAATGGGAGCTAGACGACAAGTAATAAATATTAGAGCCCTAATGTAGCTCTCCGATATTGATACCAGTCATTAGTCTCCGTTTAAAATACAAGGCAGATAAGGGCCGTATCACGAGAGTTACTGTGCTTGAGATTATTATTAACGATAAAAGAACAGATGGATAATGAGATTTAGGGAGGTTAGTGTAGCGACATGGTTAGGTTTCTCGTCCCATGTTGTCGTTTGTGTTCCCTCGATGATTACCATTTTAAAATCGTCCACTTGAAATGTGTAAACGTAACATGAAGGCTTTTGGCATGCTTGACTGGGAGGATTTTCTTAAGACAAATCCAGCTGGAGGTAAACACTAGAACTTAGACTGAAAGAAGACAAAGGCAGTTTGAGAAAGGTTGCGGCTCTAGAAGCACAAAGTTTGTTCTAAACACTATAACTACGTCACTAATATTATCGCATTTTCTACTTGACATTGAGAGTTGTCTACAAGCTCTCACAGCCAACGAGATTCTCTACAGTTTGAACAGCCATGATGTAAAGTCAGTATTTGTTTTAATTGTGTTCATCTTGGACAGCGGTAAAGAAATAGAAAAATCAATAGCAGCAGCGGGAAATTTGGTTCTCGAAGAACGAAGGAATCGACAGAAAGATCAATCTCAAGGAAAGGAAGTGTAGTTTTTTAGGCAATAGATAAACTAACGGATAAAAATTAACTGAAGAGACAGGCATTCGATTTTCGGTCACTTAAACAGGAAAAAAAATAAAACCGCAACAAGAACTGTGGTTAATGGATAAAAGACAACAAACAGAAAAATCAATATCTGCTATATGAAGTGAGATTCTTTGGCTGGAAAAACAAACAGAAAAAAGCCAGTAATTGCAAAGGGAAATCTGGTTATGTCATAATGAATAATAAACAGAAAAATCAAAACTGCAACGGGAAAATGTGGTTCACTTGAACAATGGGCTGCAAACATGAAAATCAATTGCAGAGATAGAAAAATCCAGGGGCAGTAATTTCTTGAATTAATATAAAAGACGCAGGACAATCAATAAGTACGATAGGAGATGTGATTCTTGGTCAATGAGTAATAAACAGAAAAATCAATAACTAGAGGACAAAGTGTTGTTATTAGACAATGGAACAATCCATACCTACAGTAGGAAGTGTTGTTTTTGATCAATGAGCAATAAATTGAACAACCCATACCTACAGTAGGAAGTGTTGTTCTTGATCAATGAGCAATAAATTGAACAACCCATACCTACAGTAGGACGTTTGCTTCTTGATCAATGAGCAATAAATTGAACAACCCATACCTACAGTAGGACGTTTGCTTCTTGATCAATGAGTAATAAATGGAAAAACCCACACCTACAATACGAAGTGTGATTCTTGATCAATGAGTAATAAAGATAACAATAAAACAAAACACGTGACATTATGTTGTTGTATGACACTATAAATGGAACCGCTCTAGATCACTGGTTAGTAAACTGGACTACAAAAGACAAGAGGTAGGGTTCGATCACAACCGACGGCTTCCGGGTTCACCCAGCCTTTAATGGATACCTGATTTTTTCTGGGAAAGTAAAACGGCACGGGCGTAATACCGACCACATTACCACAAAAATCATGTGCCGAGGGTCTGTAAAATTTATGGTTGCTAACACCGTATTCCCTATACGCCACTTGGCGTTACGGGGGTACTTTACTTCTTTTTTTTTTTAAGTATGGTTAACAGGAAGCAAGCATGGTCAACGGGAAGCCCATTCTGTGATAATTCCAACTTACTTTAACCAACCCATATCACGAGCGAGGCGGCATTCCTAACCATCCCAGGCTATGAACCCTGATACCCATATCTGCCAGCGGCTGGGTCGACCGCAGGGGTTACAAACCGTCGTTTCGCATCTCTCTCTCTCTCTCTCTCTCTCTCTTTCTCTCTCTCTCTCTCTCTCTATCTCTCTCTCTCTCTGCGATCATGACTCAATCAGAGTAGGATTCCCGACTCTCACATGAAGTCAGCTGTCAGGTTAAGTGTGTTGATCGCCCCCACAGACAGAACATCACAATTATCATCTAGAATGTGTCATTTCATAAGGGAAATGTCCTTAGCAGCTTTATCGTTGACCGTCACAATAACCATGCTTATTGCGGCAGGTAATCTCAGTTCGTCAGCTGCTGTATGCAATTTCCCGGGTCTGGTTGAGAAACTTCAAAAACTTCTTCTTCTTCTGCGATCATGACGTCATTCAGACTAAGATCCTGGATTCTCTTATGAAGACAACTGTCTGTTTAAGTGATTCGGTTGCCTCGTATAGTTTCTCTTCCAGGGAGGTGGGTGTGTGCCACATTGCTCTTCTCAGGTCTGTGTACTGGGGGCGATCCGGTAGAACATGTTTTGTTGTCATGTTATCCAGTGTACAGTGGCGTAGGCTGGTAGTTCCTATTTTGAGTTTGGTGAACTTGTGGTTTCTCATTCTGTTGTGGCCAGTGCGTAGACGAAGTATGATGACTTGATCCCTCCTTGATAGTTGGAGGTATCCATCCCTCTCGTTATACTTTGGGTGTTCTTGTTTCCATTTTTCATGGTACTAGCCTTTGATGATGGATTTAGCTCCATCGTAGCTCACCAGATGGTTCTCTTGTTGTAACCTCCCTCCCTCTTTAGCCAATTTGTCTGCGGAAAATTCAAATACAGCCTTCATTTCATTTTCAGTTACAGCATTTTTTTTTTTTTACTATTTTCCTTTTCTCACAAAGCCCACGCTCATTTATTTTGAAAAAGAAAACAATCTATATTCTTTGTGACATGCTCTTTATGTTTTGTATCGAAATCGAGATGTTTTCGCATTGTTAACGTTTTCAATGAGGAAGATACTACGCAATCTATTTTTGACAATAGAAACAAGAAAAAGAGTTCTTAAATGTTATGTAGAGCCTGTCTTAACATGCGGATGTGAATCCTGGACAATATGACAACAGACAAGAAAATCACTGGAGTTTGTAGAAATGTGGTTTTACAGAAGAATGTAAATGAGTAATGAAAATGTTCTGAAAGAACTCAAAGCAAAAAGAGAGCTAATTTCCAATATTAGGAAGAAAAAATCATTTTTTGGCTATGTAATGAAAAGAGAACAGCTGGAATATATTGTAACATCTGGAAAAATTGAGGGACGAAGAGATAGAGGGAAGCAAAGAGAAAAAATACCAGACAGCTTAAGAGAATGGCTTGGCAGAAGGTCAACAACAGAAATGATAAATAACTGTCGAGATCGAAAGTTGTGGAGAGACATGATCACCTACGCCAGCAGGCTCGGTACTTGATGATGATGATGATAAAGTACAAGACTTGAATCGGCGTCTTAGCACGCGAGTTTTCACCCATAAGTGGTCGGCCGACTATCCAAAAGTGTTCGGAGACTTCTGGATAGTGTCGCTTCAAGCATCGAAACTCACGAAAATGCGAGGTAGCATTCCTCACCATCCTAGAGTTAAACCGTGGTACCCATTTCTGCCAGCAGCTAGGTCGATTATTTTTTTTTCCCAACCACGAGTACAACTCACACTGCTTCCAGCGGGAATCGAACACAGGTTATCCAAACGTCGGTAGCCCACTCAGGTGGTTTTCCCAACTAGGCTACCGAGGCTTCCAACATAATGCAGCCAGCCCCCAGCTGAAATGTATTGAGAGAAAATTCACTAAGATAATATCGAAAAATCAGTTTACATAACAATAACTTAACAATAGAAGTAGATTTCTTTCTCTTTTCTCTTTTCTTTATTTTTAATGGAGGGTTAAAGCTAGGGGAGAGCAGTCATCTTCATATGATGTGGCTTGCAGTTAGGCATTTCAATCTGCTGTAACAGTCTGATCGGCCACAAACTTCAGAGGAGTTGATGGCCAGTCAAATGGACCCCTGATCGACATTAGCTGGAGTGACAACTGGCCTGTTGTGCAACTTTCTTAGTGATCTGTAGCCGATAATGTATTTTAAATTGTGTAACTTTCGTCAGAAAATTACATTGTAGCCAATTGTATTTCTAGTAGTTATGCCACTTTGGTTAACAAATAAACATCTGTGTAAATGGAAATGGGTAGGAGATCTCACATCACATGTGCTGTCTCAACAGATTAAAATATGTAACTGTCGACCACACCATTTGGAGGTGACTGATCGTCCTATTGCTAATAACTTCTTCAATCAGTGAGAAGAAGAATCTAGTCACGCAATGGGGCGTTTAGGGAATATGGTGTTAGTGACTATATGTTTAATCCATTTTTGACAATAGAAACAAGAAAAAGAACTCTTAAATGTTATGTTGAGCCAGTCTTAATATATGGATGTGAATCATGGACAATAGGACAACAAACATGAAAATCACTGGAGTCTGTAGAAATGTGGTTTTACAGAAGAATGTTGAGAATACCATGGACAGCTAAGAAGAGTAATGAAAACGTTCTGAAAGAGACCAACGCAAAAAGAGAGCTAATTTCCAATATTAGGAAAAAACAATCATCATTTTTTTTGCCATGTAATGAAAAGAGAACAGCTGGAATATATTGTAACAACTGGGAAAATTAAGGGACGAAGAGATAGGGTGAAGCAAAGAGAAAAGATACCAGACAGCTTAAGAGAATGGCTTGGTCAACAACAGAAATGATAAATAACTGTCGAGATCGAAAGTTGTGGAGAGACATGATCACCTATGCCAGCAGGCCCGGTACTTGATGATGATGATGATGATAATGTCTATATGTTTTATCACATCATATTTGTGATACGCCAAACCGCTACATCACTGACACCCACTGCAGCCCTTTGTTAATGGAAGTGAGAACAAGAATTCGTCATTGCTAGCTAGAGCCAGTACTGCTGAATCAGATCAATACTGACCAATCGGACAGCAGATAAGAAACTTTCGGAAATGCAGTTTTACAGAAAAATGTTTAGACTACCATACAATGCTACAGAAAAAGAGTAACGAGAACATTCTAAAGGAGACCATTACTAAAAGAGGCTATTACTAACAAAACTGTCATAATTGTGTGGGCATGTAAAGAGAAGGGAAATTGCAAGAAACAACACTAATTACATATGGAAACATTGAGAGAAGAAGACATACCAGACAGTTTTAGGAGAATGGCTACGTAGCAGGTGAATAGTGAAAATACAAAAATAACATGTACAAGAAAGTGGTGATACTGACTGATGCACTGTCAGTCCTAACAGCTCTAAAAACTCACAGGAGCAGTGAGCTAGATGACTTGAGAACAAACCTAGACCAACTGTGCAATAACTTCCAGAGAGTAGTTATCCAGTGGATACCATCACACTGTAATATACACGGAAACGAACGCGCAGACAAAATAGCTAAAGAGGGAGGGAGATTACCACAATAGAATAGAACCATCTGGTCAGCTACGATGAAGCCAAATCCATCATCAAAGGCCAGCACCATGAAAAATGGAAAAAAAAGAACACCCAAATTATAACGAGAGGGATGGATACCTCCAACTATCAGGGAGGGATCAAGTCATCATACTTCGTCTACGCACTGGCCACAACAGAATGAGAAATCGCATGTTCACCAAATTCAAAATAGGAACTACCAGCCAATGTCACTATACACTGGATAACATGACAACAAAACATGTTGTACAGGATTACCCCCAGTACACAGACCTGAGAAGGACAATGTGGTCTACACCCACTTCCCTGGAAGAGAAACTATACGAGGCAACCGAATCACTAAACAGACAGCTGCCTTCATAAGAGAGTCCGGAATCCTAGTCTGAATGAGCCATGATCGCAGAAGAAGAAGAATGAAAACAGAGAGAGAGAGAGAGAGAGAGAGAAACTGCTGGAGACGCGGAAAATCTGATGTGTATAACACAACGTAACACAAAATATAGTGTACAACCAAGCGGGAAAAGGAGACGCTCTAGCTCAGTGGTTAGTCAACTGGACTACTAAGGAAAAAAGGTCGGGTTCGATTCCGATCGACGGTTTCCGAATTCACCCAGCCTTAAATGGGTACCGGATATTTTTCTGGGAAAGTATTGCGGCACGGGCGTAATACCGACCACATTACCCCAAAAATCATGTGCTGATGGTCTATAAAAATTATGGTCACTAACACTATGTTCCCTATACGCCACTTGGCGTGACTTTTTTTTTTTAACCTTATGCGGGAAAATCAAGACAAACAATTCAACGTTTGAATGCATTGTCGTCAACAGAAAAATAAGATAGAAAACAAAATATGTCACATTTGAATAGTCTATGAACCAGGGTATGGCCATGATGAATCTGGAAATAAAAAATTTAACGCCACAAGAAAGAGTGACGTCATATAAAGCGTTCTTCGCTTCCTATTATACCGGTTACTATATGACGTGTCAATGTCTTGTGTAGTCGTATTCCTTTCTCGAATTAATTCCGGCCCATTATTTGTATATTGACTGTTCATATTTGTGAAGTCTTTCTTTTTCTTTGTCTTTAGTCCCGTTGAAGACCTAACGTCGAAACATGATATATATATATACCGCTTGTTTTGTCTTTTTTTTAGCAACAAAGTATAACAATACTTGTTATGTAATAGTTCATTGACTTCCGGTCAATATGGCAGATAGGCGGCAAGGAGCCATTGAGGCACTGTCTGAAAGGGTTCCTTGTTGCAGTTTCCTCATATTCTAAGCTTGCTACCGGAGCTACTGAGTTTAGCGCTCTGTACACACAGTGAGCTGTGTGTTTCATCCGGATGGTGTTTCTATATTCAGATTGCTTACGATGAATTATGATATCGTAAGGACAATTACGAAGGACGGTTCAGTTGCATTCACTGTTGGTGGCAATAGGCCTTATTGTCTTTGACGTGTGCAGTGTTTTCTACGATGGGGACTGCGGTTGCCTTTCTTTGTTTGAATATTCCGATGAATCAACTAGCACAGGCGGTTCATTGTGGAAAGTCAATTATATTTTGTACATAATGTATAGAAAGAAATGTGTTGAGTCACATGATTGTGTACGACAGCAGCAGGGATAATTAATCATAGTTGAATTCAAAGAAGCATTTAGTTTGAAATAAGCACAATTATTCTACTCCGTTTATAGAAGTGAGCCTCGTGAAATATAATTTTGAACTGTGCTCTATACGGCAATGGTAGGTATGAACTATGCTTTTTGAATGCAAGAGATCGATAAGAACTTCTTTATTTCTCAATTCCATGAAGCGATGGGATTAAGGACACTTTTTTAATCCCGGAGGACCAGCGATGATTATTTCATGCAACTGAGAGGATGGTAAATATTAGATTATAGAACTGAGAGGATGGTAAATATTAGAATATAGAACTGAAAGGATGGTAAATATTAGATTATAGAACTGAAAGGATGGTAAATATTAGATTATAGAACTGAGAGGATGGTAAATATTAGATTATAGAACAGAGAGAATGGTAAATATTAGATTATAGAACAGAGAGGATGGTAAATATGAGTTTATTAGACCAAAGGGACTGTGAAGATATTTGCACAGAACCATATGGGCGTTTAGTATTAGGTTATGAAACCAAAGATCAAGCTAAAATGTTAAAAACGCTAAACGTGCAGTGACGATGTGTTAAGTGAATACGAAGCCGACTACAGGTTTGAGAACCGCTGCTAGAGACAGTACTAAGAGAGCGGGAAAAGTTACGCTGGGATTAGGAAATGAAATGTTTTCAAACTCGTCAAATTACTACCGATGTTGGAATGCTACTTGAAAATAATCAATACCAGACACGCGCTTCCTTCGCTGTTGACATCCTGTGCAATCACTGAAAAGCCTTCAACTAATACAAATAATGTAACAGGCGTTAAAATGTTGGCTTGCAGCTTTCGTCGAGCATCATCTTGTGTTTTGTTTCGTTGTTGATCAATTATTTCAATTTCTTTTTTTTTTTAAATCTGTTTTCGACATTTCGTTTCTATAAATTGGCTAGGAAGCAAACGACCTAGAAGAACCATTATTATAATCTAGCTTGTACTGGCTGGAACTTGACTCCCATGACAGAATTACAAAGCTTTCACTGTTCTATGCAAGATGATTAACGTCTGCTGCTTCGACAAAGATACTGATTCTGAATAGGAAATATTTCATAGCAACTAAAGCAATGCGAGAACAGACTAAAAAAATATAGTAAACAGCCCCGTCATTCCAAGTGGCGTATAGGGAATATGGTGTTAGTGACCATAAATTTTACAGACCTACAGCACATGATTTTTGGGGTAATGTGGTCGGAATTACGCATGTGCCGCTTTACTTTCCCAGAAAAAAAAATCCGGTACCCATTTAAGGCTGGATGAACCCGCAAGCCGTCGGTTGGGGTCGAACCCTACCTCTTATCATTTGTAGTCCAGTTCACTAACCACTGAGCTATCGCGGCTGAGAAGAGACTACCTAAGAATATATCTTAATCATCATAAAGGTAAAAAAAAAGTGATGGAGTTATATATAGCATGGTTGCGCTTCCTGTGCTACCCAAGATGGCGGTGTCCTTTTGCCGGCTCGTCGCCAAGGAAGTGTGGTTTCATTGATGTATGATTCTGAATGAAGAAAATAAAAAGCTCACGGTGTATCGACGTGCCAGAGAGCTGATTGACTCGGAATGGCCAGTCTATAACGTGGTAACGAGTTCCGGACCGTGCGACCGAGTGAGTGCATGTGAGTCTAGACCATCCACTGCCGTTGACTTTTAGCGACAAAATTAATGGGCGTATAAGAAGACGTATCAATCAACACAGAACTGGAGTCGTCAGTCGCTGGACACTGCGGGACTTACTGAGGAGTGGATCTGAGCAGCTACGGACATGTTCGGAGTGCAATGATGATGACCCACAAATAACTCAATACCATGGTATCAATGAACGAAAATACAATTATTATTCATACACTCAGATGAACACTAGGTCATCACCATCAAGTGCCTTCTCCGCAACGAAGGTTGGCTACCATGGATCACCACTCTACTCTGTTTCTTGCTTTAATGGTGCAGGCTGTCATAGACTGACTTTTCCATCTTTTGATGTTACTCGTCCATGTTAGTCTTGGTCTGTCTCTGCCTCTATTACCTTGTATTTTCTCTTCAATATTACCCTCAGTAGGCTGTTGTGTCTTTTAACATGCCCCAAAAATTTCATTTGTCTTGATTGTATTTAGTAGTTCTCTTTTATTGTCAGTTGTTTAAAACTTCATCGTTTGTTTTCTTTTCTTTCCATCCAATTCTACCTATTCTTCTACAAATCCACATTTCAAAGGCGTCAATTTTCTTTTATGTTTTCGTGTCTAATGTCCATGTTTCTGCCCTATACAGGAATATTGAGAAGATGTAACATTTTGCCATTCTTAGTTTCAGCCCTGCTGATATTTGTTTTGTCGTTAGTATATTTTTCATGGCATTAAAATTACTTTTTGCCATACCTATTCTTTTGTTTATTTCAATTTTACATTTTCCATCATTGGTTATAGTATGTCCCAGGTAGTTTTAGCTCTGGACTGTCTCCAGATGTATTCCCTCAACTGTGATATTTAATTGTAGGTCTTGAGAATTTTCTTTATTTATGATCATAGTTTTAGTCTTTTTGATATTCATATCTAGTCCATATATTTTGCTTCTTATGTTTATCACATTAAGTAATTGTTGTAGGTCTTTAGGATTTTCTGCTAGTAGAACAGTATCATCAGCATTCTTAGGTTATTGATTATCTTTCCATTAATGTTTAGGCCTGGCATCTCTGAGATGTTTTTTAAAGATTTGCTCAGTGTATAGATTGAACAAGCTTCACTTGGAAGAACACTAGGCAGCAATTTTTAAAAAAAAGAGGATAACCAAATGAAACACTAAGAGAAGTATAAAAAAGGATAATAGGACCACTCTGGTTTAACTTTTTCAGTACGGAAGGGGTTTTTAGCAATTTAGCGGTAGAAATTTCAGAGACAAAATTTTAAATATTTGTAAATATTAATCTTCATGTTTATATTTATCTAATACATAGCATTGTATATGTGAATTTTTAGATAATTAAACAAAGAATTAGATTTCACCAATATCAAGATGATACAAGACATTTAAAAAGAATAAGTTTTGATGACTTTTTACACTGATCCGATTAAGTATGACGCACTGTGCGGCTAAACGTACATGACCGAAATCGGCATGGCGCATGGTGTGTCGAAGCGTACGGAAAGAGTTAAAGAACAGGAGGTACCCAAAGGGAAACTATTTTCAAAACGTATGACCAGACCATTGCCATCTATATTGATCAATGTAGCAATGGTCAGCCTTTAGTTGATGAAGAAAATGAAAAGTCCAAAAGAACTATCTATAAACGTAGGGTCAACTTTTAGCTTTACAAATAAAAGGGCCGACGTTGTGCTGTGTGTAAGAAGACAGGAACAAGTCAGCAGTTTTTTTTTTTTACTTTTTTTTTTTAATGGAGGACTTTGAGTAGGTATACACGACTGCAGCAGCATCCAAGATGTTGAGTTTCTATCTACACTGTCGCATTTGACAGGAGAGAACATATCATTTTAAATGTTCTATCTCTTTATGTGAAGCCACGGCTTGGCGTAATATCAGCTACATCACCAATAAAATTAGCAGTTATTAACAAATGTGGAAACTAATACGATATATAGTTATTAACAAATATGGGAACTAATACGATATATAATTATTAATAAATGTGGGAACTAATACGATATATAATTATTAACAAATGTGGGAACTAATATGATATATAATTATTAACAAATGTGGGAACTAATACGATATATAATTATTAACAAATGTGGGAACTAATATGATATATAATTATTAACAAATGTGGGAACTAATACGATATATAATTATTAATAAATGTGGGAACTAAAACGATATATAAGTATTAACAAATGTGGGAACTAATATGATATATAATTATTAACAAATGTGGGAACTAATACGATATATAATTATTAACAAATGTGGGAACTAATACGATATATAATTATTAACAAATGTGGGAACTAATACAATATATAATTATTAACAAATGTGGGAACTAATACAATATATAATTATTAACAAATATGGGAACTAATACGATATATTAAGACACCTATTAAACATTAAGATCAAAGATAAAAATAATAAAACAAGTAGAGGAATTCAAGTACTTGGGCACAATGTTCACAAAAGATGGAAAACTAGACAGAGAAATTGACATGAGAATACAAAAAACAAAAGCTGTCACATACCAGCTTTCACAATTGCTAAGACATCCAAACATTTATATGGCAGCTAAACAACAAATGATAAATAGCATTTTTATACCAACTTTGTGCTATGAAAGTCAAACATGGACCCTTTCTAAATCACAATTAAGAAAGATCAATACATGTGAGATGCGATGCTTGAGAAAAGTAACGAACAACACAAGAAGAGATAGAATACCAAATGAAACCATAAGAAAAATGGTGGGAACAAAACTCTGCCAAGAATATATAGAACAACAACAACTTAAATGGTTTGGCCATCTGGTCAGAATGAATCCGTACCAATCACCATCAAGGGTGTTCTTCTCGAGAATGCATGGAAAAAGACCAAGAGGAGGACCCAGAAGAAGATGGATAGATGCAGTGACAGAGACATGTAACAACAAAGGAAAATCACTAATTCAGACAGTTCGAGCAGCTCAAGAACGACAAATGATATAACCACGACACCTTTTAGGTATCAGTGAAAAGAGAAAAGAGGAAGAATATAATATATAGTTATTGACAAATATGGCCACTGATACGATATATAGGTATTAACAAATATGGACACTGATACGATATATAGGTATTAACAAATATGGCCACTGATACGATATATATGTGTTAACAAATATGGCCACTGATACGATATATATGTGTTAACAAATATGGCCACTGATACGATATATATGTGTTAACAAATATGGCCACTGATACGATATATATGTGTTAACAAATATGGCCACTGATACGATATATATATGTGTTAACAAATATGGCCACTGATACGATATATATGTGTTAACAAATATGGCCACTGATACGATATATAGTTATTGACAAATATAACCACTGATACGATATATAGTTATTGACAAATATGGCCACTGATACGATATATAGTTATTGACAAATATGGCCATTGATACGATATATAGTTATTGACAAATATGGCCACTGATACGATATATCCATACTCTATAGATGGGCACTTTATTCACTGTTAATTGTTGTGTCGTTCTTTCTGTTTTGTTTTCTGTTTATAATTACCTTAGTTGTTTTATTATTCTGCTGTAATACAATATTTACTTTTGTATTTTTGCCTTCTTTCTTTTAATGTTAGTTATAATCAACTATTTCTTTTTTAAGAATAATCTAAGGTATGCTGATAATACTGTCTTAATCGCTAAGAGTGAAAATGAGTTACAAGAAATATTAGACATTATAGTGAAAGAAAGCAAAAATAAAGGACTCAGCCTTAATAGCCAAAAGACAGAACTAATGGTAACAACAAAGAAAAAGACATCACGTCAGTGCAAAATAAAGATAAGTTGAACAATCTTAAAACAGGTCAATCTTCTTCTTCTTCTTTCTTCTTCTTCTATCCTTCCTCCATTGCCTTTGGCGTCGAGAGGAGATACAATCTGCGATTCTTTGCTTTTCTGATGGCCTTTTCTGGTGTTATCCCTCCTAGTGACTCTAGTATTTCCTTTATCCATCTCTTTCTCGGTCTTCCTCTTAATCTGGCATTTTCGTAGCGTTTGTTTATGGCTCTTTGAGTAATTGTTAGTTCTTTTTGTCTTGTTATGTGGCCGAATCAATTTATCTGTTGTTTCTTTATGTATTCGATGGCTGGTTCAATTTCGAGTTTATGCCTCAGGTCGGTGTTTCTTACTTTGTCCCTTAAGCTGTTTCCTGTCATTCTTCTGACACATTTCATTTCGGTGGTCGTTATCTTTCTTATTGTTCTATAGTCCAGTGTCCAATTCTGGCACTGATAGCACAGAGTTGATAGAAAAATTGATTTGTATATTGCCCTTTTTGCTTCCGTAGTTATTGCTTTGTTTTTCAATAGTGTTGATACTTGGCCTATAACTTGGCATGCTTTGTTACACCTTATATCTATCTCGGTCTCTTGGTTATTGTCTTGTGTTAACGTGCTACCCAGATATTTAAAATTGTCTACTTGCTTCAAAGTTGTATTATCTATTATGATGTTTAGTTTTTCTTTCTTTCTCGCTATTGCCATTACTTCGGTTTTGTTTATGTTGATCTTCATGTTGTATTGTTTACAAGTGTTGTTTAGCCTGTTTATATGTTCTTGCAGGTCCTCAGTTGTTTCATGTATCAGAACTTGGTCGTCTGCAAATAGTATTTCATTTATTTCTTCCTCTCTTCTGCTGTTTTCTGGTACGTGTATTTTGTTCTCTTTTGTGTTATCGCTTGTTATCATCCGTGTTGGTATATTTCCTTTGATTGGGCATGCTAATTTGCATATATTGTCCATATATGTTATGAAAAGTAAAGGGGAAAGCACGCAGCCTTGTCTTACTCCGGAGTTAATGATGAAGTGTTTAGAGTAGCCTGCTGAAGATCTTACTGTAGTGTGACTACTTTCATAGAGGCTCTTGCATATCTCTACTAGGTGGTGACTCACTCCGTACAAGGGCAATACGGACCATAGTTGTTCCCTGTCCACCCTATGGAACGCCTTTTCTTGGTCAATAAAAGCTGTATATAGTGCTTTATTATGCTCTATTGTTTTTTCCGCTAGTTGTTTTATGATAAATAGGGCATCTGTGCAACCTCTGTTCCTCCTGAAGCCCATCTGAGCATCGCTTAGTTGTGGGTCTATAATTGGTCTCAATCTTTTTTCAACTATCTTGGCATATAACTTCCCTGTGTGGCTTAATAGCGATATTCCTCTATGTTGGTTGCAGTCTCTTCTGCTGCCCTTCTTTTTCCATATTGGTAATAAGATGGACTGTTTCCAATCGTCTGGGACTTGCTGTTGTATCCATGCAGCGTTGAATATTCTGTGTAGCCATTTACATCCTGCCTCTCCCGCTGCTGTTAGCATTTCTACTGGGATGTTATCGATTCCGGGGGCATTGTTTCTTGGTGCGAGTCGCAATATTTCTTCTATTTCTTCAATTAGTGTATTTGGTTCTTTATCGCAAACTATTAGTTGCTTTTTGTGTGTTTTGCACTCGTTGTTTCTACATTCAAAATCTCTTCGAAATATTCTTTCCATCTCGTTAAGATTTGTGTTGTTGTTTCGGTTAAATTAACAAATATGGCCACTGATACGAGATATAGTTTATTTATAGTTACCAATGAACAAGATGCCGCAATAGCTCAGTAGTTAGTGAACTAGACTACAAAGGACAAGGGGTAGGGTTCGATCCCAACCGACGGCTTCCGGGTCCACCAAGCCTTAAATGGGTACCCTATTTTTTTCTGGGAAAGTAAAGCAGCACGGGCGTAATACCGACCACATTACCCCAAAAATCATGTGCTGAAAGTCTGTAAAATTTATGGTCACTAACACCATATTCCCTATACGCCACTTGGCGTGACTGGGGCTCTTCACTTTACTTACTACCCATGAACAATAAACAGGTAAATGAATTTAAATATTTTTTGAACTTTGTTGACCTCAGACGGAAGATGTACAAAAGAGGTGACTTGCAGAATGGCTCAGGTAAAAACAGCTTTCTAAAAATTGAGGAAGATACTATGCAATTCATTTTTGACAATATAAACAAGAAAAAGAGTTCTTAAATGTTATGTTGAGACAGTCTTAACATATGGATGTGAATAATGGACATTAGGACAACAGACAAGAAAATCACTGCAGTCTGTAGAAATGTGGTTTTACAGAAGAATGTTGAGAATACCATGGACAGCTAAGAAGAGTAATGAAAACTTTCTGAAAGAGGCCAAAGTAAAAAGAGAGCTAATTTCCAATATTAGGAAGAAACAATCATCATTTTTTAGTCACGTGATGAGAAGAGAACAGCTGAAATATATTGTAACAACTGGGAAAATTGAGGGGCGAAGAGATAGAGGGAAGCAAAGAGAAAAGATACCAGACAGCTTTAAGATAATGGCTTGGCGGAAGGTCAACAACAGAAATGATAAACAACTGTCGGGATCGAAGGTTGTGGAGCAACATGCTCACCTACGCCAGCAGACCCGGTACCTTATGATGATTTCTTTTTTGTAAGCTTAATAACGGATTGCTTTGTTCTGTGCCTTGCATCTTTCGAACAAATGCTTTCGACTCCAGCATGTATTTTCTCGGAATCGGTACGGATAGCTTTAGCCTTTGAAGTTACTTGACTTTTTTTTAAAGGCAACTGTCATTTGTATTCAGAGCAATGTCTCCTAAGGAAATAACCTTATCGGATTAATGTATCTTTCCTGCCCAGGTTTGTTTCTAGTTTTTCTCCTCATGAGTGATTTGTTCGCCAGAGGAGTGGCAAGCTTGCTCCTCCCGAATTGGGAAAGGGGATAAGGAAGATCGCTGGGCTCGACGGTTGTGGTTAGAGTCTCAGGGGAGGTCTAGCCTGACAAAAACCTTCTTCATGTTCGTGCAGGGGCACGCCGGTGTAAGAGATCACGAGCGTGCTGACATACTTGCCATGTTGGCTGATGTTGAGTGCGTAAGGATAATGGACCGTGTTGACATTCTGAATGCCATCAGGGAATTTGGACTAAAAACGTATTCATAAATTAACCCTGAATCCGCAACCATGAAAAGATTGCATGTGTCAATGTGGGTGAATCTAGATCTGCAGTAAACAAAAAAGACTTGTCAACCAATATAATAATACCTGTGGTCGTTATTCGCTACATGTTGAGGTATACACTTCGGAGGAAATATGAGGACATATGGACTTGTCCGATGTGCAATGAGGATAACCTGTCGACCAAACTAAACTGTCACAACAAGTGTTTATTAGTTCTGTTGTTAACTCTTTCTGTACGTTTCGATGCACCATGCGACATGCAGATTTCGGTCATGTACGTTTAGCCGCACAGTGCGTAACTCTCAATTTAATTAGTGTAAACTGTCATCAAACCATATTCTTTTACATGTATTGTATTATTTTGGTATTCATCATCAAGTACCGCGCCTGCTGGCGTAGGTGACCATGTCTCTCCACTACCTTCATCTCGACAGTTATTTATCTGCTGCCTTGCAGGAAGATTGAGGACAATCAAAGGCTAAGGAAAGCAAACCTGAATAAAATGCTGGCTGAAATCGGATGCACTGGGCCACTGGCGCAGAACACAGTGCAACGTTTTAACAAGTAATCAATCAGACTGGATCTAACAGACTAATTATGATAGGATTTCCCCCAGTACACAGTCTTGAGAAGATCAATGTAGTCCACACCCACCTCCCTGGAAGAAAAACTAGATGGGGCAATCGATTCACTTAAACAGACAGCTGACTTCATGAGAGAGTCTGGAATCCTACTCTGATTGAGTCTTGATCGCAGAGAGAGAGAGAGAGAGAGAGAGAGAGAGAGAGAGAGAGAGAGAGATTTATCATTTCTGTTGTTGACTTTCTGCCTAGCCATTCTCTTAAGCTGTCTGGTATCTTTTCTCTTTGTTTCCCTCTATATCTTCGTCCCTCAATTTTTCCAGTTGTTACAATATATTCCAGCTGTTTTATTCTCATTACATGGCCAAAAAATGATGATTGTTTCTTCCTAATATTGAAAATTAGCTCTCTTTTTGCTTTGCCTCTTTCAGAACGTTTTCATTATTCTTCTTAGCTGCCCATGGTATTCTCAACATTCTTCTGTAAAACCACAGCCTGTAGTAAATGGCGATTTATGATTGTACAAAGAAATTACGACGGTGGTTTTCTGTTGCCTTCTGTTTGTTTACGGTTGGCTCCGCTAGCCTTTGACTAAAAAGTCTCACCCACAAGGCAGTGGGGTTGTTTTACTTCAGGGTACCCACCCTTAGCCTTTTACTCTCCGAGCATACCTGCAAGGCAACAATATCAATCTTGGTAATGGTTAAATCTAATTCCTTGTATAATTATTATACCTATCGAAGCGAATCATGGACAGTAGACGAACAAATGAAAAGACGATTATAGCTTGTTTCATAAGTCGTGCCCAACTTTTAAAATCAATATCTTTTAAACGACTTTTTGTATTTTTTTTCAAAATTTGCATGTAAAGTTATAATGATTAGAACCCAACAGGGAATTAATTTCATTAAAAACAAACATTTGGTTATTATTATTGCTTATTTGATTTATATAAATTTATAACGACCCATTGATGTAGTCAAAAGTTAGTGTTTACAGTATTTAAGTTAAAAATAGCGATTACAAATCTATACACGCTCAAATTTACGATTTTTCACGCTTTAAACGTGAGTTGTCTGACACAATTAGACACTTGTAGAAAACACGAGACATTGTGTGTTCCATTTCCGTTCATTCATAGGTGTAGACGTGGAACGCTAACATTTATCATGAGTCTTAAAATGAAATTCTGCAGTTTACAAAACATCGCAATAAAAATGTATGACTATTTTTGCAAAGAGGCTAAACGAGGAAGATTATTTCATTCTTTAGAAAACCCTGAGAATAGGACAAGACACATTTTGGATTTATCTAAACGGTCATTTAATCGCTGGATTCAAGCACGTGACCGTCAATGTTCAAAATATACAAAATCACAAGGAAGAGCAAAAATGTTGGATAATTTCGACAGTGAACTTCTTAGAAGTGAAATTCGCAAAATGTTGGGTATGAATGAAACTGTTACAATAAGAAAATTAAAAGTATCGCTGAAAAAGAACAACAGTATTGAAATATCAAAGTCTACATTATGGAGGAATGTGAGAGCTGCAGGCTTTACATTCAGAAAGTATTCCAATGGACGAAACATCATCTGTGAGAAGCCACATATAGTAGTCATGAGAAGCAAGTACTTACGTGAAGTAAAAGAGGTGCGCAAGCAAGGTTATGATATTGTGTACTTGGATGAAACATGGATCAATGCTCACCACACTAACCAAAGGGAATGGCAGTCATCAGATGGAAAGATTAAGAGATTAATACCTAGCAGCAAAGGACAGCGCTTGATAATTGCTCATGCAGGTAGTCGACAACATGGACTAATACAGAATGCAGAGCTCATTTTTCTTTCAAAATCCATAGACAATCGGGATTATCACTCTGAGATGAATGGTCACATATTTAGACATTGGATTGAAAATTCTGTTCTCCCATCACTAGATCGACCATCTTGTCTAATAATGGACAATGCAGCGTACCACAACATTGTTGCACTTGAAGATAAAGTCCCGACGTCATCCAGTACAAAAGATGCTATTAAGATATGGCTCACAAAGGAGCACATACAATTTAATAACATGTACTTAAAACCTGAATTACTATCTCTAGTAAAGCAAAAACAGAGGACAAATATTTTTCAAATAGATAAGATTATCCAAGAGCACGGTCATATAAGTTTGAGGCTGCCACCTTACCATGCTCATTTAAATCCAATAGAACTAATATGGGCAAAATTAAAAGGACAAGTGGCAGATGAAAATACAACATTCAAAATATGCGATGTAAAGACTCTTGCTAATCTCGCTTTATTATATCTATCTATTGACCTTTCGAGCCGTAACCGGCCCATAGGGCGTAGACCAAGATACACCTTCTCCTATATGGATTTTTTGTTCTAGCAGTTTTCTTTTAAAGATATTTTATCAAATCTCGCCATCTGTCTCTGTTCTGTGCAATCAGTTCTATCTCATTGAGGGAGCCGACTCCTGCTGCTATTGCCTCTCTCATCAATGTTCTTCTCAGTGTCTCCCTGGGTCTTCCTCTTTTTCTTTTACCTGTTGTTTCCCATATGAGGGCTTGCTTTGCTATTCGGTTATTATCTCTTCTCATCACATGTCCAACGTATGACCATCGTCTTTTCTTTATTACTGAAGATATTAGTGGTTGATTGGCGATTTCTCTAATTTCCTCATTTGTTTTGAATTCGTTCCATGCTATACCAAGTATTTTCCTTAGACATTTATTTTCGAATGCGTTCAACTTTGTTTCTATATCTCTTGTTGTTTTCCAGCTTTCACACGCATACGTAAGGGTTGATAGTACATTTGATTTGAATAGCCTAAGTTTTGTGTTTGTGCTGATAAGTTTTGATTTCCACAACTTTTCAAGGCTTCTGAAAGACATTGCTGCTTTAGCTATTCTGATTTTAATTTCTTTGCTCGTATCCCCTTCTCGATCAATGTGACTTCCAAGATAGATAAAGTGATCGATCTCTTCTACTGGTTTGTTTTCCATGTATATTTTGTCACCTGTTGGAATTAAACTAGTCATGACTTTAGTCTTTTCATGATTGATCTCAAGCCCAATTTTGCTGGCTATTGATGATAGTTCATTTGTGTTTTCCTGCATCGTTTTTATCTGACTGCTGATGAGAACTATGTCATCAGCAAAGTCGAGGTCCTCCAAATGGTCTCCTTGTATCCATTCGATGCCTTTATTACCAGTGCAGCATTTCTTCATTATGAAGTCCATAACAATTCCAAATAACAAGGGCGATAAAATACATCCTTGTTTAACCCCAGTTTCTATTGGGAAACATTCGCTCAGTCCTTCCTCTGTTCGAACTGCACATGTGTAACCATCATACATGTCTTTGATAATATTTATGATTTTTTATGGTAAACCATATTGCTTCAGAATTTTCCACAAAGAATCTCTATGAATACTATCAAATGCTTTTTTGAAGTCGATGAAGTTAAGTACAAAAGGTTTTTGCTTTTCAATGTGTTCCTCCAATATAAGTCGTAGAGTGAAAATGTGGTCAATACAGCTTCTCCCTTTTCTAAACCCAGCCTGTTCTTCACGCATTACTGTATCTATTGAATCCTGTATTCTATTTAGGATGATTTTGCAGAATAACTTTGAGGCAACTGACAAAAGTGTCACGCCTCTCCAGTTGTTACAATCTCTAAGATTGCCCTTTTTTGGGATCTTAACAATGATTCCTTTTTTCCATTTATGAGGCGTCTTCTCTGTTTTCCAAATGATGTTGAACATTTTTTGGAGATGTATTAGATTATGGCTATCAATTGCCTTGAGGATCTCAGCTGTTAACTTATCCTCTCCAGCAGCCTTGTTATTGGTCATAAGCTTTAAAGTGGTTTCTATTTCACTCAAGGTGAAGTCATCTAAATTTACATTTAATTCTGCTGCTGGTGTTTCAGTTTCAAAATCTATTAAACTGTGGGGTAGTGGGCGGTTAAGAATTTCTTTGAAGTGTTCCGCCCAACGGGCTTTTATGTCTGCGCTTGTTGTTAGCATTGATCCAGATTTGTCTAGAATTGGTGTTCCACTGGATGTATAGGTGTTTGTCAGCATCTTTTGCACAGTATAAAGAGTTCTTCTGTCTCCTGTAATTGCAGCTGTCTCTGCTTTCTCTGCCAAATTGTCTATATAAGCTCTTGTATCTCTTCTTGCTGAACTTTTCACTTTGTTGTCTAATTCTTTGTGTGTTGCTTTTGCCAGAACCTTTCCAAGATCTGTCTTTACATTAGTCATGGCTCTCTTCGCTTCTCTTCTTTCTTTGATGTATTTCCACGTGGTGTCTGAGATCCAAGCTCGTTTTTCCATTTTCTTCAGTCCAGCACTTGCTTCTGCTGCTGTCATTAGTATTTTGCTCTGTGAGTCCCACATCTCATTGATATCTAAGTCCATTTCACCGAGTGCTGTATAACAATTACTTAGCTCTATGTTAAACTTTTCCTTTATGGCTTCATCTTTCAGTTTATGACTATCAATTTTATGTGTAATTGACCTCTTCTGTTGGTTTCTAAATTTTAATCTTATTTTCCCAATGCACAGATTGTGGTCACTATTAACATAAGCACCTCTGTAAGCTCTTACATCTATTAATGATGATCTGAATTGTTGTTTAATACATAGGTGGTCAATTTGATTGGAGGTTCTATCATCAGGAGATATCCATGTTGTTTTGTGAATATTTTTGTGTGGAAATAATGTCCCACCTATAACTAAATTTTCTATTAAACATAATTCTATTAATCTTTCTCCATTCTGACTAGTATTATCACAGCCTTCTCTCCCCATCACATGTTCCACTCCTGCATTATCTTGTCCCACTTTGGTGTTGAAATCTCCCATTACAATTAAAAGATCGTGTTTTGGTATTTTGTTTATAAGTTGTTGCAGTTGGTTATAAAAATCGTCCTTAACTTCATCATCAGCTTCGTTAGTAGGCGCATAACATTGAATAATTGAAAGTCTTCCATGTTTTGTTTTGTAGCGTGTTCGTATCAGACGGCTATTTACCGGTTCCCATTCTAATAAACTTCTTGCAGCTTTGTCTGTCATCATTATGCCTACTCCTTCACGGTGTTTTCCATCTTCCCTTCCAGAAAAAAACTACTATTTTATTATTAAATATAGACAAAGATTATTGGGCTAAATGTGAAGACCACGTCTTAAAACAGGAAGAGGAATATTGGAAAAATGATGGTTTGTGGAATGTTCAACCCCAAACAGTTATTAATCTTTTAGACTCGTCTGATTCAGAATGAAAGTATATAGCCCCCACAATGTTGGCCCCTATATTACCTTAAATTATTTCAACAAACGGTCCTTTTCAGGACCACACAACTATGAAAATTGGACATACAGGTATACCTTGATATTATTATCGTCCGTCCTCGAACTGAGCAGACAATAATTCTCCTGGTGTTTTGTTTTATCCAGTTATTTCCCCATTACGGCCACGCCTTTACCTAGTGAAAATTAATCGTAGACCAGCAACTACGGTAATTTCTATTATTTAGGGCTTCACAATTTACAATTGTGACAAACATCAAAGAAATATCGCCGCTTTAAGAAAACTGCAGCTGCAAGATATTTGTTAAATATACATTTAAAGGGTCTTTTGCATTCTAATAACATTTGGAAAATTTCAAAAGTATTTAACAAACGGTTAGAGAGTAATAGCGTTTTGAAGTTGGGCATATGTTTTGAAACGAGCTATAGAGGCCACAGAGATGGGATTTCTCAGAAGAATGTTGAAAGTTCCTTGGACAGCTAAAAAGACCAATGAGGAAGTTCTCAAAGAGGCCAACACAAAAAGGGAACTCTTAAAAAACATCAGAAAGAAGCAATCAACATTTTTCGGGCACATCGTGAGAAGAGGAAAGTTGGAATACTTGGTTACAACTGGCAAAATAAAAGGAAAGAGAGATCGCGGACGACAAAGAGAGTAAATACTGGATAGCTTGGTGTCATGGCATGGAAAAAAAGTCAACAACAGAACTGATACGATGCACTGTAGATAGAAGATTGTGGAGGGACATGATCGCCTACGCCAACCGGTATGGCACATGATGGTGATGTTTAATTATCGAAAAAATAATATATAATATGTTAAGTGTAAATTTAAACATGTAGATTGATATTTAAAACCATGAACAATTTTGTCTCTGAAATTTCGACCTCTAAGTTGATAGAACCGTCCGTACTGAAAGTGTTACCTTCCCTCAATATCGTTTTTTAACATTTATCTTAAAACCTTCTGGTGTATATTCTATCTGTTTCTCTCTATATCTTCTTCCTTCGATTATTCCGATTTTCCCTATATGATTCAGCAAATCCCTTACATACCTAAATTATTAGATTATTTTGAAGAAGAAAATCAAAATCCTGATTAAACGTCCAGATCTATTTATACCAATTTAATTTAAAAAATAAGCGCAATATTTTCATTTTTTTCCTGTTCATTTTTCACTTTAATTCGTTGTTTTGAAGCTTTGTTTTGAAAATACATTTTTTTTTTCTCTGTATCGTCCTGCCAGTCGATTTGCTGATCTCATTAAAGCAATACAAGAAAATAATAATAACATAACAACTGTAATGTTTAAATAAAAATCAATAGAATGAAATTTAGTGTGGGAGTGAAAGTTATATTTGTGTGGTTGAAGCAAAGTTTATTGATTTATGAATGTTTGTTAGTGTGTTGTGTTTGTGTAAGATATTGGCGTTATAGTGCGTGGTGTTTTCGTTTTAATTTTTGATAATTGTGATGTGCTTATTTTTCCTTTTCTTTCCGTCCTCATTTTCCTTTCAGCGTCGATGAGAGATACCTTTCTGTCTTTTGCTCACCACTACATCATACCAATGTTCTTTCGCTACAACCCACTGTAAAAGTGTTGTTGTGTACTATTTGACAATTCTCTTTTTTTTTCTTCGTTCGCCAGCTTTTACCTCTGTCCCTAGACTCTAGGAACTGAATTTTGCGTGTTAATCCATTTTTCCCTGGCAGCCGTGTGCAGTGGGGTCCCTCGCCGCACAGGCAGATAACTCCGGCTTCGGATGTACTCATATTTTTTCCGTCGATGAGTAATTGACGTTTCAAGCCGGACCTCGCTGCTGAGACCAGGGGTGGTTGCCGTAGATAGAAATCATAAATAAAAATCCCAACCGGTATAGCCGGGATTTGAACCCACAACCTCTCTGTCTCGAGGCCGGCGTTTTACCTCGAGACCAACCAGTCCCCCCCTAATTGTCATTTTAGAACGTTCTTCGACTCACTTCTTCTTTCACATACAGCAAAATGGCGGTACCAAGTCACCGACGTTGTGGTTTTCTTAATCCGTGCTACAATCCCAGTAAGCTATCTAGACATTGTTCTTGCTTTATCTCACCCACTCAACGCCATTCAATGTCCCCACCCGGTGAAGATGTTTCAGCTGTTCAGTTTGGTTATTAGTCACTTGTTTGTGACGGAGACGGTACGGTTCGAAAAATCAAGTTTCTCACAATGGAAGAAAATTTGAATTTTATTCAATGTTTTCTTTCTTTATTTCTTCCTTTCTTTGTTTCTATCTTTCTTTCTGTCTTTCTTTCACTTTTCATAATTAAATTACAAAAGCTCATACAATTTCTTCAAGCCTTCGTAGACACCCCCCTCACCCACACAGTGAGGAAACTGCTATTCACTGGGAGTCCGTGAATCACAGTCTGAGAATCACTGTTCTAGAGTTTGTTGTGCCAAGTTTGACTTTGATAGCAGCTCATCGTTGGGGTAAAGGTTCTATTGAAAAGCGCTCTCTTTGCTTCTTTTGAAATTCCTCTGATGACTAATAATTGTGACATTTGACCAATCGTTTGCCAGGGTTTACTGCATAATCCTTGTTCTCACACGTCACGAGACTGCGACAGGAATTTGAGTTCACATATTTCAGTTGTTTATCATAAATCTTTAGGTCACCGTTTTGTGTCTTTCTTTGTAGATATTCATTACTTCCGTTGCGTGATTATTGTTATAAATTTGTTGTTTTCTTCTGTAGTGTTAGTTCATTCTTCTGTTGTGTTAGTTTGTTCTTGTCTATTTTGTGTGATTGCGTGTGTAAAAAAAAAAAAAAAGTAAAGAGCACCGTCACGCCAAGTGACGTATAGGGAATATGGTGTTAGTGACTATACATTTTAATTTTACCTACCTTCAGCGCATGATTTGTGGAGTAATGTGGTCGGTATTACGCCCGTGCCGCTTAACTTTCCCAGAAATAAATCCGGTACCCATTTAAAGCTGGGTGAACCCGGAAGCCGTCGGTTGGGATCGAAAACCCTACCTTTTGTCCTTTGTTGTACAGTTCACTAACCACTGAGCTATCGCGGTTCCCGATTTAGTGTGTGGTGTTGATTAATTTTTGAATAGTGTCTATATTTACTTGAACAATGTTGGTTCGTTCTTGTGCAATGCAATTTTTTTTATAATATTGATTTTTTAAATTTAAATCATCATCATGTGCCATACCGGTTGGCGTAGACGAGTATGTACTTCCACAATCTTCTATCTACAGTGCATCGTATCAATTCCGTTGTTGACTCTTTTCCATGCTATGACACCAAGCTATCTAGTATCGTCTCTCTTTGTCGTCCGCGATCTCTCTTTCCCTGTATTTTGTCTGTTCTAACCAAGTATTCCAAGTTTTTTCTTCTCTTGATGTGCCCGAAAAATGTTGATTGTTTCTTTCTGATGTTTTTTAGGAGCTCCCTTTTTGTGTTGGCTCCTTTGAAAATTTCCTCATTGGTCTTTTTAAGCTGTCCAAGGAACTTTCAACATTCTTCTGAGAAATCCCATCTCTGTGGTCTCTAATCGTCTCTTCATTTTGTTTGTCTACTGTCATGATTCGCTTACATAGGTCAGAATCAGCTCTATGTAGCACAAATGGACTTTCTTTCTCACTTCTATTGATATAAACGTGTTACATAAGACGTTTTTTTTTTTCATTTTCTGAAATTATATTTTGAAAAAAAAATAGTTGTGATGTATGTAAGCTGCAACTCTATGACAGTGTTCTATAAATGGTTGTGACAATGTTAGGTTTCTATAATGCAGGATAGGTAGTAGTAGCAAGATAAGTCGTAGAGAAGGAACACAAACGATTTAAACATGACTGACAAGCTACATAATGATGGTTACTCCAATAGTGATGGAGGTTTTTAACGGCGGTCGCTTTATAAAGCTGAGCAGGTAGCCGAATTGGGAGCCGCGATAGCTCAGTGGTTAGTGAACTGGACTACAAAGGACAAGGGGTAGGGTTCGATCCCAACCGACGGCTTCCGGGTTCACCCAGCCTTAAATGGGTACCGGATTTTTTCTGGGAAAGTAAAGCGGCACGGGCGTAATACTGACCACATTACCCTAATATCATGTGCTGAAGGTCTGTAAAATGTATGGTCACTAACACCATATTACCTATACGCCACTTGGCGAGAGGGCGGCTCTTTACTTTTTAGGTAGCTGAATTAATAGCTTATCGGGCTCAAAACTAGGAGAACGCGGGTTCGAACCTCTGTAGGATCAAAGTTATTGTTATGGAAACAGCCATAGATTTTAGAAGCAGTGATCTCTGCCATATGTGCCATTTTGGCTCGCAAGGTTTCTGTTTTTGAGATTGTAGTTCTGCCCTATGTGCCGTCTTCGGCTCGAAAGGACAATAGATAGATAGATAGGATCAAAGTTGTTTTTTTTTTCTATCGGGATGAAATAAGGACTTAGACCCATGCACCTCGTGGCGACTACACAGGGTAAGCAGCCGTTATAAGTCATTCCCTCCTACCCATCCCGTAGACCCTGGTAATGGAAAATTCCGTAGATAGACAAAAAGAGAGATAGAATAGACAGACAGATACATAGAAAGGACGGACGGACATACAGAATTTATTTATTATAAGTGATACAAACAGAAACAGCTATAAACAGTTACAACAACAATACAAACAGTTATAAGTTATACAAACAGAAACAGTTATAAACAGTTACAACAACAATACAAACAGTTATAAGTTATACAAACAGAAACAGTTATAAACAGTTACAACAACAATACAAACAGTTATAAGTTATACAGACAGAAACAGTTATAAACAGTTACAACAACAATACAAACAGTTATAAGTTATACAAACAGAAAGACAAACAAACAGAGAGACGGACGAACGAATGGATAGACGAATGGATGTGGATGAATGTGAATGGATGGATGGTAGAGAGAGAGTGAGAGGTATGCTGAATTAACCAACTACCTCACAAGCGCTAGCTCACCGGTTACCGAACTAGTCTACTGCGGGGAAAAAGGTCGTGCTCGGCCGACGGTTTATTGCTTTACATGGCCTAAAAAAAAACCTCTTTGTGTGTGCATGTCTGTGTTAGTCACCTCTAGTGACTCGGGCAGATGGTGCTCGTAAACCTGGGAGGGCCGACCATCTAAGGGCAGAATCCCCCTACAATAAATATCATCTGCTGCCTTGCAGGAAGATTGGGGACAATCAAAGGCTAAGGAATGCAAACCTGAATAAAATGCTGGCTGAAATAGAATGCACTGGGCCACTGAAGCAGAACACAGTGCAACGTTTTAACGGGTGTTTAATCAGAGTGGATCTGGCAGACTCTAATTGTGATGTTCTGTCTGTGGGAGCGATCAACACACTTAACCTGACAGCTGACTTCATGTGAGAGTTTGGAATCCTACTCTGATTGAGTCCTGATCGCAGAGAGAGAGAGAGAGAGAGAAATAAAAATACTACCTGATATTTTTTTGTAGGATAAAGAGACGGTACTGGCATAATGCTGATCACATTATCCACCAAAAAAAGTACTGATTGTAAAAAAAAAAATGCATACTAATGCTAAGCACTACAGGGCGAGCTGTTTTTTTTTTTTTTCATTAGCACTGGGCAAACTAGGGTGTCCGGTTAGCGCAATCGATAGGCGGTTGGCTTACCACGGCAACAGCCGGGGTTCGTTCCCTGGCGAGGACACCTGGGTTTTACTAATTCCCTAAAAATTAGTGGGAGCCGCGATAGCTCAGTGGTTAGTGAACTGGACTACTACGGACAAGGGGTAGGGTTCGATCCCAACCGACGGCTCCGGGTTCACCCAGCCTTAAATGGGTACCGGATTTTTTCTGGGAAAGTAAAGCAGCACGGGCGTAATACCGACCACATTACCCCAAAAATCATGTGCTGAAGGTCTGTAAAATATAGGGTCACTAACACCATATTTCCCTATACGCCACTTGGCGTGACGGGGGGTACTTTACTTTTTTTACTTTACTGGGCAAACTTATTAGGGTAAGATAGAATATACAGATTAATCGATTGATAGAGGGAAATGGGGTGGGGGGACTAGGGAAGCAAGGATGTGAAAAGAAAAATGTAGAGCGAGAATGGGAAAGAAAAGGAAAAGATTAGGGAGAGTGGAATTGAGAGAGACAGAGAGAGATAGAGAAGTATGTAGGTCTTTATAGATAGATTTGGAGAGGTTTTAAATGTCTTAAATATTCGATACGATCAAAGGGAAGCAAAGCAGAATAATAACTTCAATTGTTGACATAAACTATAAAGTAGCTGTCAAATTAGAGCGCTCGACAGAGGAGCGCAAAGATCGATCATCGTAAAGAAAACATAGTAAATAAATAGTGACATGTAAGAAGGCCCTTAATTACATGCGTACTAGGGTACCGCAATACAGGTGAGGTGCAGAAAAGCTTAGGCTACGGCTGTATTTTGAGAAATGAGAAAAATATTATGCAACCCGTTTTTGTCAATGGAAATAAGAAAAAGAAGAGTTATTTAGTACTAGCAGGTTAATTAGATCCTTCTTCTTATTTCCTTCCTCATTTGTCTTTCAGCGTCGAGGGGAGATATAATTTGCGGTCTTTTGCTCTTCTGTTCGCCTCTGCTGCTGTTATGTTTCCTAGTGCTTCTAATATTCCATCCATCCATTTTTTTCGTGGTCGACCATTGGGTCTGATATTTTCACAACGTTTGCTGAAGGCTCGTTGTGTTGTGTTTTGATCTTTCTGCCTCGTCACGTAGCCAAAACATTTTATCTGTTGTTTATTTATATATTCTATGGCGAGGGCTATTCCTAGCTTTTTTCTCAGTTCTTCGTTTCCTATCTCTCAGGCTGTTTCCTGTCATTCGTCTAACACATTTAATCTCTGTAGAGGTTATTTTTCTTATTGTTCTTGCATCTAGGGTCCAGGTCCTGGCATTGGTAGCACAACGTTGGGATAAAGATTGTATTGTATAGTGCTCGCTTTGCTTCTAGAGTTATTTCCTTGTTGGACAATAGTGGTGATAACTGTCCAATGATTTGACAAGCTTTGTTGCATCTTGATTTTACCTCTTCTGTTTGAGAATTATCGTTTGTCACTAAATTTCCTGGGTATTTGAATTCCTCTACTTGTTTTAGTTGCCTACCTTCTATAGTTATGTTGATGTTTTGTTTATTTTTGGCGACATTCATGATTTATCTACGAAAGGAGGGATGTTTGAAAAGAAAATGTAGAGCGGAACCAGTCTTTGCAAATGGATGAGTATCATGGTTATGGTTATGGTTATGGTAGGCCCCGGTATCATAGCAAACGAATTAAAATCCATAATTGCTCAACCGCCCGTGGCAGTGGAATCATCCGAATTACTAACTCACCTCCCAAACAAAGAAAGGTAACTGTAGTCCTCATCATAGTAGTCCCAGCACACGCCAAAAGACATAAGGCGAAACCACACAGAAAGTAAACACAGCCAACTGTTCCTTGTCATACGATATCATCATTCATTGTAAACAATTGGAATGTCGAAACACGATCAAAACGGATGAGACACACATCTCACGGTGTGCACGGAGCACGTAACTCAGTAGCTCCTGCAACAAGCCAGACTTGGAATATGAGGAAACTGCAACAAGGAAAACTTTTCATATATAGCCTTCAATGGTTCCTGCCACCTGTCCACCATTTAGACCGGAAGTTCACGTCCTCCTGAAAATGATGATCGTCATATTTTTTATTAAATGTAAAGCGCTTGATGATGTTAGGACATCGTTTTTTATTCCAATTCAGAGCATATAAAACACAGTTAGTCGTCGAATTATCCCCGTCGCACATCAAACAACAGAATGTAAGATTAGCGTATGGCCGTTCAATGGATATACGATGAGCCATTATGATGACGTAGCACACTCAACACTGGCTGCGCCCATAGATTCCCATTACTCTAGTGAATGCAGCCTACAACGAACGAAACACGGTGCAAATACCCTAAAGAGAAAAAAACTTCGGTTGACTAAGTCCTCTGAGTATCCTGGACAATCAGATAACATTATGAGGACGTATTAAAAGAGACGAAGCAAAAAGAAAAGTTGTATTTCCAACATTAGAAATAAACACTTTTAATTTTTTGGCCATGTTATGAGAAAGAATGTGTTGTGACAACTGGGAAACTGGAAAAATCGAGAGGAGAAGAGATAGATGGATGCAGAAAGAAAAGATACTAGACAGCATAGAAGAGTGATTTAGTAGGAAGTCAAGAAGAGAAATGAATGGTTGTGGAGAGAAATGACACCTTTGCCAGCACAGTACTTGATTATGATGATGATGATGATGGTGATAGTGATGATAATGTTGGTGATAATAGTGATGTTGGTGATGATGATTGTGCTGGTGGTGATAGTGTTGGTGATGATAGTGGTGTTGGTGATGATGATGGTGTTGGTGGTGATGATGATGGTGTTGGTGATGATGATGTTGGTGATGATGATGTTGGTGATGATGATGGTGTTGATAATGATGATTGTATTGGTGATTATTGTGTTGGTGATGATGATGGTGTTGATAATGATGATTGTGTTGGTGATGATGATGATGGTGTTGATAATGATGATTGTGATGGTGATTATTGTGTTGGTGATGATGATGGTGTTGATAATGATGATTGTGCTGGTGACGATGATGGTGGTGTTGATAATGATGATTGTGATGGTGATTATTGTGTTGGTGATGATGAAGGTGTTGATAATGATGATTGTGATGATGATGGTGTTGATAATGATGATTGTATTTGTGATTATTGTGTTGGTGATGATGATGGTGTTGATAATGATGATTGTGATGATGATGGTGTTGATAATGATGCTTGTGATGGTGATTATTGTGTTGGTGATGATGATGGTGTTGATAATGATGCTTGTGATGGTGATTATTGTGTTGGTGATGATGATGGTGTTGATAATGATGTTTTGTGTTGGTGATGATGATGATGGTGTTGATAATGATGATTGTGTTGGTGGTGATGATGATGATGGTGTTGATAATGATGATTGTGATGGTGATTATTGTGTTGGTGATGATGATGGTGTTGGTGATGATGATGGTGTTGATAATGATGATTGTGATGGTGATTATTGTGTTGGTGATGATGATGGTGTTGGTGATGATGATGGTGTTGATAATGATGATTGTGATGGTGATTATTGTGTTGGTGATGATGATTATGTTGGTGATGATGATGATGGTGTTGATGAGGATGATGATGGTGTTCATGATGATGCTGGTGTTGATGAGGATGATTGTGTTGGTGATGATAGTGGTGTTGGTGATGATGATGGTGTTCGTGATGATTATGGTGTTGGTGATACTGGTGATAATGGTGATGGTGTTGATAATGATGATGATGATGATGATGGTACTGGAAGATTATTGACGAGTTAAAACCAGCAGACCCCCATTATGATAGAAACAATTGATTTATTGCCAAATAGAAGTGTGTGTTAGCCAAAATAATAAGTAACCAAAAAATGCTCAAAATGTGCAATCAAAGGCGATGTGCGAAAGAGAAACGGTGCAGCAAGGTAGGAGCTGTGCGCAGACGTGATTCAGAAACAATATCATGTGTTTACCATGCAGTGGGCACCGTAAAGAAGATAAAAGAGAAGCAGACCAAAGGTGGAAGATGATTAGTGTGAGCCAAACGTGAAACACTCTGTAAAAATGGCCACGGAGGGCACGAAGTGAATAAGCTTTATTTTTGCCACACAAGACGGCATAAAAGGTTCCAGCAACTGACACGTTGTCGATCTGTGGCCAAGGAAAGAACAAGTGAAGAGGACGCCAAAAAGAAAAACATAGATCAAGCTCCCAGTATAAAAAGCAAACAGCTCCGTCGCGCCAAGAGGCGTATATGGAATATTGTGTTAGTGACCATACATTTTACAGATCTTCAGCACATGTTTTTGGGGTAATGAGGTCTGTATTACGCCCGTGCCGCTTTACTTTCCCAGAAAAAAAATCCGGTACTCATTTAAGGCTGGGTAAATCCGGAAACCGTCGATTGGGATCGAACCCTACCTCTTGTCATTTGTAGTCCAGTTCACTAACTACTGAACCATCGCGGCTCCCCAAACGCCCAGTATGCTTGTACAGAATTAAAGGATTGAAATGGCAGGACAAAATCACTAATGTAGAATTAAGGCAATGTACTAGTCAGATACCAGTGGACAAAGATACGACGAAGACGATGGGCCTGTATATGAAACACACTGCGGAAGCCAACAGAGAGTATTATATCGCAAGCATTTGCTTTTTTTTCTAAATCCCCAGAGGAGAAGACAAAAAGAAAGGCCAAAATATACTTAAAGAGGACAGATGGAAGCGGAGATGAAGAGGTTATGGAAGACATGGAACGATCTTAACTCTTTCAGCACGGAAGGTTTTTATCACTTTAGCAGTAGAGATTTTGAGACATAATGCTTCATAGTTTTAAATATTAATCTACATGATTATATTTATCTAACACTTATTTTGTTATATATGAATGTTTAGATAATTTAACAACGGATTAGATATCATCAATACCAAGATGATACAAGACATTAAAAAAAGAATATTGTTTGATGACAGTTTACACTAATCAAATTGAGAGTGGCGCACTCAGCGGCTAAACGTACATGACCGAAATCGGCATGGTGCGCCAAAACGTACTGATAGAGTTAACAGAATGGCAAGTAACAGAACGGCTTGGAAAGTGTTGAAAACCTGTCCTCCACAGAGAGGTGAAAGGAAGAAGAAAGCATCCAATACTTTAAATCTATGTATACCTTTATCTTAAATGGTTATGATTAGTCCAGGACCGTGGTATCACTGGAAACGAGTCAAAATCCATAATTGTTCAACCGCCCGTGCCAATGGAATCATCCGAATTTTTTTTTTTTTTTTTTTGGTTTTGTTTTGCTTTCGTCGTCTTTGATCTCTGACGAAGTCCCTAGAAATCCGGAACTGAATTGTGTGTGTTAATCCGTTTTTTTTTCCTGGCAGCCGTGTGCACAGGGGTCCCTCACAGCACAGGCAGATAACTCCGAATTCGGAGGTACTCATATTATTTCCGTCCATGAGTAATTGACGTTTCAAGCCGGGCCTCGCTGCTGAGACCAGGGGTGGTCTTGCATTGAGACCAACCAGTCCCCCATCATCCGAATTAAAACTCATCTCATTTGATTTTTAATATTAAACAAAACAGTACATGAGTGCCAGAATCAAATGAATGTCGTCTTTCTCAGCCCAGGCTAGGACACTGTTTTTGACAACTTAGGTCAACAAAATGTTTAAGTTATCTAGCTTCGAAGCTAAATGGGCATTCTTCTTCTTCTACCATTCAGCTCCCTGTGGAGCATAGGTCTTCAATAAACACTTGCCTAGTCGTTCTGTTTCTTGCCATTCTTTTAAAATTATTCCATGTCTTCCCCATCATCTTTATCTCTGCTTCCATCTGTCTTCTCCAGGAAATCCTTGGTCTTCCTCTTTGTCTTTTCCCCTGGGGATTCCAAAAAGGGCCTGTTGTGTAATACTCTCCGTTGGCTTCCGCAGTGTGTGTCCTATCAAGCGCCATCGTCTTCGCTGTATCTCTTTATCCACTGGTATTTGACTGGTACATTTCCATCCTTTTATTCTGAGTAAGCATCCATTAATGAAAGTATGTATCTTCATGATTGTCATTTTTGTTGTTCTCCATGTTTCACAGCCATATAATAAGACTGATTTAACGCTGGAGATGAACATTTTTATTTTAGTATTTAACCAAATTTCTTTGGACTTCCATCTGTTTCCCAGTGCAACGAATGCTTTTGATATCCTTATTTTGGCATCATTCAATAAATGAACGTTACGTTCTTGAAAGTCGGAGTTAATTAGAATGTGTGTTGTTTGTTTTTACTTTGGAGTCAACTGGATATTAAATTTGGAAGTCAGTGTTTAGTTGAATGTAGAATCATGAAAGTCAGTCCACTGGTATTAATTTATTGATTGTTAGGATCTATTAGATTTCAGTCCCTTGGCATTGTCTGCTTTATTGCAAGTCTCGAATTAATTTGGCTTTTTCATGTTAAAGTCTGTAGATTGGTGAGTTCTTTGGCGTTAGAGTCTGCAGGATGTTACGTATTTTCGTTTTGGATTTTGGAATGTTAAGTATATTCGTTTTGGATTTTGGAATGTTAAGAAAATTCGTTTTGGATTTTGGAATGTTAAGTATATTCGTTTTGAATTTTGGAATGTTAAGTATATTTGCTTTGGATTTTGGAATGTTAAGTATTTTCGTTTTAGATTTTGGAATGTTAAGTATATTTGTTTTAGATTTTGGAATGTTAAGTATTTTCGTTTTGGATTTTGGAATGTTACGTATATTCGTTTTCGAGTCTGCCGGATGGTAAGTTTCTTTTGCCTTATGGTCTGCAGGATGTTGCATATTTCGTTTTAGAGTCATGAAGTTACGTTTCGTTTACCGGTCTGATGCTTGGTAAATTTCTTGGGTGGTAAATTCAACTGATTTGTAAGTACTTTCCTATTAGAATCTGCTGGTTGATGAGTTCTTTGGTAGTAGAACCTTTTTGGCCTTATCTTAAGGAGTGCCACAGGTTCTACCGAATTTAACCCTCTTTAGGGCTAGCTTCTACTGTGTTTTTAGCGTTAGTATTCCAAATGTTATGGTCTTAAACCTCTCAGCCTGCTGTACATTATGTTCTTTATCACTGGGGTTTAATCGCCATTACGTTGAACCTCATGCTTTACCAGGCATAGCATTGTTGATCTTCGACGTCCATTTGGTGTCATTTTCTTGAGTTTTTGAGTTCAGCATACCTCCTGTGTGTTACTGGGGCCTCATTATGAGGAAAGTAAAGAATAGTGACACTGTGACCTTCCAGGCATGTCGTAAGAGGCGACTAAGGAGGTTGATCGATGGCTTGACAAGCTGTCATTGTAAAAAGTATTGTTATGGAAACAGCTATAGATTTTAGAATCAGTGATCTCTGCAATATGTGCCATTTTGGCACGCAAGGTTTCTGTTTTTGAGATTGTGGTTCTGCCCTATGTGCCGTCTTCGGCTCGAAAGGACAATAGATAGATGGATAGGCGATATTTTAGCTCAGTGGTTAATGAACTGGACTACAAAGGACAAGAGATAAGGTTCGATTCCAACCGACGGCTTCCGGGTTCACCCAGCCTTAAATGGGTACCGGATTTTTTTTCTGGGAAAGTAAAGCTGCATGGGTGTAATACCAACAACATTACCCCAAAAATCATGTGCCAAAAATCATGTGCTTAACACCATGCATATTCCCTATACGCCATTTGGCGTTACAGGGGCTCTTTACTTTACTATAGACGAAATGTTAGTACAAAGCACCAAATTTATTAGGAAATCAGCACAGTTGTGTGAGATCGTTCTATTTTAACCACCAACATTATTAAAGAATTCGATATAAAAGCATGAAATAACCACACGTTAAACGTCAACTTCATCAGAAATGGGAGCCGCGATAGCTCAGTGGTTAGTGAACTGGACTACAAAGGACAAGAGGTAAGGTTCGATCCCAACCGACGGCTTCCGGTTCACCCAGCCTTTAATAGGTACCGGATTTTTTTCTGGGAAAGTAAAGCGGCACGGGCTTAATACCGACCACATTACCTCAAAAATCATGTGCCGAGGGTCTGTAAAATTTATGGTCACTAACACCATATTACCCTATACGCCACTTGGCGTGACGGGGGTACTTTACTTTTTTTAATCAGAAACATCAGAGAGTATTCCATATCATACAATTACCTGTATGTGGGGAATTGTCACAACTATATAGCGGAATTATATTTCAGACCACCAACTTTGTAAGAGAAATCCACATAGTTGAGTGAGAGAACTTGAAAGCATTATCATTATGAAAGAAATCGACATAGTTGAATAAGATAATTATTTTTCAATCCATCAAATTTTAACGAGGAATAAGTTGCTTGCGTTCACCCGATGACTAGCGGAGTATACCTCTTCATTATCCGCCCTTACATTAAGTGGGCGTGTCTGCGTTGTGTTATGGTTTGCAGTATAACTCTAATATTTGCGCCTTTCGGCCCAAAACATCCGACTTAAGCACGATATTTTTGAGTACCGGCTTGTCTTCCCTTTTCGATCCCTACTCGTTTGGCCAGACTAGACAGATTAGTCTGTTACTAGAGGCACCACGGAGAGGTGGAGCAGGGTCTGGATGGTTCTGGTTCACCCATCCTGGCGCAACCCATGAGCTATGGGTCGCAGATAACTTCCAGCTCCGCTACTGTGAGGCGCGCCTTCGCCTCCAGAAGAATAAGTGAATTTGTAGGAGAAAATTCTGACCGCCAACGTTGAGGTGATTCTGATGGGAGACAGGGAGAAATAAATGACTTTTGTACAAATGAAATGCACGTCGCAAGGCGGGTGGAAGCAGAGATGAAGATGATGGGGAAGACATGGAATGATCTCTCTCTCTATCCCTATCTCTCTGCGATCAAGACTCAATCAGAGTAGGATTCCAGACTCTCTCATGAAGTCAGCTGTCTGTTTAAGTGATTCGATTGCCCCATATAGTTTCTCTTCCAGGGAGGTGGGTGTGGACCACATTGCTCTTCTCAGGTCTGTGTACTGGGGGCAATCCTGTAGAACATGTTTTGTTGTCATATTGTCCTGTGTACAGTGGCATAGGCTGGTTGTACCTATTTTGAATTTGGTGAACATGTGATTTTTCATTCTATTGTGGCCAGTGCGTAGGCGAAGTATGATGACATGATCCCTCCTTGATAGTTAGTGGTATCCGTCCCTCTCGTTATGCTTTGGGTGTTCTCGTTTCCATTTTTCATGGAACTGACCTTTGAGGATGGATTTGGCTTTATCATAACTGAGCGGATGGTTCTCTTGTGGTAATCTCTCTCCCTCTTTAGCTAATTTGTCTGCGCGTTCGTTCCCGTGTATATTACAGTGTGATGGTATCCACTGAATGACTACTCTATGGAAGTTATTGCATAGTTAGTCTAGGGTTGCTTTCAAGTCATCTAGTTCATTGTTCTTGTGGCTTTTTAGAGCTGTTAGTACTGACAGTACATCAGTTAGGACTGATCTTAAAAGAATGGCAAGAAACAAAACGGCTTGGCAAGTCTTTGTTGAAGACCTATGCTCCACAGGGAGCTGAAAAGGTAGAGAGAGGGAATAAGAGGAAATGCAGGTCGACATCCATCTTTATGAAAAAATTAGATGAGTTAATACAGTTGCGGGGGTGGGTTGCTAGAGTCAAAGTGCAAAAGAAGTATTGCGCCTCCTAACAACATTCTTTAATCTTATTTTTACTATTTCTTCTCTATTGAAATGTTGAATTGTTGCACCCCTAAGAATGTTGTATTTTGTGGTAACCGCCCGATTCCCACCCCCTCCCTCCCTCTCCCTCGCCTCAATGTTACGCCACTAAGATCAAACAAGAATGTGCCAACAAGAAAAATAATGCGTCTGATTATAAGATTGTGTACGCTTAATTAATGACATATTAATCATTAATGAATCAATTGCGTCATTTGACTAGCAAAGACATTGGTATCCCAGTTTCTACGATGCGCATTCGAAGCTATTTAATGAGTTTCGGACCTCGCGAGAACATCATAGATTAATATAATAATCATAGAATGCTCCGCAGAAAAAAAAAAAACGAGTGCATATTTATCTTGTTTCTTGCAAACAAATGTTACTATGGCAACGAGATTTTTGCTGAAAGCTTACATTATACAAATAAAGCGCGCTGGTTTTTATCGATTACTTCAATCACACGCTCATTTTATGCCGTTTCCATTAGTTTCATCGCCATCTTGTGCTGTGTCGTATGGTCTTTACTTTAGGTCTATCATCGCTATAACCCAGCAACGTCCATTGATCTTTAGCCTGAACAGAGGTGTATCTTAGCGTAGTGAATGTGCTTGTGGCACCAACGACAGCCCCCCCCCCCCCCCCCACACACAATTATTAATTTTAAAGAGCCGATTAATTAATATTGTGAGGTTGTACAAATTGTATCTTTTTTTACATATATATCTGTCCCGGACAGAAGCATACAGACTAATTATTTTTTACGATTTTTACCTGCCAAATGTTTTTCAACCTGCCCAACTTGAATATAGGATATATTTGTTTCGTTCGTTTTCGATAGGACTAGGTACTCAACCGGTCCTACCTCGATTCCAGGGATTGCTGAGGAAAAAAAAAACCGCTTGAGAGTCGTTGTAGGGTTAAAGTTAAAGTGCTCGCTTCACAATCAGAAGATACTGGATTTGAATCATATTTGTGTTGTCTGGTTATTGAGTTATTTGCGGGCCATCATCATTGCACTCAAAACATGTCCATAGGTGCTCAGATCCCCCCCCCCCCCCCCAAGCAAGTCTCGCAGTGTCCAGCGACTGACGAGGTCAGTTCTGTGTTGGTTGATTAGTCTTCGTACACGCCCACTAAGTTTCTCGTTTCTGGCTGTGTCCTTCTTAACTCCCATCTCTTTCATCCGAAGGAGTGACGTGGAATCTTGGTTGTCGAAGTCCTGTGTCCTTACCACTTCCCGGAGGGCAATAATGCGTCCGATCCAGTGGTTGGCCATCTTCAACAATGGCGCAGCTAGCCAACCTGTCCGCTCTTTCATTTCCCCGTACTTTCGCAAGTTCAGGGGCGTAGACAAAGGTGGCCTTAAGTATTTTTGACTTCTGCAGTGACTCTACCCATTGCATATGTACAGAGCTCGCCTCCACTTTTCTTATCATGCTCATTGAATAGCTCAGTATACAGTCGTGGGTGTAGTCTTGTGACTCTAACCAGATGAATGCCTTGGTCACTATCACCTCCATCGTCATGCTACTCGTGGTCACAACGTATGCACCACTGTCTTCCTTGACTATTCTGCCTGCTTTGTCTGGTATTCCCGTACAATTCTTTGCACAGCCTATATCTTTGAAATGCGAAGATACAAGACATAATTCAAAGAGACAATGATAAGAAAACAAAACTATGGGATAGCTACAACTGTCTTCCAAGAAGGATATACTCGTATCATTGAGTAACTATCTGGTCATATGAATCTGAACGCAGAAAAAAAAATTAATTGAATAAAACGAAGAAGAAAACGAGGGGGAGGAGACGGAGGAGAAGAATTATAAACAGAAGTAGGAGAGGGGATGGAGGAGAAGAATTAGAAAAAAAAATAGGAGAAAGGATGGAGGAGAAGAATTAGAAACAGACGTAGGAGAAGGGATGGAGAGAGGAATTAGAAACAGAAATAGGAGAAAGGGTGGAGAGAGGAATTAGAAAGAGAAATAGAAGAAGGAATGAGAAGCTGTAGATTGAGAAGATAAAGAGGCAGTTCTGTTGACAACTAGGAAATTAAAACAACAAAGAACGACGTTGGTATGTATAGCATAAAAGGCAGCTTAAAAAGAGCGAAGATAATCAAAACCATATCATGAAGTCTCTTCTTATATTAATTTCAGTGTCGTGGGACATACACGTGTGTAGCTGTCGCAGCATCAATCATTGTCAGGCATGATGTTTGTGTAGACTTCCCCTGATATTGTCCCTCCATTTTACTTTGGGCCTTTATTGAGCGCATGGTCTCTCAACCCTTTTTGTATATGCCTTGTATTGTAGGCAGTCAACAGCCCCGTTGAAATCTCACAGAATCCAAGGTGGTAAAATGTCGAGATGTGAAGATCCAGTCCTCGTCTTCGCTGTTATAACTGACCCTAATTCATCGACCCAGGCATGTATCTTTGTAGTTAAATGGTGGACCCATTTTCGTTGTGTCAGTAGATAAATACTCTCTACCATCATCCGTCCCATCTTCTAAGCAGGTCATGTCACTACAGTACGTCATGCATGAAACAATCTTTATTCGTCTGATGCCTGTCCGCCTCTTCACTCAATCGAATTGGAGGTCGATGCCAATGCTGTGGAGTTGATGCACGTTTCTTCGTGTGTTGCTGGGAAAGAAATGGAAGTTTTAATAAGCATATCCCATCTATTATTTATGATAGTGGTCTGCTTATTATCCCTTTCATGTTGTTTTAAGTACCTTCTGGCTGCTGTTTTTAAATCGTATTGCCTTTGTGTACAATAATTGTTTGCTTAGCCTGAAGTGTTATCAATTTTAATTAGCTTCTTCCTCATATTCTTGTGCACTCTTAAAGCCTGGCTGCCATGGAGCACCATTTCACTCTATCTCTTGCCTTGATAGTGCACGCTGTCAATATTTCTATCGTTCATCTTTTGATGTTGTCAGTCCACGTTGATGTTTGTCTGCCCCTGTCCATACAATGACTTTCACAGGGTTATTGTATCTCTTTCTAAATCAGTTGAATTAAAGCAATTATAGCTACAATTTTATTAGCATTTATGGTGGACACAATAACATTTATGGTGGAAACAATAACATTTATGGTGGAAACAATAACATTTATGGTGGAAACAATAACATTTGTGGTGGAAACAATAATATTTATGGTGGAAACAATAACATTTGTGGTGGAAACAATAATATTTATGGTGGAAACAATAACATTTATGGCGGAAACAATAGTATTTATGGTGGAAACAATAACATTTATGGTGGAAGCAATAACATTTATGGTGGAAACAATAACATTTGTGGTGGAAACAATAATATTTATGGTGGAAACAATAACATTTGTGGTGGAAACAATAATATTTATGGTGGAAACAATAACATTTATGGTGGAAACAATAATATTTATGGTGGAAACAATAACATTTATGGTGGAAACAATAATATTTATGGTGGAAACAATAACATTTATGGTGGAAACAATAATATTTATGGTGGAAACAATAACATTTATGGTGGAAACAATAATATTTATGGTGGAAACAATAACATTTATGGTGGAAACAATAATATTTATGGTGGAAACAATAACATTTATGGTGGAAACAATAACATTTGTGGTGGAAACAATAATATTTATGGTGGAAACAATAACATTTGTGGTGGAAACAATAATATTTATGGTGGAAACAATAACATTTATGGCGGAAACAATAGTATTTATGGTGGAAACAATAACATTTATGGTGGAAACAATAACATTTATGGTGGAAACAATAACATTTATGGTGGAAACAATAACATTTATGGTGGAAACAATAACATTTATGGTGGAAACAATAACATTTATGGTGGAAACAATAACATTTATGGCGGAAACAATAACATTTATGGTGGAAACAATAACATTTATGGTGGAAACAATAACATTTATGGTGGAAACAATAACATTTATGGTGGAAACAATAACATTTGTGGTGGAAACAATAATAATATTTGTGGTGAAAAAATTAAAAACATTTGTGATGGAAATATTAATAACATTTATGGTGGAAACAATAATAACATTTGTGGTGGAAACAATAATAACATTTGTGGTGGAAACAATAATAACATTTGTGGTGGAAACAATAATAACATTTGTGGCGGAAACAATAATAACATTTGTGGTGGAAACAATAATAACATTTGTGGTGGAAACAATAATAACATTTGAGGTGGAAACAATAATAACATTTGTGGTGGAAACAATAATAACATTTGAGGTGGAAACAATAATAACATTTGTGGTGGAAACAATAATAACATTTGTGGTGGAAACAATAATAACATCTAACTTTTTTGGGGGAGGGGGGAATTTAATCAGATAAATGGTGAACATTTAATAATGTCCGTGGGGACAAAATTTATCATATTTGTGGTGAAAAATGTAATATTTTACATTTTTTGAAAAGTCCCAAATTATTCAATATATAGAAATAAAGGAAAAGAAACAAATGTTTACCCCCCCTACCCCCCCCCACCCCCCCCCCCCCCCCCATAAGTGTTAATCTAGTAAAATATCACCAACACAAATATGAAGCAAACTAGAAGAAAAATCACTCTTGTTATTGAGTTATTAGCAGGTCATCATCATTGCACTCTGAACATGTCCATGGGTGCTGAGATCCCCTCCTCAGCAAGTCTCGAAGTGTCCAGCGACTGACGACTCCAGTTCTGTGTTGGTTGATAACTCTTCGTACACGCCCACTAAGTTTCTCGTTTCTGGCTGCGCCCATCTTAATTTCCATCTCTTTCATTCGAAGGAGTGACGTGGACTCCACATTCTTGTGTTGTGTCACACATTTTTACCACGCCCAGAATATAATAATTCTGTGACTAAGTTTGAAGAATAAATGACTATGTGTTAGACTCAGGTTATTTACAGTAATAAACGCTGCAAAGACTCTGGGATTATAGCAATCAAGCCGTCCGGAGGTTAAAACAAGAAAATGCGTTTAATATTATTATTTGTTTTGTGCTTCCAATGAGCTCTTAATTAGTGATTTTACATTATCTCTCAGTACTCCAATTGCACGCGAACAGCATTAATGAAAATCTGTAATTTTCTTCTTCTCTTGTTTAATTCTCTGCTTCTGGCCTGTGTAACACAGTTCCGGACAGGATGAGATGTCCTTTATTCTCACTATTGAAACGGGGATGGTAATGATCATGCGCACACAGTTACTCCTTTTGTTGTGATGGGGGTATTTGCTCCTCAAGGAGTGAGGACACTTCACGTCTCTACAAATAAAATATATCGATTTTTCATACAAGCTATATTTACTTTAGTTTAATAAATAATGTGTCCGTGTTGTCTAATTATTCAAAATTCTCATCTCAGACAGCATACCCACAACTCAAACTCACGAATCGACAATGACATTAATTATCGCATCTGCGGTGCTTTTCTGAATCTGCTGCTATCAAGAATTAATCAACGTGCTCTGAAAACGTGTAAAAAAAAAATAATAATGCAGCGAAATAAATCACAAGCTAATTAATGAAACAATTTGGGAAGTAGCTGATGATGGCATTCTCCTAGTTCGAGAGACAACAGATTTATTTTCCCGCGAAGGTATTTTATTTGATGCTGCCTGCTTCCTTCGCGCTCACTAAGAACCAAATCTACGAGATTATCGTTTCACCAGTTCTCATTCCAGTTTTTGCAATTTGCTTCCATTTGAAACTGACATTAGCGATTTTCCCGCCAGTCAGCTGTGCCTGTATTTTACTCCTTCGGGTTGTGTTTAGATTAGTCATTACTTTGATAAAAGAAATATAAGAGTACGCCTAAATGAGCAAAGGCACAGGTAATGACCAAGATTACGGGTAAATGGGCAAGATTATAGGTAAATGGGTAAGATTACAGATAAATATGCAAAATTATGGGTAAATAGACAAGATTGCAGGTAAATATACACGATTACGTGTAAATGGGCAGAATTAGTTCGAATGGACAAAAGTTCGGGTAATTGGCAAGATTACAGGTAAATGGACAAGAGTACGGTAAATGGGGGAGCCGCGATAGCTCAGTAGTTAGTGAACTGTACTGCAAAGGACAAGAGTTAGGGTTCGATCTCAATCGGCTGCTTTCGGGTTCACCCAGCCTTAAATGGGTACCGGCTTTTTTTCTGGGAAAGTAAAGCGGCACGGGCGTAATACCGACCACATAACCCCAAAAGTCATGTGCTGAAGGTCTGTAAAATTTATGGTCACTAACACCATATTCCCTATACGCCACTTGGCGTGACCGGCTCTTTACTTTACTTTACATACGGTAAATGGGCAAGAAGACAGGTAAATTTACGGGTTATGAAAAGAACACAGATAACCGAGCAAGAGTACATATTATTAGTTAAAATTAACGTAAATAAATAATAGTATAGTTAAATGATCATAAGTGCAGGTAAATATACGTGCGTATACAACCAGCGAGCAACTCAAACCTTCAGCGTGCACACCCTTCTTTATCTGTTTAAGGCCACTGGTCATCGATTTGTTTGCTTTGAGCGCTCTAGTGTCACATCTAATATAGCACTGGGGAACAAGGGAAGAGCTGGAATATATTGTGACAACTGGGAAAATTGAGGGACGAAGAGATGAGGGAAGCAAAGAGAAAAGATACCAGACAGCTTAAGAAAATGGCTTAGCAGAAGGTCAACAACAGAAATGATAAATAGCTGTCGAGATCGAAAGTTGTGGAGAGACATGATCACCTACGCCAGCAGGCATGGTACTTGATGATGATGTTCTATATATCTATCTATCTATCTATCTATCTTTCGTTCGCTCGAAGTATTGTCTATATCAGCAATGTCGTTTCCTGTATGAATTTTACTGTCTTTTGTAATTCTTGCAGTGACCCATATAGTTTTATATAGTTTTGTCTGTAGTGTTGTATCTATGTGCCAATGGATTTTCCTCAGTCTACTATATTTAGTGCAGTCTTGAAGTATGTGTTCAGCAGTCTGGGGTGCCTGTCCACATGTACAAGTAGTTGATGTGCCGATCTTGAATTTTGTATACATGTGACTATGGAGTCGATTGTGTCCTGTTCTTAGGCGTATAATGATAACTTGTTCATATCTATTCATATTATGAAAGGCATCCTGATTTGGGGCTTGTGGTCCTCTGATTGATTTGATTATCTGTTTCTTATGATGGTATGTAACCGGTGTATCTAGTTGTGTGCCTGTTGAACCTTCCTTTGCCAACTGATCTGCTTTCTCATTTCCTGGTATTCCACAGTGAGAAGGGATCCACTGCAGGGCAACCCTGTGGTGTTTGCAGAGTTCAGTCAATAAGGTCTGCAGATGTGGTAATTTTCTGGATTGTAGTGCCTGGAGTACTGATCTTGCATCTGACAAAAACACTACAGGCTGGGGGCTAAGATTACTGTTCAGCAGTTTTTCTATTGCCAACTTTATTGCTAGTATTTCTGCATCATAATTGTGACAATATTTCCCTGTTGCTATTTTATTCATATCCATAGTGTTATTTGGGTACTCTATATATGCACCTGCTCCCCCATTCTTTACTGCATTCTGTGCTGATCCATCTGTGTACACACGGATCCATAGGTCTTGTGGGTATTCTTCATCCAGGAAACTGAGAGTTATTGTTTTTCGCTGTAGACTATTTTGTTCCTCTTTGTCAACTATTCCTTTCACTTCTGTCCGTATTTGAACTGATAATCCTGATTCCTCTGTCCAGGGAGTCTGTTCTGGTATGGGCAGAAGGGGTTTAACAACTCTTGGCATGTCTGGTGTTTGTCTACTAATACGCTTGGCTTGGTGGATAAAGCTGCTTCTCTTAAGTCGTCCCAATGCAAGATTTTGGAATCTGTCCTTCATGTTCTATATATTTGTGAGAATCAAATATAATTCGTCCCCTACCTGTTGGAGTCCAAGGCGCCTGGCAGCAGCAGAAATGAAGTTGCCAGCTAATCATAGCTGATGGCTTGCGCCAGGATTGGCGAAGCAGAACCATCAAGACCCTACTCCACCTCTCCGTGGTGCCTCTAGAAACAGACTAACCAGTCTAGGCTGTCCCTGTGGGTAATGATCGAGAGGGGAGGCAACTCGACGCTCAAAAATTCCATGCTGAAGTGAGATTTGAAGGGAGAAAGGCGCAAATATCACAGCTCTAGTGCAAATCACAACACAGAGCATACACACCCCATTAACGTCAAGGGCGGATAATGAAGAGGTGTATTTCTTTAGCCATCGTGTGAACGCAAACAAGATATATCTGACAGAAGAAAAACATCCCATCAACCTAGGCGACGAAGGTAGAGTAGATCGATCATGTCGAAAATTCTAACTTCGTTGTTTGCTCCACTTCCGTAGTTCCCCAAAATGTCAAAGCATCTAAAATATCTCAAATCAAGAGAAGAATGTGATCATAGATCTGCCATCTGATGAGAAAATACAACAAATGAATCTCAAAGCAATCCCTCAAGAGGAAAATAGAAGGTATTTTCTTTAAAAAGAGGCCGCCCTAGATAAACACTAAAAAAATAGAGAGGCGAGAAGCAACAACAGCAGGCATCAGGTTGAAAGGCTCTCCCAGAACAGGCACATGTGGCGAGATACAATGCGGGTTTTATCTGACACTTGATAACAAAGATCTTCGAACATGGAGAGTCTAGATATTCTACTGTATGTGCCGTCTTCGGTTTGATGGTACAATAAATAGATAGTTCCCATATATATATTGAATTGTTTTATTACGGCTCATTAAAATACTGAAAAAGAGTCTATTGGTTTTTGTGCTTGTTGCTATATCTAAAACTAGTAAAACGCCAAAAGACATAGGGCGACACCGCACAGAAAGTGAACACAGCCATCTGTTCCCCATAAGACGATATCATCATTCATTGTATCATCATCATCATCTTGTGCCTTCTCCGCAACGAAGGTTGGTTACCATGGATCGCCATTCTACTGTTTCTTGCTTTGATGGTGCAGGCTGTCATCTTTTGATTTGTTATCTTTTGTTTCCATCCAATTCTACCTATTCTTCTATAAATCCACATTTCAAAGGCTTCAATTTTCTGTTCTGTTTTCTTGTCTAATGTCCATGTTTCTGCACCATACAGGAATATTGAGAAGATGTAACATTTTGCCATTCTTAGTTTCAGCCCTGCTGATATTTGTTTTGTTGTTAGTATATTTTTCATGGCATTAAAATTACTTTTTGCCATACCTATTCTTTTGTTTATTTCTGTTTTGCATTTTCCATCATTGGTAATAGTATGTCCCAGGTAGTTGTAACTCTGGACTGTCTCCAGATGTGTTCCCTCAACTGTGATATTTAATTGTAGGTCTTGAGAATTTTATTTGTTTATGATCATAGTTTTAGTCTTTTTAATATTCATTTCTAGTCCATATTTTTTGCTTGTTATGTTTATCACATTAATCACTTGTTGTAGGTCTTTAGGATTTTCTGCTAGTAGAACAGTATCATCAGCATATCTTAGGTTATTGATTATCTTTCCATTAATGTTTAGACCTGGTATCTCTGAGATGTTTTTGAAGATTTGCTCAGTGTATAGATTGAACAAGCTTGGTGATAGGATGCATCCTTGTCTTACTCCTCTTTTAATGTCCATGGGTGTATTCATTGTATGCAATCGGAATATCGAAATCGACTATCAAAACGGATGAAACGCATAGCTCACGGTGTGCACAAAGCACTTAACTCAGTAGCACTAAATACATACCGTGAACACTGGTTCAATCTTTTCTTGACACGTTTATTTTAGTCAAACAAAAAATAATTTATAATGGTACCTGAGATGTAGCGTCAACAACTTTATAATTTGTCGTCCGCGATCTCTCTTTCCTTTTATTTTGCCAGTTTAATCAAGTATTCCAACTTTCCTCATCTCATGATGTGCCCGAAAAATGTTGATTGTTTCTTTCTGATGTTTTTTAGGAGCTCCCTTTTTGTGTTGGCCTCTTTGAGAACTTCCCCACCTCCGATACCAAACGTATATGCTAGATCTATGAACTTAAAACAACTCACATCCCAATATTATTATATCGTTTGAACTGAAGTTCGTTACCTCTTCTCATTGGACTCAAAACAGGGGTTAGAATGTGAAACATAGAGACAGTAAATACATATATGGCCATTATGATTATACTAACATCGAGCCGAAACTAAAATGGCGCAAAACAGAAAGAAAAAAAAAACATGAGTATAAAAGTGAACAAAAAAAACAATATGCATTCTCTTTAATTTGCGCAATAATTAAAAATCTGGTTTTTGTGTCACATGCTGCATTAAACTACTAATGTAATATTCCTACATTGCATCTTGATTTTATACAACGATGGTATAAGATTTCTGAGGGCTAAAACTTAGAATAGCAAAATGTTACATCTTCTCAATATTCCTTTTTAGTGCAGAATCATGGACATTAGACAAGAAAACAGAACAGAAAATTGAAGCCTTTGAAATGCGGATTTATAGAAGAATGGGAAGAATTGGATGGAAAGAAAAGAAAACAAACGATCAAGTTTTAAAACAACAAAAAATGAAAAGAGAACTACTAAACACAATTAGAACAAGACAAATGAAATTGTTGGGGCATGTTAAAAGACACAACAGCCTAATAAAAGTAATATTGGAAAGGAAAATACAAGGTAAAAGAGGCAGAGGCAGACCAAGACTGACATGGGCGAATAACATTAAAAGATGGATAGGTCAGCCTATGACAATCTACACCATCAAAGCAAGAGACAGAATGGAATGGCGCTCCCTGGTAGCCACCTTCGATTCGGAGACGGCACCCAATGATGATGATGATACAAAATTTCTCTCTCTCTGCGAGCAAGACTCAATCAGAGTAGGATTCCAGACTCTCTCGTGAAGTCAGCTGTCTGTTTAAGTGAATCTATTGCCCCATATAGTTTATTTTCCACGGAAGTGGGTGTGGACCACATTGCTCTTCTCAAAACTGTGTACTGGGGGCAATCCCGTAGAACATGTTTTGTAGTCATATTGTCCAGTGTACAGTGGCATAGGCTGGTTGTACCTATTTTGAATTTGGTGAACATGTGATTCCTCATTCTATTGTGGCCAGTGCGCAGGCGAAGTATGATGACTTGATCCCTCCTTGATAGTTGGTGGTATCCGTCCCTCTTGTTATTCTTTGGGTGTTCTCGTTTCTATTTTTCATGGAACTGACCTTTGAGGACGGATTTGGCTTCATCATAACTGAGCGGATGGTTCTCTTGTGGTAATCTCCCTCCCTCTAGCTAATTTGTCTGCGCGTTCGTTCCCGTGTATATTACAGTGTAATGGTATCCTCTGAATGACTACTCTCTGGAAGTTATTGCATAGTTGGTCCAGGGTTGTTCTCAAGTCATCTAGTTTATTGTTCTTGGGGCTTTTTAGAGTTAATAGTACTGACAGTGCATCAGTCAGAATCACCAATTTATTGTGCATGTTATTTTTGTGTTGAGTAGCCAGTGTTGCAGCATCTCTGATGGCCTCAGTTTCTGCTTTAAAGTTGTTTGAGAATTTCCCAGTAGCTATTGACTGGGTGATCTCGTCCTGATTATTCAGCGTCAAGAACACACCTCCCCCTCCATTTCTGGTGGCATTTGTAGCAGAGCCATCTGTGTATATGTGGGACCAAGAGTCCTGTGGGTAGGTATCGTGTATGTGTTTTTCTGCTACGTGTTTTCTTTCTGTGTCTGATTGGGTGCCTTTTTTCATGATTCCTGTTATATTTTCCTTCTTTCTTCTTCTTCTTTTCTCTTTTCACTGATACCTAAAAGGTGTCGTGGTTTATATCATTTGTCGTTCTTGTGCTGCTCGAATTGTCTGAATTAGTGATTTCCCTTTGTTGTTACATGTCTCTGTCACTGCATCTATCCATCTTCTTCTGGGTCTTCCTCTTGGTCTGTTCCCATGCATTCTCGAGAAGAACGCCTTTGATGATGATTGGTGAGGATTCATTCTGACCAGGTGACCAAACCATTTAAGTTGTTGTTCTATATATTCTTGGCAGGGTTTTGTTCCTACTATTTTTCTTATGGTTTCATTTGGTATTTTATCTCTTCTTGTGTTGTTTGTTACTTTTCTCAAGCAACGCATCTCACATGTATTGATCTTTCTTAAATGTGATTTAGAAAGGGTCCATGTTTGACTTTCATAGCAGAAAGTTGGTATGAAGATGCTATTTATCCTTTGTTGTTTAGCTGGCATAGAAATATTTGGATGTCTTAGCAATGGTGAAAGCTGGTATGTGACAGCATTTGTTTTTTGTATTCTCATGTCAATTTCTCTGTCTAGTTTTCCATCTTCTGTGAACATTGTGCCTAAATACTTGAATTCCTCTGCTTGTTTTATTTCTTTATCTTTGATCTTGATGTTTAATATATTTTCCTTAAGTTCTGGTATTGTATGTTTTCCATGAGGAGACATATCAGATGGGCCAAGGGTTTCGATATTGTTTAGGAAAGTACTGGACCTCCAGTAGTTAATTCATTGGCAATTGCAGCGAAGTTGCTCCTCTTTAGTCGTACAATTCCGAAACCAGTTATTCTTTGGTGCATAGGGTGGCTAAGGAGCCTTCTATATTTCTCCGCTTGTTGCAATACTTTAGTGACCCGTCTGTCATCTAAGGGTTGTAAACCTGTTACTGTTTGTAGAGTCTTGATAGGTGTAGATTTCATAGCACCAGTGATGATACGGGCAGCTTGGTTCTGGGAATTTTGCTAAGGTGTGATTTGGAAGTCATAGCCCAGGCTGTGACTCCATACTCTAGAACTGGTCTGACTCTTCCTACGTACAGTCGCTTCAAGATATTGCTGTCTGCTCCCCAGTCCGTTCCTGCCAATTTCTTCATAATATTAGTTCGTTTTCTGGCTTTTTTCTTGCTCTGTCTATCTATCTATCTCTGTCAATCATACAAGATTTGATCATCACCATATGCCATACCGGTTGGCGTAGGCAGTCATGCTCCCTTTGTCGTCCGCGATCTCTCTTTCCTTTTATTTTGCCAGTTTAATCAAGTATTCCAACTTTCCTCATCTCATGATGTGCCCGAAAAATGTTGATTGTTTCTTTCTGATGTTTTTTAGGAGCTCCCTTTTTGTGTTGGCCTCTTTGAGAATGTGTTCTTTAGTCTTTTTATCTGCTCAGTGAACTTTCAACAAGATTTGAACAAACGTGTATAAGAAATCTGCTTCATGTATTTTTGTGATGTGCAGAAGTGACCTTCACATGAAATCTGTGGAAGATGCTGACGACGTCAATATGCTTGTTTGTCTGTTCTTTATTTTGTTAAATAAATATTGTACAGCATTTGAAATCACGCTGAAATTTGATTTTTGTGTAATGTGTTTTTATTCGTCTTCAGATTTTGGCCTTAGTAATACATTTTCTAAAGACGAGTTGATGAAAACTCACTGCGGCTCGCCGGAGTATGCAGCACCAGAACTGTTCACCGCTGGCGAAAAATATGGAATGGAAATTGATATTTGGAGTTTGTAAGTTGTTAATCATCGTCCTTGCCTTATTTATCTGTAAGTTGTTAATCATAGTCCTTATTTATCTGTAAGTTTGTTTTTTTAATAATGTAACGTAACTATTTGTCTTTTTGTATGTTTAGTTATCAGATTTTATAATGATGATATTGGCACTTAACGAAAATATTACGATAGAGTTGATAGACTCAGTACTGATTGAAAGTCATTTGAATTAAATATTATAACCATACTATAAAAAGTAAGGGACTTCTTCAGTTAAAAGTCACAGGGCACAACATAAACTGTTTATTAAACAACTAACTGCGATATGCGGATGACACATGATATGATGAGATAATAGTGAAACAACAAAGCAACCAGAAAAAAAGGTCTTAGCCTAAACACAACACTTCACTACAGTAAGACAACAGAAGTACATGTAATGGTCATATCGAAGAATAGCCCTCACCGTTATGCCTACAAATTACTGGGACAAATTTGAAATGAGTGCAAAGCGCCATATACTTGGGCACAATAATAACATCAGATGGAAGATGCACCATAAACATTTTAAAAAAGCAGAATAACACTGGCTAAAGTAGCATTTCAGTTCAAAAAATGACAAAAAAAAACTCTTGTGCATTTTTTGTGTCGTTTACCTTTCACACAAGTATGGCCTTAATGTAATGCCATGTCCCTTTATTTTACAAGTTTTGTTTTACTTCTTATTTTGTTCACTCTGGTCTATGGCAGCAAAGTTATATTTTCCATGAATCTGTTTGTCTGTACAGCCACTTGTAAGAGGCTGCAAAGTTTTGTGTTTAATGCACATTTGTTTGGCCAGTGTGCATCTCTCAAAGCATTGTACTGGCTGTTGTCCTGTGTCATGCAGTTTGTGGGATTTATCCAAATATGCACTTGCTTGTCTTTCCAGTTCGAAACTTTATTTGTGTGTGGTTTTGAAGTACATTGCGTCCTGTTCCTACCCAAAAGATGATGACCTGTTCAGTCTGATAAAGCAAGCAATTTTTTTTCTGTTCTAATTTATCTCTTGATATCTGCATCACATTCACCACCCTATATTATTAAATATCCAATATTTATGTAGCAAAGGGAGAAGATGCCTTGACCACATATTTACTCTACAACTTATATTGGCGGAACACATTGAAAAGCAAAAACCTTTTGTACTTAACTTCATTGACTTTCAAAAAAAGCATTCGACAGCATTCATAGAGATTCTTTGTGTAAAGTTCTGAAGCAATATGGCTTACCATAAAAAATCATAAATATTATCAAAGACATGTATGATGGTTACACATGTGCAGTTCGTACACAGGAAGGACTGAGCAAAGGTTTTCCAATAGAAACTGGGGTTAAACAAGGATGTATTTTATCGCCCTTGTTATTTGGAGTTGTTATGGACTTCATAATGAAGAAATGCTGCACTGGTAACAAAGGCATCGAATGGATACAAGGAGACCATTTGGAGGACCTCGACTTTGCTGATGACATAGTCCTCATCAGCAGTCAGATAAAAATTATGCAGTAAAACACAAATGAATTATCATCAATAACCAGCAAAATTGGACTTGAGATCAATCACGAAAAGACTAAAGTCATGAAAAGCTTAATTCCAACAGATGACAGAGTAAAAGTAAAGTACCCCCGTCACGCCAAGTGGCGTATAGGGAAATATGGTGTTAGTGACCATAAATTTTACAGACCTTAAGCACATGATTTTTGGGGTAATGTGGTCAGTATTACGCCCGTGCTGCTTTGCTTTCCCAGAAAAAAATCTGGTACCCATTTAAGGCTGGGTGAACCCAGAAGCCGTCGGTTGCGATCGAACCCTACCCCTTGTCCGTGGTAGTCCAGTTCACTAACCACTGCGATGACAGAGTATACATGGAAAATAAACCAGTGGAAGAGATCAATCGCGTTATCTATCTTGGAAGTCACATTGATCAGGAAGGAGATACAAGTAAAGAAATTAGAATCAGAATAGCTAAAGCAGCAAGGTCTTTCAGAAGCCTTGAAAAGTTGGGGAAATCAAAACTCATCAGCACAAACACAAAACTTAGACTATTTAAATCAAATGTACTACCCTTACGTATGCGTGTGAAAGCTGGAAAACAACAAGAGATATAGAAACAAAGTTGAACGCATTCGAAAATAAATGTCTAAGGAAAATACTTGGTATAGCGTGGAACGAATTCAAAACAAAGAAATTAGAGAAATCGTCAATCAACCACTAATATCCTCAGTAATCATAAAAAGACGATGGTCATATGTTGGACATGTAATGAGGAGAGATAATAACTGAGTAAAAAAGCAAGCCTCATGTGAGAAACAACAGGTAAGAGGAAAAGAGGCCGACTCAGAGAGACACTGAGAAGAACATTGATCAGAGAGACAAGAGCAGCAGGAATTGGCTCACTCAGTGAGATAGAGTTGCTTGCACAGAACAGAGACAAATGGCAAGATTTGATAAAATATCTTTACAAGGATTGAAAACTGCTAAAATAAAATTTAGACAAGAGAAAGAGTATCTGGGTCTATACCCTATGGGCCGGCTACAGCTCAAAAGGTCAATAGATAGATAGATTTATGTAGCATTATGATTGTTTTGGGAGCATCAACAGCAGAAAATTCAGAGTATGGAACGTTCCTGCCACAAATTCTTGTTTTCGGCGAGTCTCTCAGTCACAGCAATGGGTTGATGCTTTCTGTCCTTTCTTCTTTTATCTGCATTCTTAATGTCACTTTAAGTCTTTCTCTTTTTCTTTTTTCCTGTTCTTTCTCACTTGAGGAATTGCATTGTGATTCTCTTATTTCTTCTTATCACATGGCCAACATATGCTGACCTTATTTTATATATACAAGAATGACAAAAAATTGATTGCAGCAGGTTCTATAATTTTGTGTAGTTTTTTTATTATTTTACTTTCTAATCTTCAACTTGACCTCCATCTTATTATTCTCTTTCTATCCTAACCATATTATTGATTATCACTTTCATTTGTGTCATAAAATGTTCATCATTTTAATTTGACTGATATCCACTCTTTATTTGATATGCATTCCCAAAAACATATTAAAAGTTCATTTGTTTTGTTAAGAAATGTTATGACAATGTCAGCAACTTATTGGTAACAACTGGTTCGTGCAAAGTGAATGTAGTTTCAATCCAAGCTAGGTGCTTTACAGTCAGATCAGCTGAAAGAGGAATTGGTACCAGGCTTAGTTGGGGAAGGTATTGACAGCAAGGAAGAGCACTGGACCTCTCACCTACAAATGCTTTGACCTAGTGCAGTGATATTTAATACTTCATTCCCCTACAATATTTTATATGTTACAGGACACCCTTTACTTTTATTGTTCAAGTGAGCATATTGTGTCTTGTTTGATTGGAAAGATAATATCTGGAACAATACTAAATCTAAAGTGTTGATTTTACCAGGGGCATTGTGATGTATGCCATGTTGGTAGGGAAGCTTCCTTTTACTACGCCTTACACTGACCAGTATCGCAGGCAGAAGTTAGTCCAACAAATGGAGAAGGGCCTTGTTGAAGTACACAAACTGGAAATGGGCCATCTCTCAACAGGTTAGATTTTCTTCTATGTTCAGTATTACACAATAATTAGTGTATATATGAGTATAACATAATCAATATGATGTGGCATTTTAACTGAAAGTCTGTTTAATAAAAGACAAAATGACACAAACTGTAGTTTTAAAATTACTTTGAGGTTCTGGAATTCATAAGACTGCCTTCTGTGTTGTCAGTTTATTAAGTTAATTAGCATAAATTCTTTGCTTAATTCAATCTGATTAATCAATTAAAGATGAGTGTTGTGGTAGACATTACTTTTCATTTCTGAGTTCTCTTTTTCCTCACTTCATCTTATGATTACTCATCTTTATCATCCTCCTTTGAAAAGATGTTAATATGAAATTAGTTCATTGTATTATATTTTATGCCGAGCTACGGTATCTAGTATCTACATATTTCAGTCCAACATATTCAGTTTCAGCACTGCATTTTTGGCACCTGGTTGCCTTCCCTGTTTGAGACCTACTACTTGGCCAAGTTGGTTAATGGAATAGGCATAAAATAACATGTAAATATATAATCAAGTAGGGCTGTGGTGAAGCTGGTGTAAAGTAATGGAAAAGTAATCAATTTTAATTTGCATGTTACAAATTTATGGATTTGCTTGCATTTGTCCGGTGACTAAAGGAGTATACCTCTTCACCATCCACCCTTAAAAAGATGTTAAGTGGGCGTGTCTGCTTTGTGTTGTGGTTTGCAGTATAACTGATATTTGCGCCTTTTGGCCCAACACATCTGACTTCAGCATGACATTTTTGAGTACGTTCAGCTCTGGTGCTGCGAGGCACGCCTTCGCCTCCACTTATGGATTGAAGTCTTCAAGTGTCAACAAAAAAGAAACACAGTGGATTCTGTGAATAGAAAGAAAGAGTTAGAGATAACGTAATGCTTATTTCAGCCATGTTGAATGGTTCATCAGTGTTGGGTGATCAACAACCTGAGAGACAAAAATGAACAGAAAGATCATACAAGCTGAGCCTACATGATCAAACAGATGTAGTGTTTCTAATACAAGAAAGTGGTGTAGAATTTTTGTTAATTTTGTTCAGAGATACTCTTGCAAGCAGTCAGCTATGAATTGCAAACCATTTTCAACCCAAGCCATGTCTGGCATCTTAACTCCTTATCACATCTTGGGACAGAAATACTGTTGTTTCTTCTTGCCTTCTACTTCTGCTTGGCAGAATAATAATCTCCATTTATTGCAGCCATTTCTGATATTCAAAGCAAGTGAGTCCCATTATCTAAGATGGAAGGAAAAAATGTAATTAATTTTTTTTATCTAACAAAGAATGAGGTAATTACTTGTTTCCTAATGAAACAAATTATGGTCTAAACGCATCAATGTATTTTTAAAATATCACTTTTTTTCCAGACTGTCAAGACTTGCTTCACAAAATCATTGAGCCATCGCCAAGTTTACGACTGCCATTGTTGGATATGGAAATTCATTCTTGGTTGACTGAAAATGCCAAGAAACCATTCTTCCCTTTTCAGAGTTTTCCTAGAGATAAAGCTTCTAAAACCCAGGTATGCCATTTTTGTGGAATCTTTAAACCTCTTAGAGTGAATCTTAGTAGCTCTATGTTGTTAGTTTCCAATGTTAAGTATTTTTATTGTTTGCGTGTGCTGGTAACAATAAATAAAGTGTTCAGAAGTATTGATTATCGTAAATATTAATACCAAAAAAAGGCTTTTCATTTTATTAGCTGAAATCGTTTTAGTTTAAACTTGCCATACTGTGGTTTAACAAGCAAGATTAGTTATGCACATTGTGACGACTTACTTTGTATTTCAAATATGGTAAAAAGTTTAATGTATTTTATACTCAGAATTTTTGCTATTAATGTTGTATGTAAGCGTGTGTGAGTTTATGTCTGCTTTCTTCATGAAGAAGTAGATTTTTTTTTTCTGCTGACCATATTGATACAATCCCTGTTTGAGCAGCCTGAAAAATAAAGTGTTATTATATTTTATTATATTAAGTCTTTGTCTTATACTAATTATATTATACCTCTTTCTCAAGGAGATTATTTGCAATGATCATGACAAAAGTGGCTTGAATAGCTGAAAGTGAAAAAGCTGAAAATTCTTTAATATTTACAATATAAAAGAAATTGTACTTATAAATCAAATAAAAGAAAAACATTTTATCTATTCTATTTTAATTAAATTTATCAACTAGTCCTAATGAAAATAAACTATGTTTTGAAAATAGAGTTACTTGTCATCACATTCATATTTTATGTTTTACTTTTAATTGATATCAATCATTTTATTTGTTACAATAAAGGCAACATTGCTATTATTTTTAATTTGTCCAGTATTGTCAACTTAAATAAGAAATGAAAACAGTTTCCTGAAGTTAAGGCATTTTCTTATATTTTACTGATGTGATTCTTCTTCTTCTCTTGAAGCATTAATATTTTGTTGCTGTCACCATACCTTGTAAAGCTGTCACCATACCTAGTAGGCGTGTACGCTACATCCCACTACTAGCTTCTTCTTACCTTCCTTATTTGCCTTTCAGCATCAAGAGGAGATATAATTTGCTGTCTTTTGCTATTCTGTTCACCTCTGCTGCTGTTATGTTTCCTAGTGTTTCTAATATTCCATCAATTCATCTTTTTCGTGTCAGCCCTTGGGTCTTGTTTAACGTTTTAATTTATAACGTTTATTGAAGGCTCGTTTTATTATGTTTTGATCTTTCTTCTTTGTCACATGGCCAAACCATTTTATCTGTTGTTTCTTTATATACTCTTTGGCAGGGGTTATTCCTAATTTTTTTCTCAGTTCTTCATTTCTGATCTTATCTCTCAGGCTGTTTCCTGTCATTCATCGAACACATTTTATCTCAGTAGAGGTTATTGTTTCTTATTGTTCTTCCATCTAGGGTCCAGGACTGGTATTGGTAGCACAACATTGGGATGAAGATTGTATTGTAGAGTGCTCGTTGTGCCTCTAGAGTTAATTCTTTGTTGGACAATAGGGGTGATAGTTCTCCAATGATTTGACAAGCTTTATTGCATCTTGAGTTTATATCTGCTGTTTGTGAATTGTTGTTTGTCACTAGACTTCCTAGGCATTTAAATTCCTCTACTTGTTTTAGTTGTCTGCCGTCTATAGTTAAGTTGCTGTTCTGTTTCTCTTTTAAGCAATTCATGACTTCTGTCTTGTTGATGTTGATTTTTTAATGTTGTATTTTGTGCCTGTGCTGTTGAGTCTATTTAAGTGCTCTTGTAGGTCTTCTATTTGTCCAGTATATTTTCTGTTTGTATTAGTGCCTGATCATCTGCAAATAGAAGCTCATTGATCTCCTCTGTCTCTAATGGGTTGGCTCACTTGCATATATAGTCCATGTATATAATAAACACGGTTGGCTTACCACGGCAACAGCCGGGGTTCGTAATCCTGGCGAGGACACCTGGGTTTTACTAATTCCCTAAAAATTAGTAGGAGCCGCGATAGCTCAGTGGTTAGTGAACTGGACTACTACGGACAAGGGGTAGGGTTCGATCCCAACCGACGGCTCCGGGTTCACCCAGCCTTAAATGGGTACCGGATTTTTTCTGGGAAAGTAAAAGCAGCACGGGCGTAATACCGACCACATTACCCCAAAAATCATGTGCTGAAGGTCTGTAAAATATAGGGTCACTAACACCATATTTCCCTATACGCCACTTGGCGTGACGGGGGGTACTTTACTTTACTTTTTTATATAATAAACAGTAGGAGGGATGGTGTACGCTCCTGTCTTACACATGTTCTAACTTCAAAGTGGTCTGTGTAACCTGCTGCTGTTCTGACTGTGCAGCTGCTGTTGATGTAGAGACTTTTAATTATGTTGATTAGAAGTTGGCAAACTCCATATGTTAGTGTCTCCCACAGTTGTTCTCTGTTTACTCTGTTGAATGCTTTTTCCTGGTCAGTGAAAGCTATGTACAAATTTTGGTTGTGTTCTGTCATTTTTTTCTGCCATGTGTTTTAATATGAATAGAGTGTCAGTTCATCCTCTGTTTTTTTGAAACCCCATTTGATAATAGTGGCACTGTGACCTTCCAGGCATGTCGTAAGAGGCGACTAAGGAGGTTGATCGATGGCTTGACAAGCTGTCATTGTAAAAAGTATTGTTATAGAAACAGCGCCATAGATTTTAGAGCAGTGATCTCTGCAATATGTGCCATTTTGGCACGCAAGGTTTCTGTTTTTGAGATTGTGATTCTGCCCTATGTGCCGCCTTCAGCTGGAAAGGACAATAGATAGATAGATAGATTTGAGAATTGCTTAACTGTAGTTTTATTATTGGTCTCAGCCTTTTCTCCACAATTTTGGCATATAACTTTCCTGCATGGGTGAGAAGTGATATACCTCTATATTGATTGCAGTCTCTTTTGCTACCTTTTTTTTCCATATTGATATGATGATTGCCTGTTGCCAGTCTTCTATGACATTTTGTTGATGCCATGCTGCATTGAATATTTTGTTCTGCCATGTCACTCCTGTTTCTCCTGCTGCTGCTATTATTTCTAGTGATATGTTATTGAGTTTAGAATATATGTTTTTGTTAAAGCTTTAGAGAAAGGTACAGAATTGTTAAATTTTCTTTATAAACTAAAATTTGAAAAGAAACTATATATTAAAGATAACAAAAGTTTACATTAATTTAGCAGACTTTCCTGGCAGCCAAATTTCACAAATTTATCAGTGTAAGACTTCCATTCATCCTGTTTTGAGGCACTATTTCATTTATACTTTTCCAGGGAGTTAAAAGTTATATTGTGAAAGTCTCTCCACTACTGTTTTTTTCTTTTTTCTCCTCATTAGAGAGTGAGTCAATCCAAAGACTGGTTTTTAAATCTGTTCATTTCACCTTCCCCATAACTTATCCTTAGAGGTCACAACATACACCTGAATTCCTACTTTTGTTCATGCCTCTCTTTGTATTTTACTTATGGGTAACTTTAAAGTTTCCTTGAATTTTGACCTCCATTATTTTTAGTTGTAGGCCTTCATTTCTCAAATTGTGACCAAGCCAGTACAGTTTTTTTTTATATACTGTCTTGTCATAGCAAATGACTTTTTGCTTCTCTGAATAATTCACAAGTACTCATTGAGCTGATTTGATTTATTTCCACCCAACTCTTTGCTTCATGTGAGAACATTGCAATTTCAAAATCCTGAACTTTACTTGTTTATTTCATCTTTTGTCTATGCTGGGAGAATGCGTGACTGAATCAATAACTTAAGCTCTAAACAGGGAAACATGGCTTTGAATCATGTAGAGGCAAAAGTTTTTTTCTAACGGGTGAAATAAAAACTCAAACCCGAACACCTCCATGTTGACTAGACTGTATAAATAGCTTTTATTATCCATTCAGTTCTATAAATCATCTCTCCTTCTCTCTCCTCCCCCCTCTCCCCCCCCCCAAAAAAAAAAAAAAATAAAAATCTTTACAGCATTATTCCAATTTTTACATTTTTTTTTTTTTTGGTGTTACAGATATGTGCAATAAATAGTCTCTTCTGCAGCTCACTTTCAATGCTTTTACTGTATTGTTTATCTTACACACATGTAGTTTTTCTTGTGTATTAGCATCAGAAATATCTGAGCCTCATAAATTTTGGACCAAAGCACCGTGATAAATCTGCATCACTTTTAATCTATTCTATGACTTTTTATTTTCAATTTTACATTCAGAACAACCAAAAAGCCAATATTTTCATGATGACCTTTCCATTTTGAGGAAATTGATTCAGTTTATAAGCATTACAGCATAGTTTTTTTTCTCTTAAATTATTAATACCCAGGCTACTTATTTAAATTTTATTGAAAATGCCAATCTTGTTGAAATTTTAAACCATATTTTTCTTTCCATTAAACCATTTGGAGGTTTTGCATTTCTATAGTCATTGAAATATTTTGCAAAGGTTAAAGGTTGCTGAGACAAAGGATTGCTAGTATAACTGTTGTTTTTGTTGCAGTCTTTTATTATTTTTACTCTAAGGTAAACATATGCTGGTGATTTAAAATCAAAATTATGATTAAATATTATTACATTACTTTAATAATAATCATGAGTGCTGTAATAAATAATGCAAGTAAATATCTGTCCCTTATTTAATGTAAGGTGAAGGAAAAAGTATGTAAGTAATTAAAGATTCCTTCCACACTTTAAGGCATATAGGTAATATGGTGTTAGTGCCCATATGTTTCAATGACCACGTGAAGTGAAGGTACTCCCAAAGCAATAATATCATAGAAAATTGAAATTCACATATTATGTAGCAGCATTTTGATATATATGTGTATTTATTTCTTCAATATTTGTTCAAAAACAATTATTGAAATATGACTAAGAGGTCTATTATATGTGTTCGAAACAAATAAAATATTAAAGTTGGCATAACATTTTTTATACAGCAGTCAAGTCATAGACAGATAGTCTTGCTATTCCACCTAGAGCTAATAGTTATTGACAGGCTCTTTGAAGTTTTACAATGTTAACAATGGTGCTCAAAGAGTTTATAAGGTGATTTCTCTTTTCTTATTGTTCAGAAAGAAGTTGTCAAGCTCAATATTTGATCATCAAACATGTATCACATTTTTTAAAATTATTTTTATTATTATTATGGCAGTGAAGTACTAATCTTCTGTTTCTCCACTATTGTTATTTTCATGCCTTACATGTGTTACATTTGTGGGGAAATCATTAGTGTAGTGGTAAATTGATTGACTTGGCAGTAAAATTATCATAGTTGAATTCTAGCCTGACACGCCTCAGTCAACCTGACTGAAATTCACTACCTGGGTCAATGAATTGATGAAGATATTAACAACACAAAAGAGTACTGACTGCCTCCAAGTGATTTGGCCTAGTTTGGTAAAGTTTAATACTTCACTACTCTATGACATTTTACAATTAATATTATATTATTGAACATTTTTATATTCTAGTCAAATAGGGTGTTTTGGTGTCATACTGACCTGATGCTGATCACATCACCCATAAATGTGTCAGTGGTTATGAAGAGCATGCTCACTAACACCACATTTCCTATATATGAACAAAGTATGGTTATTTTGTTTAACTTTGGTCTATCTTTGATCACTCTTCATGAGGACCTGTTCTTTGAAGTCCTTTCAAACTGGTATGCTTTTTCATTGAAAAATGTGTATACATTTTTTTCATTTTTCAAACACATTTTTTAATGAAAGAGAAAATAGTTTAACATTCATACATTATTTTGATTGAAATAAAGTTCTATCTTTACACTTTCATGTTTTATCAAAATTCCAAACCATATACTCATATTGTTTTTCTAAGGAAAAATAGCATTTTCAGTATAATTATGACACACAGTTTTTCACTGTCATAACTGTCTTAAACACATTCATTTGGTCTATATATCTATCTATCTATCTATTGACCTTTCGAGCCGTAACCGGCCCATAGGGCGTAGACCAAGATGCACCTTCTCCTATATGAATTTTTGTTCTAGCAGTTTTCTTTTAAAGATATTTTATCAAATCTCGCCATCTGTCTCTGTTCTGTGCAAGCAGTTCTATCTCATTGAGGGAGCCGATTCCTGCTGCTCTTGCCTCTCTCATCAATGTTCTTCTCAGTGTCTCCCTGGGTCTTCCTCTTTTTCTTTTACCTGTTGTTTCCCATATGAGGGCTTGCTTTGCTATTCGATTATTATCTCTTCTCATCACATGTCCAAAGTATGACCATCGTCTTTTCTTTATTACTGAAGATATTAGTGGTTGATTGGCGATTTCTCTAATTTCCTCGTTTGTTTTGAATTCGTTCCATTCTATACCAAGTATTTTCCTTAGACATTTATTTTCGAATGCGTTCAACTTTGTTTCTATATCTCTTGTTGTTTTCCAGCTTTCACATGCATACGTAAGGGTTGATAGTACATTTGATTTGAATAGCCTAAGTTTTGTGTTTGTGCTAATGAGTTTTGATTTCCACAACTTTTCAAGGCTTCTGAAAGACATTGCTGCTTTAGCCAGTCTGATTCTAATTTCTTTGCTCGTATCCCCTTCTCGGTCTATATATGCTGATTGTTATTTGTTATTATAATAATACTTGCATCATATCTAGTAGGTCCATACATGTTTATTCACTTCAATAGCATGTGTACTAATGATTCCTTAACACACTGGATAGACACCAATTTCCCATCTTGTTTGTCATTTCCTTTGTTTTGTAATGGATTAAAGTTTGTGTCATCAAAGAATTTAAACTTCATTGTTTTTCATTTCTCAGTATAAATGGATTTGGCATTGGTCACTCTCTAATATTTTATAAACAATGTTCAAAAATGTACTTTCAAATTCTTGGCTCATTTGTTTACCATATATTCCTAAAATAGATCAACAATATGATGTCTTTGATGTTTTGATAGGTTCTGTATATTCTAATCCTTCTTTAATTCTATCTTCTACTTTGGATCTTTCAGAACATTTAGTTATAGTTCAACAGATCTTGTTTAAACTAAAGTTGTCCAAGAACTAATACAAACAGTTTTGTTATACATTTTTTTAATGAAGTGTCATAAACTGTTTAAAGAATTCAAATGTAAAATGTAGTATGTTGTTTGTGTCAGTGGTTGTGTTATGAGTACCATTGTGTTGTTTCTGATTTGTCTTCAGATAGAATTCTTGTTGTAATTTGGCTCACACTCTATTGTACCACTGTCGGTCTATTTGTGTAACATTGAAGAAAAAAAAGGAATTGAGTTTTTCATATGTATTGCATAATTACACCAACTAGAATTACTACATAGTACACCTGTAAATGGCAAAATATTACATATATTTATATATAATATATCCTGACATAGAACTCTGACAATAATGTATTTTATAATCTGTTGTTTTTGTTTTTATTTCCTTATATCTACACCCTTTGTTAAAGATATATTTATTCTTGATTATATTTTACTTAGAAATATTTCCTGGTGAAGATAATCAAACTGCTTGCTGAATCTAAAATATAATTATGGACCAAACTCATACTTTTACAGACAGCCTGGAACTTTTAAATTGTTTATGTCACTTTTGTCATCACTTTCATGCTTTCTCTTCCAGTGTTGAGTTGCTAACAAAATCTTGATTCTTTCATCATCATCAGAGTATGCATGCTCTGTTGGTTTTATTATTTAAAATGTGCCAGTTTTAACTTAAACCAGATGAAATTCTAGTTTGAACTAAATTTTTATGTGTTGCTTCTGATATTGTGCTAATGAAATTAGATTTGGACAAAGTTATTTTCTTATTTGTAAAAGATTTATTTATATATATATATATATATATATATTAATATATATATATATATATATATATATATATATATATATATATATATATTGTTTTCTTATAGCATAACTAATAAACATGAAAAGACAGGCCCAAAACAAATAAATTTATTTATCACATTTGGTGACTTACAGCAATGATAGATAAATTATGTTGAATTAAACAATAAAAACATCAAGGAAAAAAAAAAGAATTTATAATTATTTTTACAAGGACAGTTTAACAAACCTAACCCATGATGTTGCAAGGAAATCTGCTAGAAACAGTTTCAATGGAAATTATTTAGTTGGCATAAAATGCTGCTCCGGTAGAAAATATATTATAAAGATATTTAAATACATTTTAATGTAAGTTAATATTGTTCTATAACATACCTTCCATCTTGTAAGGATTTCCCTTAATTTGTCTTACAAGGCAGTTTGAAAGGATAACAGTCCATTTGTTGTATGTTCTGTATCTTTTTCTTATTAATTAAAACAAATCTGCATTTAACAATTTATAAAAATAAAATTTATACTGAAGTGTGAAAATAGCTCAACATATATGTGTGCTAGCAGATAAAACAATAACAAACCCACATTTGAATTGGACTGTTAATATCAAGACCAACCAACTATGCTACATTAATACATATAATCAATAAAGACTAGTTTTAAAGACTCAATTCTGATTTCTCTCAGCAACTAGTGTAAAATTCTGTACAAAATGAAGACATTCTGAAAAAAAAAATGTACATGAGCATCTTAAATTATTTACTTTTAAAGCATGTAGAAATTTACTAACCATTTTTTTCTTCACTTTATTATCATAACACTTTGTTTGTTAACCTCCCAATGATGTCTTTTCCTGCTAAGTTGCAGGATTCGATGAGTAGTCTTGAAGAAGATGAGGTAACTCATGCAACTTTTCATGTCATTATGTTAATTAGATCAAGACAAGCTTTTCTTGATGTGTGTGTGTGTGTTTTTTTTTCTCTTTAATATGTCACTTTAAAAAGTCATGCATAAAAACAGATGTTAAGGAAAATTATTGTTTCTTATTTTAATTGCAATGCTTAAAAACTCATTTTAAAATTGAATACTTTTTTTTTTTAATTTTGACACAGTAGCTTAATTTATTTGCTAGTTGATTTCAGACATTCCTGCAAATAGGATCTGTCATGCAACAGAGAAAAGCTTGTCCAGCATCTGAGGACATCATTAGAAATATTGTGTTTGATATTTGCTTAAATGTGAATCCTGCAAGAATACACAATCTGAAAACAGCATAAATGTTCCTGAAGTAAAATGTATGCATTCTGTAGGGTTAGATTTTGTGTTAAAATATAAGGTATATGAATATGTATTTCTCTCTCTATACATATATATATATATATATATATATATATATATATATATATATATATATATATATACATGTGTTTGTGTGTTTTTTGTAGCTCCACTTTACTGATTTGACCAGGACACTGTCATGCATCCGTCTCTCTTGTAAACACATCAGATTGGATTGCTTACTGTACTGTGAATAGATGAACATTGATGTCTCCAATGTACTTGTTTATTAATAACAAAACAATGCAATGAAGTGTGTGTATGTTGTTGTGTAGGCTGCAAAATCCTTATCCTTGATCAAAATATATTTATGTGTGTTTAAATTCAACTCATCACCATGATATGCATTTACCAGCACGATGGCCTGTTTTATTTCCCCTGTTACATAGTAATTAGAGTGTAAAAAATTATTACCTAAGGGAATGCTATCTGATGCCATCTCTCCTGTTTGTCTGTTAGTTTGTGTGTTTGTTTATTTGTTTGTTTTTCCACCATCAGCTCAAATGTTTGATTATATTTATCTTGTTATTTTGACCTTTAATCTCAAGTTTCATTGTCTTTGTTTTGCAAAATCCAGCATCTGATAAACAGTTTTAAATTAAATATGGCATGTTGTCTTTGTCACAAGTTGACATTTCACAGAAATAAGTTGGCTTAATTATCCTAAATTAAAGGATGCATAAGCAAAATGCCACAAGTCAAAAATACATTCTTGATGACATACTGACATTTGACACAAACAAAAGGCAGTGTAAAGTAACACAATGATCTTTCCATTTGCTAGTGTTAAACAGAATATGTATATTATCAGTCTGATGAAATTAGCATCTACACATACAATTGGTATCTTGAAAATGAGTTTAACAATGATGAGATATGTAGTTTGATATCTGTTTAAATTGTAGCATTATGAGCTTGTGTTTTTTTGTTTTGAAATTCTGTCTTGTCAAGCCAGCATTGAGGCTCAGTGAATGTGTGTCTGCATCATTCTTGCCATGATAAATGTCATTCACATACATTTCTTTCAAGATATTCAAATTTTTTTTTTTTTTTTTTTTTTTTTTTTTTTTTTTTTCGCACTGGGAATGAAAACTGTTCAGAATTGAATGATCTACTGGCATGTTTTGCTCAAAGTTATAAACAATGTTTTACAGCATCAACTATTTGGTTATATTTTCTTTTCTTTCTGCCCTTTATATCTGTTTTTTTTTAAAATCTGCCTTTCTTAATTCCTTTTTAATATATATTTTCAAATCATGCTATGTCCCACACGTCATCTTTATAGTTAATTCAATTCTCTTTAAAGTACAGTATATAAAAATAATAATCTCAAAGAAGATTCTTTGCTCAGTTTACTCATGTTTCTGACACTTTCAAATTATGTGTGTATATGACATATCTGTAAAAAATCTTTCTTGAAGCAGGCAAACAATTTTTTTAAAGAAAGCACAGAATGGAGCTCAGTAACATATAACAGAATTTCAGCAAGTCCTGTGTACAATATATTTGTTTCATTTTTCTTGAAGCTACAAAATTATAACTAAATACTTGATTGGGGAATTATTGCCCACATGAACTTGTTTTGTTTTATAATGCATTAAAGAAAATGGCAGGTCATTAAATGGCCACTTTTATTTATCTTCTCAGACGTTAGAAGAGCTTGCTACAGCTTTAAATATGAAGAAGGAAATTCTGGAGCAGAAAGTAGCAGAAAACAAATCAGATGAGTTATCAGCTATGTTTAACATGATTCTAGACAGGAAGAGGCAGCAACAAGGTAAATTATTATTATTATTTTTGTTTTCTGGTACGTGCATTAAAGAATACAAGGTCTTCAAATACAATGCTGAATCTTAGATTTAGAGATGACAGCTCTAACTAATGTAATGAAGAGAGCTAAAAAGAATGGACAGACCTTTACTTTGTTAATGCATAAAGATCTGTGTAAGACAGAGTAACATGAAAAAAGTGTACCAACACTGTCCCAACAATCCAGAGAGTTATGGATAAAACAAGAAAGAATAAGAATGAGCCTTGTTATGTACAGAAAATTGTGTTTAGACCATGAACACATTTTATGGTAATATGGTTAGTATTACCCCAATGTGGTCATTCTTTTTTTTTTTTCAAAAATCAAAAGATGGGATTGGTGTACAAATGGACACTGCTAAAGTACTATGACAATGGTCTTTTATACAAGAACAAGCTAATAAACAAGAGCAAAGCTTGCTTCAGAAATATATATTACAGCTGAATACCAATATTTATACATATCTTCACTCATACAATACAGAGTTCGTGCAACTTTTAAAAATAATACTTGACTTGGTATTCACATGTTGCCCCAAATTATGTATAGTTTGCTGTCATGCGGTTCCAGAAATTTAGCTTTCTTTTAACATAGTTGGCGTCTTATAATTTTTTGAAGCTTATTTTACATTTTCTTGCATTTTTTAATCATAAATTAATTGTACTAAAATGAAGGATCATTGAAGAACTACACAGAGAAGAGAGCAGCAAGAAGTGGATGAGGAATTTGCTTCACAAGAGGAGGAGAAGATGAATAGATAAAACATTTCTGCTTCATAAATTAAGGAGTTTGTCACCATTGGGAGAAAACACACTGGGGTGGAAAAATGGTTTTAGCCTGCTCAATGACAGTTTAATTAAACATTTTAAAAACATTTTGTAAAGTCTTCAGTGGCAGACAACAATGGACAGGTTCAAGTTTTAAGTTAAGAACTACAAATCAAAGCATCCTCTCAATCCCAAGCATCTTCTGGTGTTAATAATCAGAAAGAAAAAAATACATCAGAATTGTTACCTGATGCTTTTATGGAAGATGACTTCTCTCCAAAACAGCCCTTCTCCTCTTCATAATCATCATTAGCCCTGTGTAACCTTGGCAGTCTTAGGAACACTCTTGGTGATTTCACAATTTTCTGTGCAACTAATAGCTGCTTTCTGAGATGTAACAAAATTAATCCTGTTCATTCTATGAAGTTATCGTCCAACCACTATCTTCACTTTTCACTAATCCTTCTGCTCACTTCAGTAAAGCTAAAATGCAGTGACATTTTAATTTGTATTATTTCATGCACATAGGCCTATATTGTTTTTGTGTATGAATTTATGCATTAAACACTGTGCATGTATTATTGTAGAGGTTTCTAGAACAGTCTAATTAAATTTATTTTATTGGGGGGGGGGGGGAAGAGAGAGAGAGAGAGAATTTATTTGGTATCTAATATGAACAAATTAATGGGAGAGATTGTATTTGAATAGCAGAGTCCCACAGTATGTATATGTATATATAGGGTAGCTTTTTTTTTAAGGACAATGCACATTATACATTTAAGAATATGCACAATGTATTATATCTTCGAGAATATTATCAGGTTAGTTCTAGCTTCATAAATGTGAATAGAGAATGAGGGTTAAAGGAGAAGTGTGTCATTGACGGCATAAAATGAGTAAACAATTGGAGTTGTATATTCAGTTGATGATATAATAAAAAGGGGGAAGAGTTACTGCACATGTGACATGAGGTGATGAATTATCAGCAAATCATCATATTTGCTATGTGAGAAAGTGACTAGTTGATTATCATTAGCTGGTGAGAATAATGCAAATTTTACACTGTCTTTGGAAAGAGAATTGAAATCAGAATTTGGGGTTTCTTCCATAAAAAAACAGAGCTTATATGTTATCAACCTCCAACTTGAGAATGGAAATTGGGGCAGTTTCAGTCATTTTTTTTTTTTTTTAATCCATACTTCATAGTGTCCAAAAAAAATGATGATTGTGCCATAAGTGGTTAGGACCTTTAGTGAATTGTGTGGATCTGTCATCCTGGCTATTTAGGAGTGGAGTTAATAGTAACATGAGAATGTACTGAAAGACTTATTTTGAGAGCACTCATAGTGGGAATTGTAGAACTTGGGAAGAAAGGTATACAGAATTCTCTATGACTGGACACTGAGATGGTGATTGATCTGAGCACATTTATGAGACTGAGAATTAGGGCTCATCAAGGTAGGGACAAATAGGATAAGGTGACTGAGACAACTGATCAAGATTGTGTGGATTCAGTATGATAAAAAAGCTATCAGTTTGCAGACTTGATGTTATTGGGAGATTTAGTGGTCTGGAGGTAAGACATCAGCACAGCTCTGGACAAGAAGGTCCCAGGTTTGAATCCTACCACAGACGGTGTTAATTTTTCTCTTTGGATCTGTAGTTTCCTTGTGGTTTTACCCTTCCCCAACTTTGCATGTTAAAGAACCTACTGAAATAATTAGGCCAAAAAATGGCCGCTGCTCTGGTGAAGTTAAGTAATTAAAAACCTACTCAAGTCAAAGGTCTGGGCAGAGAGGCACAGATATCGTGAATTGCCATAAACTTATAACACAATACACCCATGCCCACTTATAAGTTGAACAAGGAGGAAAATGTCATAATTTGGGAAAAACTGAGCGACAATGTGTCTGCCATGAATGTTAAAAGATTGATTCTTTTCAAGCTCACTCTTTTAATTAGTATCAGTTAGGCAGTAGAACAACTCTTTCCTTGTCTAAATTTAAACAGATTTCTTAATTGAATTGTATTTTGGGTAACTTTCCTTGTACACATCTTTTCCCCTATGAGTTAGTAAGTACTGTATATTTGTTACACTCCTTTTAGTGCCTTCTTTTTTTCAAATTGATACTGTTATGGCTTCTTCTTTTTTTTTTTTTAATCAATCTTCAAAGATGTTTCTCTCTCTGACTCTGTCATGCTGCTGTAAATAAATAGTGCAGTTATTTCACTTCTTTACTGTTACAACATGATTGCTTTATTTGTTACTCAGTCGATGTCTTTAGATTTGTTATGTAAACTGTTTACAACTTCTTTAATTAATCTTGTTAATTAATATTCAGAGTTCTTCTCACTCATTGTTTTTTTTAGTGTGTCTAGATTTTTAAAAATTAGATTAGCACTTGCTAGGTTGTAAAGTTTCCAAAAGCATTTAAAAACTTTAAAAACCTAAAAAAAAAAAATTGAATATTGATGTTGCATTTCCATCTTTATCATCTGTGGTAAGACTAAAGCTTTCCTCTATCACACTCATGGCTCTTATGTTTTTTTTTAAGGTCATTCTTTGTATGTTAATTGTTCTTTATAAATACTTCATGATGAGATTTCTTTTGCCTTGATGATGTGCTTTGTATTTTTTTGTTTTTTACAGTTCTGTATTTTTTCCGGTGCTTTTGATTTATCCAGATTTTGTATTGTTTTTTCTTTGTTTTAATTACATCATGAACTTTGTTATTTACCAAACTGTTCTCTTTTCCAACATTTTGTAGTTTTTATCTTCGACATTGCTGTTTAATTATTCAGTCATTATTGATGTTGTCTATTACTCTTAACAAAGATACAAATCTGTTTGTCATTTTGTGATAAAAGTCATCTCAGATTGTTTTCTTTTTCTTAGTCAATGGAAGCTACATATAGATTTTGATTATGTTCTGTCATTTTTCTGCTAGTTGTTTTAGAATGAGTAAAAAAGTAAAGTAAAGTACCCCCGTCACGCCAAGTGGCGTATAGGGAAATATGGTGTTAGTGACCCTATATTTTACAGACCTTCAGCACATGATTTTTGGGGTAATGTGGTCAGTATTACGCCCGTGCTGCTTTACTTTCCCAGAAAAAAATCCGGTACCCATTTAAGGCTGGGTGAACCCGGAAGCCGTCGGTTGGGATCGAACCCTACCCCTTGTCCGTGGTAGTCCAGTTCACTAACCACTGAGCTATCACGGCTCCCTTTTAGAATGAGTAATGCTCTATATTTTTTGGACTCCCATTTGGGAGTAATTGACCTGTGTTCTATAATATATATATATAGTTCTAATCTTTTCTCTGTAATTTTTGCGCACAACTTTCCTACTTGACTTATTAGGGAGATACCTCTTTATTGGCTGCAGTCTCTTACTGCCCTTCTTTTTCCATATTGGTAAAATTATGGCCTTTTTCCTGTCTTCTAGAACTTTTTACAGTTGCCATGCTGCGTTGAATATACTATGCAGCCATGTAACTCCTGTTTTTCCTGCGGTTGTTATTACTTGTACAGCTATTTTGTCTATCCCATGAGGTTTATTGTTTCATGGTGCATGTTTTATGACTTTTTCAATTTCATGTTTTATGATGTTTGTTTCTATATCTCTGTTATCTTGCATATTTTTTGTTGTTTTATTGGTAGTTGGTGTCATCCTATTCAGTTGGTATACAAAATGTTCTTTCCATCACTCTTACATTGTTTTTTTTAAATATTGTTTGTTCTTCTTTGTTGTTTATGAGTTGAGTGGGGTGTAATATTTTCTTGCTCTTGTTACTTTACTATTTTGTAGAAGTTTCTTGTGACTGCTTATAGTCCCTGCTTATCTTATGACCAAACTCTGTCCAAGTACTTTTGTTTTGATTCTTAGATCAGAATTTTAATATGGTTCCATACTGTGGTATATTTTTCATATTTTCTTGGTGTTTTTTTTTCTTTCCAATCTTTGAATAGTTTCATCTTTAAAGTTTTACTATAGCTGCTTCTTTGATTGTGTCATTCCACCACAGAGTGATCATTCTCCTTAGTTTTGTTCTACAAACTGTTCTGATATTACTGTTTTATTAATGTTTGCACTCTTCTTCTACTGCGTTTGCTTTGTTTTTGAGTTCCTCTTTTTTTTTCATTTAAAAAATTTTTAAAAATAGTTTTCCTAGATTCTTCATCTTATAGCTGTTTTATTTTTATTGTCTATTCTCTTTGTATCTTTTGGTTGTTTGTGTATCTCCTGGTTTTAGAGTGTGATCTTCATCATTTTATGTTGTGTATTAACTTTAACCTTACGGAACAGATGTCCTATTAATTACTATTTTCATGCATTGATAAAATTAATAAAACAGCCAATGTTGATCAAAACTAGATATGTACTGGTTAAAGCCAAATTATTCATGTGCGCCAACAAACATCTGCAATATGATAACACTATGGATATCAAAGGAATTAAATTAAAGAAAAGAATGTCATATTGTCAAGCAGATAGTCACTACAGTAGAATCTGTTGCTAGAGGTGGGACATGGAGACTGAGATAGTGACTACAGCTCTAAGATGGTTATCTGTCACTCCAGTTAGCAACCTGTAGAGATGTACGATTCTCAGTGAATGCTGAAAAAGGCTTTAAAAAGATGACTATAGGAGAGTGAGACACAATAAGAGTGTTGGCATAAGAAGCCATGAAATTTTAGGAATTGACTTAGATTGATTGCCCCTGTTATGCAGAGTTTTGTAACAATGAAAAAACAGGTGCAGTGGTTGAGGCCCATGACTTTGATTTTGTGACTTTGGATACATGCTTATTGGAGAATGCAACTGTAGTCAATGAAATTAGCTCCTTTAGACTGGAAATTTGTAATTGAATGCATAACAAGTGACATAAATGCATGAAATACACCACAAGAATCATCAATATGCAAACCGTTTGTCTGCTATAGGGGGCTTAAGCAACTTGTGGTTTTGCACAATGATTTTGATGTGTTTTTTTTTCATCATAATCAAATGTATAGGCAAGTTGATAGTTCTCATGTTAAAGTTTGAGATAATTCTAGCTTCTGTTATAGTTCATGAAAACTACTTGTGTTGTGTGTTGATAATGATTGAACAAGAACATATTAATTTTTAAAGTCAGTTTTGTACATAAAGGCACATCTGTTTCCATTATCTTGCATCTTTTTAACTATTTTTTTAGTGTGTGAATTTAATTTGTTTTTGTTACTGTTGCTATAGAAGGCATTCTTGGCTGTAACATGAATTATATTTGTTGTGATGTCCATTTTGAAGTCTTTATTGCAAAAGGCAACAAAATATAGCACAAACTTTTTTCCTTCTCTATCCTTCCTATTTTACCATACAGCTTGAAGGAGAAAGACAAAAAGTTTGTGGTCTTTTGCACTTTGACTGGCATCTTCTGCTGTTGTGGTTCAACTATTCCATCTGTCAATCTATTTCTTGGATGCTCTCCTGTGTGTTGTTTTCATAGTGTCTGTTGATTCGATCATGTTTTGTCGTTTTCTGTCGAGTCACATGGTCACACAATATCATTTGTTGTTCCTTTATATATTTCACTGAAGGGGTAATCTCACACTGTCTTCTTAGTTCTTCATTTATTTTATTTATTTGCCATCAAGCATCTGACATTTTTATTAGGTGGTATTTATCTTATTTATTGCTGTAGTGTCCAAGTCTAGCTAATAGTAAAGCATTGACCAGGATGGAGTTAAAGAGAAATCAGTTATAAATAATAATAATGTCCTAGCTAAAATAACAATGATGTGAAATACCACATAACCTTTTGCACCTCTAATTTAAATATCACATGCTATGTTCGGTTGTTACAAAACCTTACCATATTCTTTTTTTTGTTTTCTAATTCTTCATGTGTTTGGTTGCAAACCAAATAAGCAGCCAGAGCAAGTGAATTGCAGTCTTGGTTAGTAGTGTCTTGTTTGGCAAAATCCAAATCTTCCCACCTTGCTCAGTACAGGGACATTGCAATGTACAAGTCTAGCCCATACAGTATCTCTGCATTCACCAATGTTGTCATTTTGGCTTAGGTCTGTCTAAATTTGTTAACCTTCCGAGTCCACAACCCATCTTTTTATGCCTGTTATCACTGTGTGCATTGTCTCATTTTCACTCATTGTGGGCAGTTCTTGTTATCTGGAAAAAAATGTTCATTAATTAATTTTTTTCTAGATTCTTTGAAATGGTAAAAGTCTTGTTATTTTCTTTTCTCGTGTTATGCATCATTCATATGCATACAAAAGCACTTAAAGTGTACATTTCTCATATATTCTTGACTTTTATTTTTGTGTTCTACTGTAAGGTCTCTAGGTATTATATAGATATCTATGAGTTTGCTTGGAGTACTGTCATGTCAGCAACAATGAGTAATGTTTGGACGAATATTAAGCTGTTAAAGTACTACAACTTTGCTTATCTGTCTCTAGTCATCTTCACCAGCAACCAAATCAGTGCAAATATGAATATATTTAATCAAATAACTTTTTCTAGTAGCAATTACGAGATGAGCAAGTTGTTTGTTTGCCCTGTTGCTTAATCCTTTTATACCTTTTTTTTCACCACTGAAAAAAAAATATTATGTTATATATCATAGTTCAAATTAATGGACTAATAATTTTGTGTAAGTTCCATGACACTCCAGACACTAAAATGTGGTGATGTATTTTTCATAAGCATTTTACAACATCTATGTTGGAATTAATAAAGTATCCAACAATAAAATTATTTGGGTATTCCATTTGTTTGTGGATGTTATTTTGTCTAAAGATTAGTTTTAGGACATATCTCCATGATCAGTTCATTTGATTAACTGTCAAACAGGCTGTGGCTAGATTTGCATTCATTTGCATGATACAGTTGACACAGATTACAGTATTTGATAATTAATGAGTTCAGATGGTAGGATTTGTGTAAATGTTATATATTTTAATTTCAGCAGATAATTTTTCTGAACTAGTTCCAGCTAGTAATAATTAGTTTTGTATTAGTTTCTTTGGTTACTATTTCTTATCTGTGTGTTTAGTCCCATCCTGTAATAATTATTTATTTTTGTTTGTAATTCATGCTGATTTACTTTGTTATTTCTTTAATGCCCAGAAGTGAATAATTTTGTTTGAGAGAAAACTAAACTACCCTGTAAGTTACCCTACTTTTGACATGGTTTCCTTCCAGCCCCAGTTCTCTCAGTGACCACTTAATACCATTTTCTCATCAGAATTTGTTTAATACCCCTGAGTCTATTTCCTTTTTCTTGATCTCCCATATATTTCATAATGACCATTCTGACTGCACTCTGCAGACACGATAAACCTTTTAATTGTGACTGTTCCACCAACATCTTCAATGCTGAATATATTGTCTGCCTATGTATCTGTCTCCACTTGATATCTTTATTACCTCCCTTAAGTATCTCTTTTCTTTGCAGTAGAGCTGGCTTTTATGGACAGTTGTCATTGTCAATGACCGACATTTCGGAATTAACTTGTGCATTGATCATTTATGTTTCTTGCAGTTTTTTGTGTGTGTTCACTCTGATTTATATTTTACTGAGAAATCCTATGTATGGCCTGAAATGGTCTCATAGTTAATTGCTCTTTAAGTCCATGGTTGAGCAGTTTAATTTTACCAAATAATGTCTAGAGATATTGATATATTTGGCAGTTAGTACCACTACTTTTTGTTTATATAAATACTAATTTTTAAAATAAGAAATTTTTTGCAAAAGTCTGAAGCCTTTGTTTGTCTGGTTTGTTTGCTATAATGTGGTGTGTTTGCTTGTGGGTTTAGTTTTGTTGCTACAATATAGTGTCTTTGCTCGGGTGTTCAATTCTTATATTATAATATAGTTTCTTTGCTCATCTATTTATTTTGTTGTTGTTGCTGAAATATATTGTCTTTGCTGGTGAATTTAATTGCATCACGTAAAATTAGAGTTCATGTATTGGGTTGCTAGCTTTAACTTGTTATGTCTTTTATATTTTCCAGGTGTTTATGATGTTGACCACACTATTAAAAGTTCAGAGAAAAGGGAAACTAAAGGAAAGCGATCAAAATCAGCTCAAGCCAAGTATGAGAAAGGAGGAGAAAAGAAACAGTTTTCAAAAGGTTGATGTTTTGATGTTCTTATGCTTTGTCATTTTAATTCTGTATGTATGAAAAGCTATGAAATTGATATATGCCAAAAGAAAGAATGGAAAGGACAAAGAAAAAGTGGGGGTGGGGGGGTGCTTAGTAATCTAAAACTAAGACATCAGCATCTGAACAAGGAGGACATTTGTTACATAATGAAAATTTAATATCAAAGTAATTTTTTAAATGCTTCATTTTATAAATTCTTCATTAACAATAAGTAATAATAATAAAATGATGAATACAAATATATATAATTAACTATATCATAACATTCAACAATGTATAAATATATATATATATTTTTTTTTTACTGCATTACTCAGTGCTCATCTTTATATGTTACAATATAAAATAATGTCTTCCTTAGCTCCACCAGCATTAGTTCTGCCACCTGATGACTCATTAGGAGAGTCTGGCAACTACACTGGGAATGATCAAGATCATGATTCAAAGTTCAGCACCTTTGACTTTTTAGCACTGTGCAGCACTCCTACCTGGCTGGGTCCAGAGAGGAGAAAATCTAGAAGAAGATCCAGGTCACCCATGCCTTCCCCACATATCCAGCAGCATGGGTCCCAGGGTGTAAGTGTCATTAATTTAATAATTTTTTAATGTTTACTGTTGTTTTGAGGATTTTTTTACAATTATAAACCATTTCTTTTACCAGGTATTAAACAGGAAATGTGTACATGTATGCAAAGAAAGTGATATTGAATTCAACAGTAAGAAATAACCAACATTGTTTTCTTGCACTTCATAGCAATAGGGGGCCTTGGTAGCCTAGTTGGGAAAAACACCTTAGTGGAAGCAGTGTGAATTGTACTCCTGGTTGGGAAAGAAAAAATACCCCCACAGTCGACCCAGCCGCTGGCAGAAATGGGTGCTGGGGTAGTACTCTTGGAAGGTGAGGAATGCCATCTCACATTGTGAGTTTCAATGCTTGCAGCGACACTATCCAGAAGTCTCTGAACACTTCTGAATAGGCGCATGAGCACATATGGGTGAAAACTCATGTGCTAAGACACCGACTTAAGTCTCATGCTTTACCTTTACTTCATAGCAATTGGAACATTCCGATGTCACAAGCATCAGAAATAAACAATGACCAATTTTTTTTAACATTTTGGAAGTTGAAAGTACATCAAGATAATGTTGAAATATCCTGAGAAGAATTAAAGGCAGGTGATTGCAGAGTGATAATATATTGGATGGTCTAAGATTGTGACACAGAAAAAAAATGTTAAAAAAGGGAACTGATAGACAGCACTAGGGACATTGTGCTATCAGATTCAAGATCATATACACCAGTATAGCCCATGATGTCAATGAGTACATAACAAAGATGGAAAGTTGATAGCCTGGCATAATGCTGACCAAATTATCCATAAATGTGCCTGGCGTCATGGAAGAATGTGGGCACTAACACTATATTTTTCTCCATCTATTTTTGGTATGATTGCTCTGTCCTTTACTGGTTCTCTTTTCTTTTAAACTACTTTGTAGTGTACAAATGTTTTAGTATAACATATTAACAATAAAGAACTATAACTGAATCATCATCAAGTACCGGGCCTACTGGCATAGGTGATCATGTCTCTCCACAACTTTCGATCTCGGCAGCTATTTATCATTTCTGTTGTTGACCTTCTGCCAAGCCATTCTCTTAAGCTGTCTGTTATTTTTTCTCTTTGCTTCCCTCTATCTCTAACTAAATATTAAAGATAATTGTAAAGATTTGAGTGTTTTATAATATAGTTTGGTAGATGTTTAGAAAGTATTCAAGACTAGAGCAGAATTAAGAGAAATGGCACAACAATTTCAAGACTCAACTATAATCAGGAAGAGAGGTAGGCGTATGTTGGCCAAATGCTGAGAAAAAAATAACTAGAGTACCAGAAAGAAAGGTCTCAGATTGGAAAAAGGGGAGGAAAAGACCAATCTTAAAAGATGCTGAAAGGAACACAGACAAGAGAGGCAAAGATAGCATGCACTGAATCCCTTAAGTAAATTGAGAATTTCACGCAAAGTAGGCACTGTGTGACAACTGATGTCACTGAAAGATTATAAGAGTTTCAGGACTAAATAGATTCATCAGTTCTGAAGGTTTGCATTTGATTAGAGATAACTGTCTAAGTGAAGAAAAAAGTCAAGAGTACTCTTCAGGCCTAACAGCATATGGGGAATTTGGTGTTGGTATCTATATTTTTTAATGAACATTGACGCATTTATAAGTAATGTGTTCAATATCATGCAGACTGCTGTATTTCCTCAAGAAAATCTCTGGTACCCATTTACAAAGGCTGGGTGAACCCCTGAATCAATTCATTCATTCATTTATTTTCCTTTCGGGCCGAAGACAGCACCTAGGGCAGAAGTCATAGTTCTCCACTATTGACGATTTGTTGCTAGTTCTTGTAGGCCTTGGTTGTTTCATAGTCTCATGGTTGAGTCTTTCCTAGTGATTCTCTTGGTCAGCCTTGTTTTCTTTTACCAGATGGCTTCCATTTGATTGTCTGATGGGGAAGTCTTTCTTCATTCATTCTCAGCACATGACTGATATATTTCCAATGTCTTTCTATACATATTTTTGTTTAGATTTGTCTCTGATTAGTTCATTTGAAATGTATTCTTTCCAGCTTATGTTTGAGATTCTACATAGAAATTTATTTTCAAAGACATTTAATATCTTACCTAAAGTCTGACTGGATTTTCAGCTTTAACATCCATATATTAGCACTGGTATTATATAGGAGTTGAGCATCTAAGTTTTGATTGTTTACTGAGCTCTTAGGATCTAACGCCTGTGTCATACCAGTTTTAAAAATAAAAGGTGCTACCTTTTTTTAATAAAGTTCAGGCACACTTAGTTGTTAGATGAATGCACTACCCACTTTGCTGCTGCTATTTCCTACGAGTCTAAGCTTTAGAAAAGAACAGAAATATAAGACAGTCATGAAAGATTATGTAATGAGATGTTGTAAAGAGATATTGCATTCAAACTGCAGGAGTTTATAAGTGTATGTATGCCTTAGTTGTATACTAGATGATGCCAGATGGTTAAAAAGATTTGAACTTGTGGAGGAAAACATATGAAAGTCAATATATGAGGGGCATTCAAAAAGTAATGCACCACTTTGGTTTTCTCAGTTAATAATAAACATAGACACAGGAAATTTTTCACACTTTAAATATGGCATGTGTTGATTTTGTGTACCAAATTGCACTGCAATCAGCCAAGTAATACGACTGCATTAAACCGTTGAAATGGAGTATGTTAGCAAATAGCGTTATAAGCAGCGAATTGTGATACCATTTCTGGTTTTAGTGAAGGAAACTGTTGTGAGCATTCACAAGTGCCTATGTGATGTGTATGGAAGTTTTGCAATTGACAGGAGCAAAGTAAGTTACTGGGTTCAGAGAATAAAAGAATCAGAAAGAGGTATATGAAGCTTCTTAATCAGCCACGATGTGGACAACCTGCCACAGCCACCAATGCAGAGATGTTGAATTGCACTGCGGGCATTATTCTTGCTGATAGGTGCATCACTACTAAACAATTGGCCTTAAAGTTGTCAGTCAGCATTGGTAGTACAAATGCAATTCTAAAAGTTTCTTGGATTCTCTAAAGTTTGTGCAAGATGGGTTCCACGAAATCTCACAAATGAGCACCGATTGCAAAGAAAAGCAATTTCTTCTGAGCTGTTGGAGCATTTCAATATTTATGGAGAGAACTTTTTGGCTAAGATTGTTACAGGTGACGAAACTTGGGCACATCATTTCGAACTTGAGACAAAAAGACAGTCAATGGAGTGGCATCATCCGCATTCACAATGAAGAAAGAAACTCAAGACATCTCCTTCAGCTGGAAAGGTCATGGTCACTGTCTTTTGGGACATTGAAGGTATGATTCTTGTGGATGTTATGTCAAGAGGAGAGACAATCAATTCACAAGTTTACATTAAGACATTGAAAAAACTCAATCAACGTTTTAGCAGAGTTCAGCAGCAAAAAATCCAGCTGACCCGCTTCTCCTTCACTATAATGCATACCCTCACACAAGTCAAGCAACATGGGAATCAATCACAAGATTGGGTTGACTGTACTCCCCCCTCCACCATACAGCCCTGATTTGGCACCCTCTGATTTCCCTCTCTTTGGTCCACTTAAAGATGCCCTCCGTGGAACAAGTTTTGAAGATGATGAAGAAGTGATTCATGTAGTGAAGAAATCGTTACACGATCAAGACAAAGACACTGGTGCTAGCTAGGAATACATTCACTTGTTGCGCATCGGTGTAAAGCTGTACAAGTTAATAGGGATTATGGTGAATGATGCCTGTTTACATGACATATCCACATATACTGTGTAAAAATGTCATACTTTTTGAATTAGCAGTTCTCAAGAAATCTGATATGGTGCATAACTTTCAGGTGTAACTAAGTATATAATATGGTATTAGAGCAGGAAAGGGGAGATGGATAAGACATGGTTTAAAAAAACAACATAACAGTGCCATATGGCTTACATTTTATTCAAATGCTGAGGGGGAATAAAATGAGTGGGTAGTTTGATAAAACAGAACCATAGTAAATCACGGGTAAAGCTTAAAAGAAAAAAAAGAATTAAAAAGTACATAACAGTTCTAAGAGAAATAATCAGAAACAAAGTTACAGATTCCAAATTTTGTTGATTAATTAATATAATTAATTAATTAAATAATAAATTAATATAAAGAACAGCAGAAGTAGGGTTTAGTTTAATTGATAAATCATATTAATTGCACATTGGACAACTCTATAGTGTTGAGATTTCCACCACAGGCTACGCCAGTGCTGTCATAAGCTGATGAAAGCAAAGGAAGTATGGTTTAAATTATGTCTAAGTAAGCCACCAGTGTGAAATATCCACTGTTAATGAAACAGAAATCTTGACTTTTGAAAGTAACAATGAAACAAGACCAACAGAAGAAGATGATAGATCTAGAGAAACTCTAAGACGAACATGTATAAGAGAGGCAATGACAGTGGGTATCATAAAATCTTTAGTGAGATTGAATATTGAGAGGCTCTCTCAGAACAGAGACTTGTGGGAGATATACTGCCTGTCCTGTGCAAAGTCTGCCAACACTGATAATATTAGCAAATTGTAGGGCATGCAGAGTTTTTTTTTAAATTTTTTCTCTATGTGCTGTCTCCTGCTGGAGAGGCAAAATAGCCGGTGGCATCTCTGTGTTGGCTATATATAACTAATTTTCTGTTTAAAATTCTCAAAAATTAAGGTCGTTTTGGCAGTATACGTTTACAGAAACTGAGTTGCAAGTTTGTATTACAGCCAATACTTTGGCTACATTTTTCCTCTTTATAGTATTATTCTCCATTTATTCATTCACGTCAGCCAGTGGCTCATAACCATTACTTAAACTAGTTGTGAAATATGTTTTTTTTTTTAAAAATGAAACTAAGGTTTAAATTAAGTTAACAACAGCACTAAACACAAAGAAGCATAATTTAAATCCAATAAATGTTTAAATACATAAATTTTTACATTAGAGCCATTACTGAAATTATATCAAATGAAAGTGGAGAAATGAATAAACACTAATGTTTATTTTTCTAAAACAGTTGTCAGGGATAAACCAAATGAGTATATATTTGTTTACAAAATAGAGTACTGCTTTGAAAAAAAATCAAACCGGCTTTTATATAAACAATCATTTTACAATTGGAACATTACTGGAGTCATCAAAGATGAAAGTAGAGTAGAAAGTAATCATGACTGTTTGTTTTTCCTATCACAGTTGTCAGTGAGAAACCAAATGAAGCGGGTACGGTTTAATGTATTTCTACTGATACCACATATTTTTTTTATTCTAACAGTTGCATTTTGGGATGTGCAGATTTCTTCTCTTTCATTGTGCATATATTACTCCTTAATATAACCAGTATCAAAGATATATTTGGTTTTTTTCCACCTGTACATATATAACCAGTAATTTAGTGTGGTACATTTTATTTTTTCTACTAATACTTTGTGTGTTTTTTTTTTATTTTTGCCTCTATTAACTATTTTAGCTCTCAAGTTCTTTAAATTCATCAAATTAATTGCACTTTGCACTTATTCTGCCCCTTGCAGAAGCAGCTATGAGCCTGGTAGTAATTCTGATTACCTTCATTTAAAAAAAAAAAAAAAAAAAAAAAAAAAAAAAAAAAAAAAAGAAAACTTGCAACGCTATTGTTTCATTTCTGACATAGGTTACCATATTTATTTATTGATCACATTGTAATAAATATAATTCTGTTGGAAAAAATTTTTAAATTACAAAGAAAAAGAAAAGACTCATTTATTTACAATTTATTTCACACACACTTAGTAGTGCTTATTCTTTTAATTGTGCATTAAAGTAATAGCTTAAATGTCATTGCTTGCTAAATTGCGCATTGCTGTAGACCAATTTTCAAGTTCATTTATTAGAAAGTCCATTAGCAGCAGCAGCAAGCAAAAATAAAACAGCAAATGCAATGTAGAATAGCCTGGCTGCTTCATTTATCTTCACTATGAGATAATACTAACCACCATTTGCTAATATTCTGCACAATCTACACCAGCTATTGATGTGTAAAGCAGATGATTGGCGCAGAAATAAAAGCATTAATTTTTTTTGCATTAATACCAAATTTTAAATGGCCTTGGAATATCTACATGTATTTTCTTTGTCATCATAATCATATTTTTAATAAGAAAAAAATTTTTTTTTTAAACTGTCCAGTGTTTGATTGCAAAGTTTTTTATATTTCCTTTGGGCTAAGCAAAAGCAGTAAAGTTGAAACACTCACTACTATAAATTAATCTTCATTCCTTTGTTTTTTCCCTAATTAATAAAATGGTTAGTGTACACTCAATAATGTAATGCTAGGCGTGGGGTTAGTGCACACTCAGTTATTATTGAGTTATTGAGTTATTTGCGGGTCATCATCATTGCACTCCGAACATGTCCATTGGTGCTCAGATCCCCTCCTCAGCAATTCCCTCAGTGTCCAGCGACTGACGACTCCAGTTCTATGTTGGTTGATAAGTCTTCTTACACGGCCACCAAGTTTCTCATTTCTGGCTGTGCCCATCTTAACTCCCATTTCCATCATCCGAAGAAGCGACGTTGATCTGTGTTTGTCGAAGTCCTGTGCTCTTCCCACATCTCGGAGTGCATTGATGACGTCCGCCCGATCCATCGGTTGCCCGTCCTCAACGACAGCGCAGCTAGCCAACCTGTCCGCTCTCTCATTTCCCCGTACTTCCGCATGTCCAGGGACATAGACAAAGGTGACCTTACGTATTTTGGATTTCTGCAACGACTCTACCCATTGCATGCGTACAAAGCCCGCCTCCACTTTTTTTATCATGCTCATCGAATCACTCAGTATACATGCGTGGATGTAGTCTTGTGACTCTAACCATTTGAATGCCTTAGTCACTGCCATCACCTCCATTGTCATGCTACTCGTGGTCATGGCGTATGCACCACTGTCTTCCTTGGCTATTCTGCCTGCCGAACGTGCTGTAAATGCCCATGCACTTTTTTCGTGTCGTCTTACAGATCCGTCTGTATAGATGACTGCATCTTTCTCATCGGTGTTATCGCAGATGAGACCGTTGACCTCAGCATTAACCACGACTGGGTTCTGTTCCCTACTTTTCCTGTCGAGTGTGACAATACATGAGAAAGTCCCCTTGAATGACGTAGGCACCGGTATCCACTCCTCACCAACGCTGATATTGGTAAGCGTCAGACCTGTTTGATGACATCTTCTGCTCGGCCCACCCATGATTTGCCTCTTTTTAGCCTGGTACCTTTCTCTGTGTTGAGCACGTGGTGCAATGGATGCTCTGTATCTGTACTAATCTTCAGGTATGCTCGTGCTCTCCAGATCTTGATTCTGTCATCCATGGTTGGAAAGTCAAGAAGATACCTCATTGCCACACAGGGAGTGTCCCTCGTACATCCCAGGATAATGCGCATGGCTTCATTTTGTATTTTCTCCAGCCTATCAATTTGAGTCGTACTGACAGTAAGAATGGCCAGGGCATACTCGATTGGTGCGAGGACTAAACCCTGGAACAGAAGAGTAAGTAGCCTCTGCTCGATGTTGGCAGCTGCCATGACCTTCAAGGCGGCTAATCCTTTGCGGGATTTTGTTATCACATGGTCAATGTGGTCCCGAAAACACAGGCTGCGATCAAACTTAACTCCGAGGTATGTCATCAACTTGTCCCTGGTCACCTCATCAGCTCCCATTCGTACTACCGGTGTGGTCGTATTAACGATATGATTGTTAAGGGAGAACCATGAAACTGATGCTTTATTAGGATTAACCAAGGCACCTGAAACCCCACACCAGGAAGAAATGCGATCGAGTTCGTCTTGCATTGTGGAGGCGATTCCCCGTCTGTCTCTTCCCTGTCGATATACCAGAATATCATCAGCAAAAGTCATAGTTCTTCCCCTCCCATCCAGCTGTTGGGCCGTGATCATTATTGTGTACATATTAAATAGAACTGATGACAATGGTGAGCCTTGTGGCAGCCCAGGACAAATGGATGTTGGCTCGGAAGACCAACTTCCACATCTGAGTATCACCTTCCTCTGAAACAGTGCCGCAGCGATCCATCTTATGAGGAAGGGGTTCACCGCCAGTTTGAGAAGGCATATGCATGAGATATTCAAATGGTACTCTGTTGTATGCATCCTCCAGATCTATAGCAGCAGCACATGTCTCCTCTCGTCTGTGGAAGCCTTCGAAGACGTCATAGGCAAATACTGCCGCATTGAGCCATGTCTCTTTGTTATATCTATAACCTCCGAGTGTGGATGGGAATACGCGTTTCTGTTCAAGGCGACACGTGAGGACACGGGCAACTATTTTCTCCAGCAGCTTGCCCGCAGTATTCTGCATTGTGATGATTCTGTAGGCACTGATCTGAGAATGGTCCTTGTTTGGCTTCGGTAGCGGTAGTAAGTAGCTGTGTAGCCACTCCTCCTTAATCTGGCCACTCCGAATACTGGCATTAAACTCATTGGCCAGTGTTGTCAAGTCGTCATCAGCTAAATCACCTATGTCATCATACCGAACACCATCTGGACCAGGAGCAGTGTTGTGTGACCTTTTAAGTGTCGCGCGAATGGTATCGGTTGTGATTGTGAGATCTTCTTCCAGCCCTACATCCTCACACAAATTTGACAAAGATCCCCGTATCCTCATTCTTACAGCCTCATTTCTTTGGTCCGTCTGCTCAATGTAGCGGGCAAGCAGGGCCTTCCCTTTGCTCTCATTAGATTTGTGCCATATCTGGTCTGTGCTCTGAAAGTCTGGTATACCTCTGTGTCGTGGTGTGCCATTCATGCACTGATGAAGGCGCCAGAATGTGGCTAGCGATTTTTCTGAGCACACTTTTTTACAGAAGTCATCCCATTTGGCATCCTTAGCTTGCTTAGCGCATAGTTTAAAGTGCATCATTTTTTTGGTCGACCTCTACTTTCAGACGCTTCAAGAGCTCAGGTTGTGTTCTACCATACCTTCTGGCTTTCTGCCATGTCTTGACCGTTTGTCTCTTGCTCCGCCAAGCTTCCTCGACATCTACGTTCCACCAGGGTGGCTGCGTCCATCTCTCCTGCCTCCTACGAGGGGCGCTCTGTTTCCTATGTCTGATTTTGCTAATGACGTCCTGGTCTGTTTTCTCGTAGTTGAATGTGTGGAGCTTTCTTCTCTGGCGTTTATTTCCGCTTTTCTCAATTAGGAGGACACATGGATAGTGATCACTTCCGTGGAACCCCAGTGCACTCCACCTGCAAACCGGTGCGAAGGTGGAAGACACCAGTGCCAGGTCTATGACACTATCAGAGTCCCCTGTTCGAGTGGCCATTCTTGTTGCCCTTCCATCATTCAAGCACACTAAATCGGCCGATACCAGTGCGTTCTCTAGGTCTTCTCCCTGCTTGTTGGTTATGACGTTGCCCCACTGGTCTCCTCTAGCATTAAAGTCTCCGCAGAAAATGACATTCTCTTCATCGAACTCGAAGAGATTCTGCCATTGTTGTGTGTTCACCTTCCCATTACAGGCATACACATTAACAATCACGAAATGATCTGGGGTCTGCACCCTAACCGCATGTACCTGCAATTCTGCATTGTTCCACGCAGACATATCAACCTCAGCTGCCACCATATTGTTGCGCACAAGGATGGCCCGCCCAAGGTGTCGTCTATTGTAAAAGCAATGAAAGCCAGGAGTACTTACTGTCCTGTCACCAAGAAGAGTTTCTTGCAAAACCATTATATCGGAGCCGCACAGTAGCTTATCAAGAATGGGCCGTCGTTGATTAATGGACCCACAATTCCAATAAGTAACGCGCACATACTTTAGGCCTAGCCTCTCACACTTTGATAGTTTAGTGCCACCCCTCTTGCCCCGTCGTGTTTTCCTTCTTCGATGATGTAGTTTGGGCTGCATCTGAAAACTTACACTTCTTACCGTCGTCTTTAAAGATGAACGTCGCTGAACGTTGTTGCTTTGGATGGCCTAGACTCACGTGCACTTGCTCAGTCGCACGGCCTAGAACCCGTTCCACGTTATAAACTGGCCAGCTCCAGTAACTTGCTCAGCAGCACGCGGAAACACTGTGAGCTTTCTACAAATTAAATGACTTACGCGTCCTTGACAACAGACCGGCGTAAACAAACCGCCATTTTTTGACGCGTTCAATAGTGTAACAACAATAATAAGTGATGAAAGAAGGAAATTATAACAAAATGCAATGAATCAAAAGAAGCAAAGTGATTAACATCAAATAGAAAGCGCGCACACTCACATGAACCCTCAAAAAATAAATAAAAACAAACAAATAAACAGGAAATTTCACTGGAAAACAGCACTTATCTGTGAATCTTATGAATTCAATTTAAGGCCAGCCAACACACTCAGTTGAGTATGTAAGTAATGTTAGGCGTGCTAACAGCAGGAACTTGAGACATGCATGATTTCATACATTACTTAGTTACTAGTTTACAGCTTTGATTCTTCTGTTGCAAATATATTGTTGCATTTCTCCTAAAATCATTTCATACAGACTTGTATCATATTATGTAACACCAGATCATCTAACAGCAGAAGCCTTACAACTGTTGTATAATGTATTATAGACAAGTGTTTTTAAGATTGACAGCTCCTACTTTGTGAAACCAATAACAGATGATTTCTTGTTTTGCAACTTAATCTTTCCTCTTCCTCCCAACCCTTCCAAAGCCTACCCATGTTATTTCTGACTGCAGTTTGTATAATCTTTACTAAAGTACTAAAGAGAGAGTAAGAAACGGAAAATATGTTCTGTATTTGAATACTTGTGTGAACACATAATAGCTTAAAAAAAATAAAAGGGGGAGGGGGGAGGGGTGTAAAAATAAAGAGGGCATCTTTTATAACGATATTAAGAAAAGGTAATATTTTAATTATGTGTGCAGAATTTTCAAATTCACCATATGCATAAAAAAGTATATATGAGAATAAAATGAATAACTCTTTGATGTAGCATCATATGTGTATTTTTTTTTCCTAAACACTAAACAATAAATTCTGTTGGTAGTTTGTCTATAGCTAGAAGGTAACTAATTGCTTTTAAGCCATGAAATATTTGATTTATAAGAAATATTAACAGTTATCCATCCTTTTGTTTCATCCCTTTTAATGTCATTATTCTGGCACCATTACTTACTATTGCCTGTTTTGTTGCAATGCATGCTTCAAAAATGATCAGGGATGCATATGTGTAATTTTTAGTACAATAACTCTTAAATGTGAAATAAACACACTTGTCACTGTCATAGTATATATATATATATATATATATATATATATATATATATATATACATATATATATATATATATATATACAAACTATATGGTTAACCAACAGATAAAATGGTTTGGCCACGTGTAAGACAGAAAGATCAATACATACACAACAAACCTTCATTAAATGCTATGAGAACACCAGACCCAAGGGCCGACCAAGAAAAGATGGATTGATGGATTATTAGAGACACTAGGAAACAAAAGTGGGAGAGACCAACACAAGAGCAAAGGACCGCAAACTATATTTCCCCTCAATGCTGAAAGGCAAATGAGGAAGGAAAGATAAAGAATATAATAAAATATTCATAAATCTCAGTTGAATTTATGTGCATAAATGTAAAAATAACATTTTTATTAGCAACTTGTTATGAATAACCAAGCATTAATGAATCCCTATAAATTTTCCTTGCAGAAGAACCTTTGCTAGCTGCACCAATGTAAACATTTTAAACCTAGTCACTATTAATCATATTTGAATTAAATCTTCTCTTAACTAATTTTTAAGCAGAAAATATTCCTTACAAAATATCTGTACGACAGACAAAGATACATCAGACAAGAACAAAACTGGCAAGAAAGAGCTGGCACAGTACACATTCTGATAGAAGAAAGCTGACCTCTAAATTGATAAAACTAAAATACAACAGACTGCTGAGTGCAAGCACACATGAAGAAAAAAGCAACAAATCCTAGCAAAATCTCTACACTGATGCTAAATAGCATTTCAGAAAATGAAAAATATCTTATGCAACAAATCTATGTCAATAGAAATGAGAAAGAGAGTTCATTGGTGCTATATAGAATCAATTCTGACCTATGGAAGCGAATCATGGACAGTAGACAAACAATGAAAAGATGATTAGAGGCCACAGAGATGGGATTTCGCAGAAGAATGTTGAAAGTTCCCTGGACAGCTAAAAAGACCAACGAGGACATTCTCAATGAGTCCAACACAAAAAGGCAGCTCCTAAAAAACATCAGAAAAAAAAACAATCAACATTTTTTGGGCACATAATGAGAAGAGGAAAGTTGGAATACTTGGTTACAACAGGCAAAATAAAAGCAAAGAGAGATCACGGACGACAAAGAGAGAAAATACTGGATAGCTTGATGGCATGGGAAACAGTCAACAACAGAACTGATATGATGCACTGTAGATAGAAGATTGTGGAAGGACACGATAGCCTACGCCAACTGGTATGGCACATAATGAAGATGATGCTAAATAAATCTCACAAAAGTGACAAAACATCATCATCCAATGAAGGCACATGAAAATAATTCAGTCACAGAAACATAAATTATACTAGATTTATACTGACGGATAAACCAGTTGGTATCCTACTGTTACCTTTGAAAGTCATGGGGGTTTCTGACATTACAGGAAATTGTGTGAATCTACTGTCTTAGTCACACATGAGTCCTGAGTAACAAGAGACTTAGCAGTTTATTTAAAGGCAATTGTATGGTGTTATTATTTATGGACATGAAAGTCATGCCCAGATCACCAAAACTTAATCCTTTACCTGCATGGATCAAGCAAAGAACAGGCTTTGAAAACTGAGAGTATCATTATGAAGTTTAATCATAAACATGGAAGCCAGCATGCTTCCATTGCAATTTGTTGAAAGATATTATTAAATTATTGTGGTTGTCTGTAGTGCAGTATGAATAAAATTGATACTGCTAAAAGAGAAACCAGTTAATAAGTTGATTGTTTTTTTAATACTCAAATTGTCTAAAATGAAAAACAAAAATAAAAAAGTTTGGCTTGAAAATCATGTTTAGTAAATATATATATATATATACAAAAACTGGAACTAAAATGCCACACTTAAGTCTGAATAGAACAGCTATGGAGATTGTTATGAAAAAAAAAATCATACAATAAGTTAAGCATGTTTCAAAAACAATCTCATGCTGTCACTGACGGTTTGATATTACCCTTGTTGTAGTTTTAATGTGAATGCATTTTCATTTTGTAACATACAGTAGTTCTCTGTTTAGCTATATGTATTGTTATCTTTATTTCTGTAATTTGAAAGCACTTTTCATATGTTTAGTATTATTTTATTATTCTTTAATTTATTTGCACTTATATTACTTTTAAATACATAAAGTGGCGGCAAAAGGGCTTTAATGTAATGATAATAAAATGTGTTTGCAAGTACCATCTATAAGACTTTTTAAAATCAACCATTTAAGATAGCAATGAACATTGGGCTTCTATCTGTTGTCACTGTAGCATACAAACGCTCGGCTAATTTGATTTTAATCATGTAGGAGTGAGCTTCATATCTTTCTGTTCACAAATATTAAGCTATAATAGTGCTATAGAAGTAAAGTAACTTTAATAGCTATTACTTATTATAAAAGAAAGTCTGATGGTATCGTGGTTAGTTCACCTGTCTGATGACCTGAAGGTACAGAGTTCAAATTGATAGTTAAGGCAAAAACAAGTTTTATAGCCTAAAAAACTCTGGGGTTCCACCCACCCTCTTTAAATGGGTACCAGAGATATTCTCTGGGAAAGAAAGGCAATGAAGAAGGTAACTGGCCACCCATTCTCATTACACTGAGGTTTTTTTCAATGAAATCACTGAAATAGTATTGCCCAATAGCAATTGCTATGGAACTCACACATTTTTTTTCACTTGTTAAAATTTGCATTAGAACCTTTCTAGATATCAGTTTATATATTTACCTTTTATATTAAAACCACAACAAAAAAGAATCTTACCTATGCCTTTTGTGAAACAGGTTTAGTTTGAGTAAAATGGAGGTTAATTAGAATAATACTTTTATATCATTAAAGTCAAGGGAAATATAGTATATGTGGTTTAATATTAAAAGCTGTTAATTTGTTATTGATCTAAGGAGATACATATTTTCAGAATAATAGCAACATTTTATGTGGTTCTTTTAAACACTGAACACAGATATCTCTGAAAATTGTTAGAAACTAATCACAACAGTCACATATACAAACATTGTCTTTGTGTTCACTGGCAGCTTGCCAATTAGAAAAAAGAAATTAAGTGAACAGACTGTGTCATGTGTGAAAAAGACAAACAATGGTCAGAATATGGGCTTCAGGACTATCAGCTTTGAAAGAACTTCAGAGAAAAAAGATGTCTGTCCAATTTAACTCAGAAGAAATTGTTTGAAGATGAAAAACCTGAGACACACATGCCATTTCTTCTTGAAGACATTAATGTGATTGTTTGAATGTGAACAAAGAAGAAGACTATGAATTGATGTGTCTGTGTTTGTTATTTTATCACATGGTTAAATGTTGTGAGCATGATCTGAGTCATGTATAATTTATACTTTGTGAAATATTTTCATCTTTAACCAATTATAATAGAAACATCATGTTATTTTTTTTTTGCTTGTAAAGAAGAAGAAATAAAAATTTAAAGATAAACTGGCTAGTGAAGTTAATTAAGCAAAAAAAGCTCACATATTTTGACTATAATAGCCTTGGAGGAACAATAATGAAGAACGAGAGGTACAGTTCATGGAAAATTAAGAAGCGGAAAATCTACAAGATGATGGGATCAAGACATCAAGGACTCCATATGAACTAAATTATTAAAATAAGTAAAAAAAACTTTTATATATATATATATATATAATCATAGCGGTATCTCAACACTGGTTGGATACTAGTTTTAACTTTTCACTTTCCCTGACTTAAAGACTGGAGATTGTCAGGTACAAGGGAATTAATCTTGTACCATTGTTTTGAAAATCAGACAGATTAACCAGTAAGTTATACTTACATCTCCATTTTTACACCAGGCTTATTTGTATTTTAAGTGAAATACTGATTCCAAAGTAATTAAATAAAAGACAGCTAATTTTGTTTTGGGAGCCGCGATAGCTCAGTGGTTAGTGAACTGGCCTACCACGGACAAGGGGTAGGGTTCGATCCCAACCGACGGCCTCTGGGTTCACCCAGCCTTAAATGGGTACCGGATTTTTTTCTGGGAAAGTGAAGCAGCACCGGGCGTAATACTGACCACATTACCCCAAAAATCATGTGCTGAAGGTCTGTAAAATATAGGGTCACTAACACCATATTTTCCTATACACCACTTGGCATGACGGGGGTACTTTACTTTACTTTAATTTTGTTTTCTTTAAATGCGACATAAATTAATCTTCAATGATATTCTTCAGGAACCCCTCCATAAAGTATCTTTCTTTCTTTTTGGCATTCACTCAGTGACTGCTAAAGGAATGAATAGTCCTCATTGTCATCTTGACTTAAGTCATTGGGTGGATGTAGATGAATTGTGTCATGGTTTGCAGCAAGGCTGTGATATTTGGCCATTTTCATCAAACATGTGACTCCAGCACAACATTTTTGAGATTGCCAAGTTGCCTTCCCTCTTTGAACACTACTCATTTAGCCAGGCTTATTAGTCTGTTTCCAGAAACACCACTGAAGGTGGAGTAGGGTCTGGATTAGCTCTGTTGTTCATCAATCCGGAGGCATGCAGTTAGCTGTTGATCGCTGACTGTTCTCAACTCAATACGCTGGTGGTCTTAGTCCCCAGTAAATTATTATCATTTAAGCATCTATGAGTTTGTTTTGAGTTCAGCGATTTTACTTTTTTTTTCAATCAGATCATCCAAATTATTAGCCCTCTGATTAAATTTGGTCTCTCCTACAGACCAGCATGACAAATACTGAGGCCTTCTGCTCATAAATTGTGTATTCCTTCAATTATCACTAAATCTCAGCACACGGAGAACCAACATATACAGATCATACTAACTGATCTTTGGCTAGGCATATATACTTGTTCATAAAAGAAAATAAAAGTGTATAATTATAAAACTCAGTTGAATACTTATGCTATTTTAAAATAAAATAGTGTTGTTAATCCTGTTTTGAAATTATGTACAAAAATCGTAGGTAAAGTGACACTTAAATTACACTTATTGATAATTGTTTTCAGCATTAAAAATATATGACAAATATCAGTATTCTATATTACTGCATGACATTATTTGTCATTTATTTTATTTTAATCTGTTCACATATATAATTTAGTATGTTCACTTTTTTTTAGCTTGTCCACATTAATTCCAATTGGAACTTTCTTTATGTTTGTTTTTTAAACTGCTCACACATATTTTCCTTATGCCACATCAGAGTTTGTATGTCTGAGCACTGTACTGTGACTTTTGTCTTTTATTTCACAGGTAAAGTAATGGCACAGTGGTAGCTTGCACTACAAATCATTGTTCTAAGTTTGTATCAGGCACTGTCTATTTTTGTTTTAAATCTGGCACTTCTTTTGTTTTGGGATGAAGCAAATATTAAATTCAAAAGTTTTATACTAAAAGCATTTTTAGTAATCTGCAAACACTGGACTAACAGTAGCTCTTTCAGGCTGAATTTGCTGTCAGATTTCATTTATAATTGTGACAACATGAATGTGGAACTTGTAGTTTATACTTTCATTTCTTTCCTTTGAATATTTCATTCAATATAAACATATGTGAACATCTTCTTAACTTTTGAGGAATAGGTTAACTGTTTCTGGTAGAAGAAATTAAGATTCTGACAAAATTTGACCACTCATAAAGGTATTGACAAAGGCAGTCTTACAATATATTAAGACAAAAGGATGCAATGTGTTTTAAGCATAAAGTTACTCAATTTTCGCTTTTGGAGATGAGAATGGCTAGTACTTTACTTTCCAGTGTTATAATCTCTAACTCTGTGAACCACATTCTCATTCTACAGCAGGGTCCAGTTAGAATATCTCCAACAAATCAATAATCTTTATGCTTGCAGCCAGACTCACAACTCTAATGCAATTACCATTTTTATATTGTCTTTTCTTTTTAATTCTTAAATGCAAATATTACCTTATGTTCAAATAGTTGATGTTGATTAAAATATGCAGGTCTCAATTAACTCTGTTATTTTTCAAATTAATAGGACTTTTTGGAACGTCAAGCCATGGAAATGGAGCGAGAGATGTTAAGAGAAGAAAGGGCAGCTGCTGCAAGTCTCCTCTCTCCTGGGCACCAGTCAAGTAATCACAACGACCATCATATCCCTGTTAGTACAAGCCTCTCAGTACCAGGAAGTGATTCTATATCTTCCATCCAACTTGCCACTCGTCGCAGCTCTTCATTTAAGCTTTCACTACGGAGAGCTCGATCTTGTGGACCATTGCATAGACGTAGAGGCTCTTATCCACGATCATGCTCTGTCGATCACCACCAACCTAACATTGGAGAGGCCCCTAATTTTTCAAACAATCTGTTTGCTAATAATGAAGGACACAGTGCTCCAGCGATTGCTGATGATACTTTACTAAGGGGTTCCTTAAGAACATCATCACTGAAGATTAGAAGAAATTCAAAATTAGGATTAAGTCATGTGAATGCACCTAGAAAACAAAGTGTGGACTTTGTGGATGCAACTAATAAGAACTTCCTAGGAGTGCCTAACTTTGATGTGCATCCTAAGAATTCTCCCACTGTCATCTCAACAGAACCTCACAAAAATCTTTTGGAAATTCCTGATGTTAATGTTGATGGTAAAAATACTCTGCAGATTCCAAATATAGAGATGGGTAGAAATCCCTTATTGTATATACCTAATATACATAATATTTTGGCTAATCAAACAGAAGATAAATTAGCATTAACGAATGGCTCAAAGTTACAGAGTGTCACAAGACCAGGAAAACTCACTCTGAAAGAATGCTATTCTCCTCCAAAGGAAGAGAACAAACCAAGTTCCTATTTATTATCAATGATAAAGCCTGCTGTGTCAGGAGCAAATGGTCCCCTTGCTAGTGTTGAAGTTCATCATTATGCTGACAACTCTATCCCAAGCTTATCACAGGATTTTCCTCACCTTCATCCTCGTACCATTCTAAAGATGGACTCTTTAGAAGTGCCACATGCTGAAGTGGAAAGTTTGACCAATTCACACAATTCAAGTGGTGAAACATCTGACAAATCAGGCCAATGTAATTCATCTTTCAATAATTTGCTTGACCCCTGGAGTCGAAAGAAGATTGATAAAGCACCCCATGGACTTTCATTATTAAAGACCTCATCCACTTCTTTCCCTTCTCACATTCTACCACCCCCAGCACACAAATCAAATCACTTGAAAATCAATTGTCGGCTTGAGGAAGGGGCTGTAGCTATGCAAACTGAAGACAAATCAAATGTGTTGTGCAGTTCAAGTGAAGATCGTGTGCTTCTTGGGGCAGAGGGGCCACTTGTGCATTGTGATGTGCCCAGTAAAGATGGCTTGTCAGACCTTCAGGACCAGTTTCATGGGCTCATTATTTCTTCTGAGTGTTTAGAAGAGAACGAGGACCGTGTGGACAGCATGACAGAACTCATTTCAGATTCATTTCGGGAAGAAGTACTTGCTAATACCAAACTTAACAATATGCCAGTTGGGATAGGTGTATCACAGAAGATGAATAGACAAAACTCAATACCTACTCCAGATGAGGATATTGTCCCAAGCAGACCTTCTTCCAGAAAAGGCAGTGGCAGTGTGACAAGTTTTAGAAGTTCAGGATCAGGCCGAAGGTCAGTTGGTGGAAAGGTTAAGTCCCCCATCACTCCAACATGGCTTAATCTGAAGACACCTCTTGCAAGGATTGAAAGTTTTCATAGTGATGATTTTGAATGTTTTGCAAACAGTGACAATGATGAGCAGGGCTCTGCTTCCCCCATGTCTGTTACCACACCAACCGTGCCATGTTTCGCTTATAAACTTCATGTAATGAAGAAAAAACAGACCAAGTTGAAAGATAGCAGCAGTAAAAACCGTCACGGGTCCATTCAAAATGACTACACTTCTTCCAAAATCACTCGTAACGCTGTGGATAAAAAGCATGTCTCTGCAGTTTCTGCTCGTGCCAGGTATGTAATAGTGTTTTATTTTGAAATATTTGTTTTTTTGTTGTCTAGCAGATGATTAAACAAAGCAGTCAGTGGCTGGCATGTCATGCATTAACCTGATAACCAGTAACATTACACTTTACTTTGCTCAGCACCAGAGACACATATTGCAGAGTGAATTAAATCTGACCACACTGTTCCTGTTATCAAATGTTTATATTTTTTAAAACAGTATTGTTGCTTTTAACTTTCATTAAAATGTATAACAGTTGTTCACTTTAATGTTAGTGCTTTTCAGTCAAATGTTTGGTTAAGATTAAGGTGTGAGTTGTGAACCAGCATCTTAGCAGCAGTAAATATGACTTTGTGCACTGCTGCTGAGCCAGTAGCTGACCAGAAACTTCCAGCTGGTATTGTCTTGAGCACAAAACTTAGTAGCAATGGTGACATTCCTTGACCTTCCCAGAGCATTAACATTGGTCCCCATTTTCCCTGGTGACTTGGTGGTTCATAGGAGTCTGCAAACTTCAGGTATTGTTCATTGCATTTGAACCCAGTTTTCTGGTTGATGGCTTATGCCTTTAACAGCTACACTATTGCTTCTATAATATTCATCAACAGTAGCTGTGCAAATCAGTTGTAGTACGCATCAATAGCAAATCTAAACAATTGTAATACTAATCTCAAAAACACATCTTTGAACAATTTAAAGTATTTATCATTAACAAATGTTCAAACCAGTTGTAGTACTCATCAGTAACAAACGCTCAAACCATTTGTAGCACTCTTAATAGCAATTTTTCAAACTCATTGCTCATTAATATGACTTATTCAAACCAATTATAGTGCATTTCAGTAGTGAATGCTCAAACCAATTCTATAGCTCATGTATTATATACCAGTTATGTGTGTTGTGGTGAAGTAAAAGGTTAAAGGATCTAAAAGCCAAAAATTAAATTAGTCAAAGCAATATCAGCAGGATGTATCATTAACAACATAGTTTTGTAAGCTACACTGAGGGTAACTCATTGTTAGAATACTGAAGACAAGAGAACAAGAGGAGGACCAAAAAGGACATGGTATAGAATGGTTAATGTAGAACAGAAGCTTTACATGAGGTGAACTTGAAAGGTTGGCAGACAACATTGGAAATCATAAGTGTGAATAATTTGTGTGCTAGAAGACATAGAGAAGACTAAGTAGACTTCCCAATTCAGAGGACTGGGTGAACTAGAGACTTTGGTCTCTGGACAAGAAAGGGTTTGAATCCCACCACAGATGGTGGACATTTTTCTCTTTGAATCTGTGGTTTCTGTGTGGCTTTATCCTACCTTAATCTCTGGGTAGTGAGTGCCAATGTCTAATCCTCTCAGATATGGGAAAAAACAGGAGGTTTTGTGTGCACTCTGTGAAACAGAACACATAGTAGATAAAATAGAAAAGGAGTAGGCTAAAAATGGTCGCTACCTAGGCAAAAATCGTTGAGCAATTAGAAATCTACTCAAACCAAAGACAGATATGTTGGGCCAAAAGGTGCAGATATCACAGCTTCAATAAACTAGCAACATATCTCATCCATACCCACTAAACGTGTAGAAGAAAAAGAGAGTGAGCTAAATTCAAACATTAAACTCAGGAAGAAGTTAACCTCAAGCTAAATAATTGTATGGAAAAAAAAAACAATACTCCTGCACATAAATGCAATCCATCGCTGCCTTTTACTGTTAGTCAGGGGTTGACTATTCTTTGAAGTGTTCATGATTTAACAGATAATTTATATTATGATTAATGTTTGTGCATGGTGTTTTGTGCCAAATTCAAAGAGTATGCTTTTTGAGTTGAAAGCTGTTATCAATTTTACAAGTGTCATATTTCTTTTTCTTTTTATGACTGAACCTTTAATTTCCATCCACAATAATATCTCCCTTGGCTTTTACAACCAATTTGTCATTCCATCACAGATTTTCCCTCTCAGTCTTCCTTAGTCTCTTTTACCCTCAATTTGACCTGCTGTCATATTTTCAAAACTTTTCTTTCATCAAGAGGCCAATAAATTTTTCATGTAATTTATTTCTTGTAGTTATCATCGCTTCCATATTTATGCTGTTTTACAGAATTTAATTCATTGATAATTTTTTAATACATTATTTTATAATTAGCATAAACTCCTGCATGGAAACTATTTATCAGCAGTGTTCCTTCATTCTTAGTTTTTTTCTATGCTTTTGCCATGAGTCATGCAATGAGGAGGCAATTTTTAGCTTTCTAGACCATTGCTAGTTTGGAACTCAAGTTCTTGTCATTCTAAAGTTGTTAAATGACTCTGTGTATATGTCCATATCTACTGAAGTCATCCATTTTACTTGTAGGAAAAGATGGATATAGGGAATCAGAGAGTCACTAAACAAATTAATTATGACAACTTTTAATATTTATCCGTTAGTCTATCTTTGATGTTCTTTTCCTTGATAAGGCTTACAAAACTGTCAACATTTGGCACTTTGTTGAGTAACAATACAGTTCCTTTAGATCTCATTGTATGCTGTCATCCTTTTTTAGGATGCCCAAGTCTGGCCTACTCTGCTCATTTCTATTTTCATGTCTACTTATCCTTGGTCTGGCTCTTCCCCCCCCCCCCCCACAGAGGCTCACTGCATAGCATTTGTTTCTTGTCTCCTTCAATGACTAATCCAACCCAAGTGTCTGCCTGTGCGCATTTCTTCTTGATTGCACACTTTGATAGTCTTTTGTTGCTATTTCATTTGCTCAATATATTCTGTATTTTATAAACGGCTATAATGAATCATATAATTTTAGTTTCTGATGTTACAATTATTACTGTTATATAAGTTCTTGCTTTACTAACAAATCATTATTAGGCTAGACGCTGCGGTGAATGAACCCCTTTTAAGCTCAGGTAGTGAAACAGAACACCATGAAGATGGTCAGGACAGGCTTGGTACTCCTGGCAAGTCAAAAGTCCATCCTATGGAATCAGGTGAGAAATGATATTGCTAGTAAATAGTTATATTAATTCTGAGATTACTGTAGCTTTGTTTACTTTTTCACAGGTAAAGAATAAAGACAACAGAATCAGAATTTCTTTCAGAATTGCTAAATTAGCTTATTTAAAATGAGTGAATTTCATATGAGAGCGGTATCTCCTTCATTCACAAATTAATTTTTATTTATTAATTTATCATTTACTTTTAGGATTTCATTATTATGTTATGTCCATCTTTATTACAATATTGTCTATCTTTCATCTGTCAGCAAACATATATTTTAATTATCTAAGAGTTAACACAAATAAAACATTAATAGCTGATTATTAAAGCTCTACTAAATCACAGACTAAAATTTTTTTTTACATTGAACAAACTTCTTGTCTACTGTAAAACCTGCTAAGCTTTGCACATAATACTGAGTTGGTTATATGTAACATTGCATGCTTTGGCTTGGCTTTGTCATTGTTTATGAAGTATAAAAGGGCAGTCCCCTTTACAACTGATTGATCTCCCTGAAATGTATGTGATCATTTCATAATTATGCCATCCTGTACTTCAGTAAAACTTTACAGACACATGATTGTTGAGGGTCAAGACTGGGCTGCAAAACATTTTCCAAGGAAGGAGAGGAAAGAAATTATGCTTTAATATTCATTCCAAGTGTAACATGTTTAAAAGAAATACCTCAGTAATGCTTCAAAGTATATCCTCTCTGTTAAATAAGATCTGTCAAATCCAAATGTAAACATAACTTATTGATTGAGAGAGGCAATAGAGAAATTAGACAAGTTTTTGATGACTAAATTCTCTAGATTTCATCTTTAAATAGACCCAAAAAATAACTTCTTGCATATGGCTGCTGAGCCTTGAACACCCAGCATGGCCACCAGCTTTACAAGCCTTAATAAATACCAAACAATAAATAAATTGTATTTAGTTTAATTATTTTTAAAACTTACATAATTTTTTTGGCATATAAACTCACTATGAACCCATGTATTTAAGGTTCCACAAATCCTACAAGTGATGATGGCTTTTATGTTCTGAGAATTAGTTTTGTACACAGTTTTGTGTAAAGAAAGTTAACCATTTTGTTGATTTTAGAGGGGCTGCTATTTTTGTTGCAGTTTTTTTTTTTTTTTTTAACATTGCTGATAATTGTTTCCTAAGCTCAAAGCTTTAACCTGCCAAATAAGTTCTGTGGTGCCAACGTGCTTCCAATGACTGGTTGCTTAGTAGAGAACCAAATGCTTTGTTGCAATGTTTTCATGTGATTGTGGTGTTTGTGCTTTAACTTTAACCCTGCTGCTTTCCAGATGACAGAGACGCTGAACTGTTGAGTAAATCTGATACAAAATGTTTACCTTACCACAATGCAATCACCAGACAACCTAATCAGATCAAGGTAAGGATTGCACACTCGGGAGTGTTTGCACTCTTTATCTTCCTCATTTCGTTGAGTCTTCAGCTTTTTTGCAGTATCAGTAGTCTGGTACAATTATGTGAAGCCACTAGTTCAGTCATCAGCTTGAACTGTGCTGTAGCTAGTGATGTACATGTATTGACTGTACAAATTCTGTAACTTTGCATTGCATTTCACATTTTGAATGAATCACCAGCAAAAAGTTTTGCACAATAATATTTTGTGCATAAAAAAACATGTGTGATGTCAACATTTTTACACTTGTGAATGCTCACAAGTAATATGATTGTCAGTAAACTTCTAACTAAAAGAAAACACTATTTGAAAATGAGAATTATGATTATTTTTCTTCAATTTATTGTACTAAAACTTGGAACAACAATTTGAAAACAGAAAAATGGTGGCTATTTAATAATGGATTTTTGCACAAAATTAGGACATATTATAAGAGAGGACAGAAAGCAAATAAAATACAATTTATGGGCGATATTAAGAGAACTACTGAAAGATATTTATTTGGTGAAATATTACTTTGAACATAATATATGCAATGTTGAAAACAAAATAAGATAGGGTTGAAGACGTAGAGGCCAGAAGATGTCGTGTAATATATATCAGGAGGGCTGACAGTCTGTGATTAAAGCAAAGGGAAAGTTACTAACCATTAAACAGAAGAAACGCTTCAAAGATTCTTTTAAAATGTCTCTAAGAAGATTCAGTAACATCAGTTCCTGGAAAACTGTGCAGGACTGTTCTATATGGTACAGTAACTTCACCAAAAGGTGTCCAGAATTGTTGGAGCAGAAAAAACATTTTGCCATAAATTATATCAGCATCCATACAATCAGTTTTGACCATACCTATCCAACCTGTGTTATTGGAATCTATGGAAGAACTGGACTTTACAACCACTTTACATTATTGTTATTGCTTGCAATGAATAGCTGTTATTAACAAAGGCAGTACACAAAATAAAGTTATAGATTCATTGCAGTCACTATTCCGTAATGAGAAAACACTAGACTGAAAATATTTTCTTGTGTCAGATAATTATGAACAAATAATAGGCGTACTGTAACCTATCTGGTCCAGGAAAATTAATAAAAGCACATAAAAACTTATAATGCAAGGATCATATAGTGTCATTGTTGTTATTGATCCTTTAGCCTTTATTCTATTTTTTTTTTGGTCCCATTGATACATTGTATTGCTGGGGAGACTGTTGGTTTCTTGCTCATCCAGGTTTCCTTTTTCTTCCACTGTGGATACATATATAAACAATTGTTAATTGGGGATGATTTTATAGGAGTTTTTATTTAACACAAGCAGCAATCAATCTGCCGTTTTCAGTTCAGCTCTCAAGAGTTCTTTGTATTCAACTTGAACTCGAGACAAACATTTTATTATTTATCCCTGTAAGATAGATACACCTGGAATCAAGAGTCACATGAAAAATAAAACACATATTTCTCAACTAAGTAATGATGTAAAAATGAGTACATTTTGAGCATGGGCTAAGTATTGTGCATCAACTCTACAATTAACTCCCCATACACCATAAAAGTCACTTGATGTGATTTTTTTTCTCCCTATTTATTTCAAAGTAAAATTTAACAGCTAAAAAGTAATGTTATATTTTTTTTTATCCAAGAAAGATTAATCTTAAACTTAACCAAATGAACTTTCAATCACTGGTAGATAAATACTGGTACTATGTAAATGGTACATAATATTTGTTTTGGTGAATGATATATAACATATGACGATAATAATAATTAAACAATATTCAGACCTAACTTCAAATGATTACATTGATGTAGCCTCATGAATGAGACTTAATAACTGCAATTGTATATGTCATAAAGTTATACATTTTCATATATTTTTATTTTTTAAATTACAATTTAGAAAACAAAACTGAATATCTAAAAGTGAATAAAATGTTGGGGAGAAAGGGGTGTCCGTATATGGAAGTAATGGAAAAGTTATTTCATTATTACAATAAACAGAATTTTTAAACAGAAGTATTAGTCATATTTGTAAAAGTTACAAAAATATTTTCTATTAATGTTGTTGTGAGGCTTACAGTATAACTTTTACTATGATATTTTAATTTTATTCATTTTAACAAATACTATGGTTTTTTTTCCCTGTCAAAATCACATTATTTAGCAATGTCATGAACCACGTCAATTATTGTAAATCACGTTGTTTAGCTCTGTCACTATTAATGTAAGTTATTGTAATTTATGCTAGACTGTTTGATTTGATTCAATTATGTCTACCAAGAAGAATGCCATTTCTGATTATTGTCCTGCATGCAATGTGAATTTTATTTACAGTAGTTATGAATTAGGGTCAGAGTTTAAAAGTTCTGCAAGGTACATGGCATATAACCTTCTATCAGTTCATGCAATATAAAACTGAAAAGTATGTTTTTACAGAATTATTTTTACTTTTATCATCCTGTCTGTAAATAAATAGGTATTGATTAATTTATCTAAATAAATAGGTATTTATTAATTAATTTTTTATTTTATTTTCAAAAATTATATAAATTTTCAGGATTAATGGAAGTACAGTTACATTTCTTTTAATTACATATTTTGACACTTGCTTCATTTCAGTTTATAGCAGAAAAACAAATAAACAAAAGCAATAGAATTATTTAAAATAATGAATATGAGATAAAGTTATTTAAAACATTAAGTAAGATATTAAAACAATGAAAGCTGACAAACAACTAAATAGAAAGCGTAAGCGTAAAGAGATAGTATAGAGTAGATAATATTATAAAATGTCAAAAAGACATTTACTTTGCTAGATTGTTAGTGCAATAATTATTAACTTATCTCAGTGCAGCTTTTCTACATAAAGCAGCAAAATATTTATGTTGAACTAATATACAAAAATATGTACATACATATATATATATATATATATATATATATATATATATATATATATATATATATATATATATATATATATATATTCAAACCTCTGAATGGAAGTGTCCAAGAATAGATAGGCTTTGTCAGATGTCAATAGAAGTCCAGAAATAGACAAATAAAAAATTCAGAGATCAGTATAAACTAATATAGAAGTGAAAAGATGCAGTCTTAATGAAGCTACTTGATATTTTACTGCTTTATAATGACGTCAGAAATGTAAGCCTGGTTTACATATTTTCAAGAACTGTGAGTATTCAATTTTTATTTTCAGTATAATGCAGTCAATAAAAAAAAAATAATATTTCTAGGGGCGTTGAAAAATCCATAGTCAACTATGACTGACGGAGGCTACTAATGCAGTAAAATATACACTTCTTTCCCTCTATCCAGCATCTACATATAGAATACTAGCATTAAAGGCTATTTTCTTTGGGAATATTCGGGGATGGGTAGAAACAACAACCAAAGCAAGTTCTCTGCTAGCGGCCATGCTTTTTCAAGAAACCTTCAAAATTTTGTTTTATTCACAGGACTGCTCCAAACTAAACAGACTATTTTATTCACAGGACTGCTCCAAACTAAACAGACTATTTTATTCACAGGACTGCTCCAAACTAAACAGACTATTTTATTCACAGGACTGTTCCAAACTAAACAGACTATTTTATTCACAGGACTGCTCCAAACTAAATAGACTATTTTATTCACAGGACTGCTCCAAACTAAACAAACTATTTTATTCACATGACTGCTCCAAACTAAACAAACTATTTTATTCACAGGACTGCTCCAAACTAAACAGACTATTTTATTCACAGGACTGCTCCAAACTAAATAGACTATTTTATTCACAGGACTGCTCCAAACTAAACAGACTATTTTATTCACAGGACTGTTCCAAACTAAATAGACTATTTTATTCACAGGACTGCTCCAAACTAAACAGACTATTTTATTCACAGGACTGCTCCAAACTAAACAAACTATTTTATTCACAGGACTACTCCAAACTAAATAGACTATTTTATTCACAGGACTGCTCCAAACTAAACAGACTATTTTATTCACAGGACTGCTCCAAACTAAACAGACTATTTTATTCACAGGACTGCTCCAAACTAAATAGACTATTTTATTCACAGGACTGCTCCAAACTAAACAATTTTATTCACAGGACTGCTCCAAACTAAACAGACTATTTTATTCACAGGACTGCTCCAAACTAAATAGACTATTTTATTCACAGGACTGCTCCAAACTAAACAATTTTATTCACAGGACTGCTCCAAACTAAACAGACTATTTTATTCACAGGACTGCTCCAAACTAAACAGACTATTTTATTCACAGGACTGCTCCAAACTAAATAGACTATTTTATTCACAGGACTGCTCCAAACTAAACAGACTATTTTATTCACAGGACTGCTCCAAACTAAATAGACTATTTTATTCACAGGACTGCTCCAAACTAAACAGACTATTTTATTCACAGGACTGTTCCAAACTAAACAGACTATTTTATTCACAGGACTGCTCCAAACTAAACAGACTATTTTATTCACAGGACTGTTCCAAACTAAACAGACTATTTTATTCACAGGACTGCTCCAAACTAAATAATTTTATTCACATGACTGTTCCAAACTAAACAGACTATTTTATTCACAGGACTGCTCCAAACTAAACAATTTTATTCACAGGACTGCTCCAAACTAAACAATTTTATTTGCAGGACTGCTCCAAACTAAACAGATGATTTTATTCACTGGACTGCAAGATCCACCTTCTCCTATCTGAATTTTTGTTCTAGCAGTTTTCTTTTAAAGATATTTTATCAAATCTTGCCATCTGTCTCTGTTCTGTGCAAGCAGCTCTATCTCATTGAGGGAGCCGAATCCTGCTGCTCTTGCCTCTCTCATCAATGTTCTTCTCAGTGTCTCCCTGGGTCTTCCTCTTTTTCTCTTACCTGTTGTTTCCCAAATGAGGGCTTGCCTTGCTATTCGGTTATTATCTCTTCTCATCACATGTCCAACATATGACCATCATCTTTTCTTTATTACTGAAGATATTAGTGGTTGATTGGCGATTTCTCTAATTTCCTCGTTTGTTTTGAATTCGTTCCATGCTATACCAAGTATTTTCCTTAGACATTTATTTTCAAATGCGTTCAACTTTGTTTCTATATCTCTTGTTGTTTTTCAGCTTTCACACGCATACGTAAGGGTTGATAGTACATTTGATTTGAATAGCCTAAGTTTTGTGTTTGTGCTGATTAGTTTTGATTTCCACAACTTTTCAAAGCTTCTGAAAGACATTGCTGCTTTAGCCATTCTGATTCTAATTTCTTTACTTGTATCCCCTTCTCGATCAATGTGACTTCCAAGATAGATAAAGTGATCGATCTCTTCCACTGGTTTGTTTTCCATGTATATTTTGTCATCTGTTGGAATTAAACTTTTCATGACTTTAGTCTTTTCATGATTGACCTCAAGCCCAATTTTTCTGGCTATTGATGATAGTTCATTTGTGTTTTCCTGCATCGTTTTTATCTGACTGCTGATGAGAACTATGTCATCAGCAAAGTCGAGGTCCTCCAAATGGTCTCCTTGTATCCATTTGATGCCTTTATTACCAGTGCAGCATTTTTACATTATGAAGTCCATAACAATTCCAAATAACAAGGGCGATAAAATACATCCTTGTTTAACCCCAGTTTCTATTGGGAAACATTCGCTCAGTCCTTCCTCTGTTCGAACTGCACATGTGCAACCATCATACATGTCTTTGATAATATTTATGATTTTTTATGGTAAGCCATATTGCTTCAGAATTTTCCACAAAGAATCTCTATGAATACTATCAAATACTTTTTTGAAGTCGATGAAGTTAAGTACAAAAGGTTTTTGCTTTTCAATGTGTTCCTCCAATATAAGTCGTAGAGTGAAAATGTGGTCAAGGCAGCTTCTCCCTTTTCTAAACCCAGCCTGTTCTTCACGCATTACTGTATCTATGAATCCTTTATTCTATTTAGGATGATTTTGCAGAATAACTTTGAGGCAACTGATAAAAGTGTCACGCCTCTCCAGTTGTTACAATCTATAAGATTGCCCCTTTTTTGGAATCTTAACAATGATTCCTTTTTTCCATTTATGAGGTGTCTTCTCTGTTCCAAATGATGTTGAACATTTTTTGGAGATGTATTAGATTATGGCTATCAATTGCCTTGAGGATCTCAGCTGTTAACTTATCCTCTCCAGCAGCCTTGTTATTGGTCATAAGCTTTAAGGTGGTTTCTATTTCACTCAAGGTGAAGTCATCTAAATTTACATCTAATTCTGCTGCTGGTGTTTCAGCTTCAAAATCTATTAAACTGTGAGGTAGTGGACGGTTAAGAATTTCTTTGAAGTGTTCCGCCCAACTGGCTTTTATATATAACTCTATATTTAAATTTAGTAAATAAATTTAAATTTGTAAATTATACGGTAGGCCCTAATTCCAACAAGTACACAGATGTATATCATTTTAGTGTTTATATTAAATGATTTCATATTATATTTTCACTTCTTCGAGTTGGTCTCAGAATTGTTGCTGGTTTAATGTCTTGCATTAGATCAAAAGTGGGCAACCTTTTGTTTTCCATATGCCAGATCTAAAAACTATGAAGACGCTGAGGGTTAGATAGTATCACCTAATCAATGTTGTATAAATTACCTAATTTGCATTCACATGTGATTGTAAGTGATGGAAAATGGAAGACAGAAAAGAGAGTGGAATAAAAGGGAGATGGCTGAGACAGAAAGGGGGGAGGGGAGATAAAAAAATACATTATAAATATAAAGCTTATCAGTTTAATAAGTGGGTTGTGCTTGAACTTCATGCACAAGGTTGTCCATAATTGGTAGTATTTGACTAACAGCAATGCATAATATGTTTTCTAAATTTGTATCAGTTAATTGATTTCTTGCTTTTGATTTAGGCCGCTTACATTTTTAAAAAAAATTGTTCACAAACATAAGTGCTACCAAACAATGACATAACTTTTTGGGCATTTGATATGATCATTGGATATTTCACGTGGGAAATAATACGTGTAGAAGTCCAATATCATTGAGTGTCTCCGCTTTAATTTCAAAATATTTTTTCTTGCAAGTCAATAACTTCTATTTGTGTCTCTCCTGGATCCAGCCTGTCGAAGATGGAGTGTGTCAGCCATGGCACATTTATAGGTGAAAAACTGGGACGCACATGCATATACAAGTACTGACCATGTGATCAGCTCATCGTGTGTCATGATGTTCTCCTTATCCCTCCATCATGAAACAGGATAAAGAATTGAGTATCCATGATCACAACACGGAAGAAGAAGAAATATTTCTGCTGGAGCAGCATTTACATCAATATCAAATGGTGTTGAGAAACATTCTAACTTTGTTGTGCAGCAAAATCTTTGAAATGCCCCATGAACCGGCCGTAAATATCATTAATGGTGTCAGCGTAGCTGATGAAATTAATACGAGATTTCTTCTGCTCTCCAGGTCTTACAAAAAAATTAGTATTTCCTTCTCGCATGTTGCTCTCTCACAGTTTTAGTTTTTACTGGAAAGCTTTGATATGCCCATAAAGTTCGTGTACCAGTGGCCCTTGTGTTTATAACCTGAGATTTAGATCATTAAAATGTTGAGTTATGTCAACCAAAAAGGCTAGCTGGCAGATCCACTGAGGGTCCGATAATTCTTTGGCTGGACTACATTTTATGTCCATGAAAAGTTCAACTCCAGCATGTAACACATAAAATCTTCAGTATTTCCCTTCCGTCAACTTAAACAGTATACCTCACAACAGTAAAGCAAATTGCCATACTCTGAATTGACTTCATAAAAGAATTCTTAGAATTCCGAGATGTGGGAAGGGCACAGGACCTCAACAACCATGAGTCCATGTCACTCCTTCGGATGAAAGAGATGGGAGTTAAGAAGGGGGGTACAGCCAGAAATGAAAAACTTAGTGGGCGTATAAAAGTTGACAAAATCTTATCAACCATCACAGAACTGGAGTCATCAGTCGCTGGATGCTGTGGGACTTGCTGCAGAGGGGATCTGAGCACCTTGGACATGTTCGAAGTGCAATGATGATGACCCACAAATAACTAAATAACTCAATTCTTAGAATTGATGATGGTTGAGCCACAGCCAACTATATAGGTGGCCCATGGACAAAAAATAATTAGAAAACACCTCAACTAGCAGGACGTCTTCAATCATGCAAGGCATATATGACTGCTGTCACTATACCTACAACCACCCCTGCTCACAAAGCTGAAAACGTCGAGCTAGTTGGGGTGTTTTCTTATTTTACTTTCTGACCATGGGTCATCTATATAGTTGGCTGTGGTTTAGCCTTCCTACTTTTATAAAGCTCACACACGAGTGGCATGGTGTCAGCAACGTTAAACACTTTGACGCAGATTTTCTTGGTGAATAATACAATGATTGAATGAAACATTAAGACAACCTAATTTGAAATCTAATAAGTGGGATTTTATCTTGCCAACCAGGCCTGACTTTTGACTAGTCATAGCTAGTGCTCCATCTGTTGTCACTCTACAAAGACTGCCCCAATTTAATCAAAAATCTTTAAGAGTGAGCTCCTGTGCTTTGAAAATGTCCTCGCCTGTTTTGGTGCCTTTGAGTGGTTGTAACGCTAATATGTCTGCCGTAATATTAAAGAATTTGTCAATGCCCCTAATGTAGATAGCTAAATACGCTGTGTCTATCATATCACTTGACTCATCTAAGGCAGTGGAGAATGCTACGAATTCTAATGCACGCTCTTTTAAGCTTTGTTTAACATCTTTTCCCATATCATCTGTGCGTCTTCTAATGGTCCAAAGTGATAAACCTACTTGCTGAAATAGATAACTCTTATCAGGACAAAGCACTTTAAAATCTGCTTTGAAACACTTTTTCACAAATTCTCCATCAGAAAATGGTTTCAAATTCTTCGCTATTTTTTCACTAATATAGCTCACACAAACAGCATTCTCTGAACATTTATTTACATTGTAAAACACTCTGTTGACCTTCCAAGTATTTATTCTTTCAAGTATTTATTGAAATGTGCTATTTTGTTCTGTCTAACTTGTCCTTTCAGTAAACAGTAATTTTCATGTTTGGATTGGAGGTGATGTCTCAGGTTGTATTCTTTAAAGAACAAACATGTTCTCATTACATATTAAACACACTGGATTATAACAATGCAGAATAAAAAATAATCCAAACTACATCTTTCCTAAAAATATATTAAATTCTGTATTGAGTTTCCTCCTTTTACTTTATAGTGCCATTATGTAACTAATTAGTGACAAACGGTTAATAACTCTAAATGCATTGCTATTTAATTAAAAATTACAAAACATCCATCCACCACCACTAAATTGGTAACAACCCCACCAAAACCTATGATCTAAAGCAGGATTGTTATCGAATAAAAGTCCCCTTAACTAACTTTCAAAACTGGGATAATATAGTACCACGCCATTCACTCCCAAAACCACAATCTGTTAGCCATTGTGACACTAACAACAAGGTTTACACCACTCTTGTGATGTCAACTAATCAGCAACATTAAAAGGCCTGCCCGCGGAGTAGCGTCCATCATCAAAGACAATTAATTTTGCAGACTTGGCTTGAAACACTAGCAACTAATAGATCAAAGATGTGATAAAAATTATTTTGTTTTGGCAAATTCATTAATCAAATTACTATTTTTTTTAAAAGGTTCTGAATTTGTATGCAGTGTGCATTTTTATGTTACTTTTTATTTATTTATTGTTTTTTTTAAAGAGTTATGAATTTATGTGCAGTGTGCATTTTTATGTTACAAGGTCTAGCACTTGATAACTAAGATCGTCAGACACAAGAGTCTAGAATTTCTGCCCTATGTACCATCTTTGGCTCAAAAGGACAATAGATTGATAGATAACCCCATGTGGCTGGTGGGGCTCCCACGGTGCGGGAAGAAAAAAATTAGAATCACTATTACCTGCCATGCATGTCATAAGAAGCAACTAAAGAGGTTTGGAATTGTGCGATCGAGTAGGACGTGCACAGAGCAACCTTTGTCAATGGAATTTACCAATGCATTTTGAAACATGCTGTGACAAGTGGTGGAGTGGATATGGGGAATTCCTGACTGCAATGAAACTAGTTCCATGGATATAATAGATAGACTATAGAAATATAAATGAAACTAATAAAAAAAGTTAATTTATCTGAGTAATTAAAGTTGGTGGGTTACGAGAGACATATATGTTGTGGAAAATGAAAATATCCATATATAAGTTTCTATGTAGAGGTTCTGGATCATAACTTGCTGGAAAGTCTGTGGTGTTCCTAAACAAAAAATGCAACATACAATAGCCCAAGATAGAAAATGCAGCTGTCAACAAATAAGATAATAAAATTCCTTTTTTTAAAATAACTTTTTCTTATTAATATGGTGACTTAGAGTTGACTGCGCAGAGACTTCTCAACGACAAATAAAATTATATGCTTTGATATCAAATAACAATAAACTTGAAACATTTGTTATTTTAGATCACATTGATCATTAACAAATTATTTGGTATAGTCAATATTTTTGGGCAGCTTATGTTATCATTTCTTTTTTCTTTTTTTTTTTCCTTTTTTTTAAATATTTCTTACATGTTTTGTTGTCAAATTTGTTATATTCTAACATTTGACTCAATGATCTAGTAAGAATTCCAAGAGAAACAACTCTGTCTACAAACAAATACTGTCTTGTAAAGAAAACAAATGCTTAGGGAATCAGTCCCAAACAAATGAGGGTGACTGCAGCATGCAATACAATTTTCTAATAGGTGAATGATGAAGAACAATAACTTCTTCACTGAGATGTCAATAAAACAATTATTAAATTTAACTTGTATGTGTCATGAAAGAGAGTATAGGCATGACTGGGGTTATGTTAGTAGACTAATAATATATGATGTGGTAACATTCTTTTTACCATCTGGTCAGCCTCAAATACTGTAGGCAAGTAAATTGTTTAGACTGCTTCTGTTTTGTGTCCAGAGTGCACTTATCTCCCTGGATTTTCTATCATCCATTGCTATTTATGGCTTTTCCCATTTTGTTTCATTGTTAATGTTACCATTTGTTTGCAGACAAATTTAGTTAATCTCAACTCTCAGCCATTATTTATTTTCTCAGGTTTATGCCACACATTTATATATTTCATAAGAGATATTTCTTTTATATTATGTTTTTAAATCATAAATAACTCAAATGCTTGAACTCCTATTTTTTCATTTTCATTATGGACTTTCCATTTTGTTTCACACATTATATCAAACTTGACCCTATCTGTTATTTGTTTTTCTTTTTCGTTGGTACACTGTCAATTATATTTACCAGATTTTTTCATGAATTCACTTTTTTCTGATCATAATTATTTTATGCTGAAACTTTTATTTACATGTATGTTATATCAATATATTGTATTGTTGTAAGTTAACCTGGATCATTGTATCTTTTTATCCCACTGTTATTTATATTTTCTGATTTTAAAATTCTTCCTTCCGTACCACAATGCTTGATTGTCCTGCATCTTCTCTTTCAGCGATCTCCCATATTCATTCTTTCTAGAAGCCAGCCTGTTAATATCATGTTTTCACTTCTAAACTTCAACACATTATGTGGGTGTGTTTGTTTTTTTTATATTTCTTTTTTTTTCTTCAAGAAAAATTTTCAATGTAAATTTACTCATTTTAGTGCATTGTTAAAGGCTTATTTTCTTGCTTAGGATTCTAAACAATCTTCTAATAAACTGCATATAAATGGTCAAATTGATCAAAATGCTTGTTTATTAATTACACCTTCTTGCATCCATATATTATGAGGCACTGTATTTTAAAAAAAACAGCAATTATGTCATTTTGTATACTTTTATGTGCTTTTTTTTATATATTCATCATCTATGATTCAACAACTTGTCTAATCAAGACAAAAGGAATGTCATTGTGGCATGCATGCATGATTACAGCTGGTTCATGTTGGTTTGACTTGACAATATATTTTATCTGCATTATGAATAATACAACTGAACTATTATGTCAAATTAATTTGAGTTCTCATACCATAATTATTAATTACATTCTTGACAAGATATATATTTATATGCTTTCAAACTTTCATATCATATATTTTTAGGGCAAACTTGTTAATTTGTTGTTCATTCAACACACTTTCATTTACATAATTTATCTGTGCCAGTTAGTTTATTAATTCATGAGCAGACTTATTGATAATCTCACAAGAAACTCATCTTCTTCTTAGAGTCCTGTAGTTCCACAGTCACACATCCATATATTGTTTTATATTTGCATATTTTATTTCAGTTTTTTATTGATTGTCACCTCGATTAGCTCTAAACTGAAACTCAGTTAGTGAACACTTCTATGTGCATTGGGCTACCCTATGGTTCTCCATTGTTGTGAGTGTCTGTTCAGATACTAAAAGTCTGCTTGAATACTTGACTTTATTCTTCTCATATACCCTGTACCCTAGTTTCTGAAGTGGAAAGGTTTCATTTTCTTACCATATCCATTCACACCAAAAATAACAGAAAACATGTACAATATACACAAATGTTCCTATCCTTTCTTCAATATTCAGCCTTAATCAAGTTTCTGATTAACACAACAAAAAGAATTAACAATTTCAAAATGCTGAAAAAATGTATATCATCATCTTGTGTCATCTCAAATCAATGGTTGGCTATGGGGGAGTGTCATTTCACTGTGTCTTGCCTTGATGATACATGCTGTCATGTGTTTCATCATTTTAGTCTTAGACAATCTCTGCCTCGTTTACCCTGTGTTTTTTTTTCCCAAGATGACTTTCAGTGAGTTCAGTAAGTTGTGTTTCTTTTTGTTTTAAAAAATAAATTTCATTTGGCTTGTTCAAATGATGTAATGTTCTCTCTTCACTTTCAGCTGTTTCAAAACTTCATTATTTGTATTCATCTCTGACCAGCCAATAAATGTATATGCTATGCTTTTAAAAACTGGTTAATCCCAGCCATATTTTTTTATGTGGATCATGTTTGTATTAATCAGGTCCATAAAGTTACCAGTAATGTCTTCATGTCCCCTGACTGTGGACACGCAAAGTAATCAGTGAATGGCACTTGGTGGCACAGTTTTTGCCACTGCTCATTAACGGTGACAAGAGGCAAACCTGGAGATGCTTTGAGCCACCTTGACTGATATTCACATAGACACTTAATGGGATTGACAATAATATAAATATATTTCTGAACTTCCATACATTTGTTTGATGCTTATTCGTATGAGTCAATGGCTAAAAATATCAACCATTGTTTGCCAATTATATTAACATCAGATTGATTCCTGATAGTTTCATGGGCTGTTTCTATCAAGGATTTTAAAAAATGTAATGCCCTGAACTGTACACTACATGATTACTGCACTAGGCATATGAGTTTTATTGTCAATTTTTCAACAAACTCTCCACCTGGCCCCAGAAGTAGAGATAATGCTGCTGTAATAGATTGCTTTTTTTTTAATTATAAATGACTGCTAAGTTACACAAGTCGTTTTATATTAGTGTTACTCAGATAATCCAAATAGTATTAACTACACTTAATTTAATTATTATTTCACAAACAATCCTAAAAAATGAATAAAAAATGTTAGCCTCCAGACTTTTTCTAGTTTGGATAGAATTAAGAGCCTTTTAAATGAAATCTGCTTACAGTCATAATTAAGTTCATAAATTAGTAACCATTTTACCTATAATTAAAATCAGCCTATCATATTATAAATCAAAATAGAGAATAAGTTTTTTAAGATAATAGATATTTGTATGATAAATAAAATTAACACAAACAAAATAGATAAATTTGTAAAATTTCATATACTTGTTATTCAGAAATAAAAAATGAGGTGGTTTGCATATATAATGATTACCAGCAAATAGCATCCAAAAACAAGCATTAGCAACCGGATGGTACAACAAAAATTGGAAAAGAAAGAGAAAAGAGTTCCCAAACGATAGAATGATTGATGAGATATTAGATATGGCACAAATTACTGTGTATAAATCAAGTTACAGAACTCTGTAAAGGACATTTCATTTTCTCTTTAAAATTAGTCATAATAGAACTTCTCTAAAAACCTTTTCCAAAGTGCATGATTAAAGTAAATAGGATAGTATTAAACATGTCAGTGAATCCACATACCTGGGAACAATGTTCACCTCACATGGTTATAATAAAAGTGAAATGCACAACACCTTAGGCAATACTATGCTCCAAAGAATGAGGAAAATATATAATGCAATCCCTTTTTGTAAATGGAAATAAGAGATAGTTCTTCATTTTTATGGGGAGCCAGCATTGACATATGGAAGAGAATTGTGACAATTGAACAAATGACATGAAAAAAATCATCATCATCAAGTACCATGCCTGCTGGTGTAGGTAATCATGTCTTTCCACAACTTTCGATCTCAACAGTTATTTATCATTTCTGTTGTTGACCTTCTGCCAAGCCATTCTCTTAAGCTGTCTGGTATCTTTTCTCTTTGCTTCCCTCTATCTCTTCGTCCCTTGATTTTTCCAGTTGTTACAATATATTTCAGCTGTTCCCTTCTCATTACATGGCTAAAAATTATGATTGTTTCTTCCTAATATTGGAAATTAGCTCTCTCTTTGCTTTGGCCTACCTCCAAATGTTTTCATTACTCTTCTTAGCTGTCCATGGTATTCTCTACATTATTCTGTAAAACCATGTTTCTACAGCTTCCTGTGATTTTCTTGTCTGTTGTCCTATTATCCATGATTCACATCCATATGTTAAGACTGGCTCTACATAACATTTAAACTCTTTTTTCTTGTTTCTATTGTCAAAAATGGATTGCACAGTATCTTCCTCATTTTTGGGAAAGCTGCTTTTGCCAGAGCCATTCTGCATCTCACCACTGTTGTACATCTACCATCTAAGGTTAATATTGTTCCAAGATATTTAAATTCATTTACATGTTATAATATTGTTCCACTTGTCTTTATTGTGCACTGCGGTGGTGACTTTTTCTTTGTTGTTACCATTACTTCTGTCTTTTTGCTTTTAAGGCTGAGTCCTTTATTTTTGCTTTCTTTCACTATAATATCTAACATTTCTTGTAACTCATTTTCACTCTTAGCAATTAAGACTAAAAATTATATAAAATTAAATTAAAATTATAGGGACCACTGAAATGAGTTTTACTGGAAACTGTTGACAAATTAAAAAAAGGATAATGAAGACAGTAATGAAAATAAGATAATAATGAAACTTATTACCAACACCTGGAATAAATCATGTTTTTTGTTACTGAGAAAAGAACCACTGGAATATATTGTGACAGCGGGAAAAAATGAAAGAATAAAAATAGTAGGAAATCAAGTGAAAATATACCAAATAGTTTATAAGATTGGCATAATAGGTATTTGATAACAAAACTCATTGTAATGAATACCTTAATGATCTAAAAGAAACACTCTACAAGCTCTGCGAGAGATGCATAAGAACTATAATTCAGTGGATTCCATCTCAGTGCAATATTCCTGGATACAATAAGGCAGACAAGTTAGCAAAAGAAGGTGGTAAATTACACCAGTCTGATAAGAGTATAGAAACTGGGGTTAAACAAGGATGTATTTTATCGCCCTTGTTATTTGGAATTGTTATGGACTTCATAATGAAGAAATGCTGCACTGGTAATAAAGGCATCGAATGGATACAAGGAGACCATTTGGAGGACCTCGACTTTGCTGATGACATAGTTCTCATCAGCAGTCAGATAAAAACGATGCAGGAAAACACAAATGAACTATCATCAATAGCCAGCAAAATTGGGCTTGAGGTCAATCATGAAAAGACTAAAGTCATGAAAAGTTTAATTCCAACAAGTGACAAAATATACATGGAAAACAAACCAGTAGAAGAGATCGATCACTTTATCTATCTTGGAAGTCACATTGATCGAGAAGGGGATACGAGCAAAGAAATTAGAATCAGACTGGCTAAAGCAGCAATGTCTTTCAGAAGCCTTGAAAAGTTGTGGAAATCAAAACTCATTAGCACAAACACAAAACTTAGGCTATTCAAATCAAATGTACTATCAACCCTTACGTATGCGTGTGAAAGCTGGAAAACAACAAGAGATATAGAAACAAAGTTGAACGCATTCGAAAATAAATGTCTAAGGAAAATACTTGGTATAGAATGGAACGAATTCAAAACAAACGAGGAAATTAGACAAATCGCCAATCAACCACTAATATCTTCAGTAATAAAGAAAAGACGATGGTCATACGTTGGACATGTGATGAGAAGAGATAATAATCGAATAGCAAAGCAAGCCCTCATATGGGAAACAACAGGTAAAAGAAAAAGAGGAAGACCCAGGGAGACACTGAGAAGAACATTGATGAGAGAGGCAAGAGCAGCAGGAATCGGCTCCCTCAATGAGATAGAACTGCTTGCACAGAACAGAGACAGATGGCGAGATTTGATAAAATATCTTTAAAAGAAAACTGCTAGAACAAAAATTCATATAGGAGAAGGTGTATCTTGGTCTACGCCCTATGGGCCGGTTACGGCTCGAAAGGTCAATAGATAGATAGATAGATAAGAGTACAACTTTTAAGGAATCAAAGAGGTTTATAACGAATAAATATACGAACAAATGGAATACAGAAAACCAGGGTTTTCAGAAAAATTATGCTTACAAGAAAAGAGCAACTAACAATATTTTTTTAATCTGAACAGACTACAACAGATTAAAGTGCCATTTTTTCCAACACCCTAAACGTAGGAACCAATGATGATATTGACAAAGGCACTTGCAAAATGACTGCTAAACATCTGCTAAAAGTAATATTGAAAGGGAAAATACAAGGTAAAAGAGGCAGACCAATACTAACAAGGACGAGTAACATCAAAAGATGGACAAGTCAATCTATGACAACCTGCACCATCAAAGCAAGAAACAGAGTAGAATGGCGATCCATGGTAGCCAACCTTCGTTGCGGAGAAGGCACTCAATGATGATAATGAAACATCTGCTACAATCATGCTCAACATATGACAAACAGAAAAGGCTCTTGTAGCCATTACCGGTACCATACCAGGACAAGCTGTGTGGAGATGTCACCAGCCTTGATCTGACAAAGGTTTTCTACAAACTTACTAATATTGGCTTCTAGAAGTTTATACAGAAGATAACAAAACTGATAAACAACTGTAGAGACAGAAAGTTGTGAAGAGACATGATCACTTACGTCAGCAGAAAAAAAATTTATTAAAGAAAATAGAACAGTCTGTCCCATTACTAATTATTTTAAAATCATTTTGGAAAACATTTACTCACAATTAAAAGAGTTGATACATAAAAACCAGTTACAAATATCATAACAGTCACAAAAACAATATGTGCAAAGACTTTCTTTAGTTTCATTTCTAAAGTAATAACAATCGTACTATAGCTTATTTTATATGCTGCCTTACAGATTGCTAGAATTCTTGTCTATTACTGGCATCAACATTCATAGTAAGCATACATACCATTGCTAATAAAATTATTCTTTTAAGTACATAGTATCAGTCTTGCAACCCCATGTGAAACACAAACTCTTATATTTTCCTATCAAGCAATCCAATTGATTTCTGCCCATCATTCTTGTCTCTCTTATTTATGTTTCCAAATGTTTGTCAATATCTTATACCCAACTTGCAATGCTTTAAACCAGTTTTCTACATGCGTATATGCATTAGAACAAACTCAACAGCTCAGGCACAAAATACAACATGAAAATCAACATCGACAAAACAGAAGTCATGAATGTCACCAAAAATAAACAGAACATCAACATAACTAGGGAAGGCAGGCAACTAAAACAAGTAGTGGAATTCAAATACCTAGAAAGTTTAGTGACAAACGATAATTCACAAACAGTAGAGATAGACTCTAGATGCAACAAAGCTTGTCATATCATTGGACAGTTATCACCACTATTGTTCAACAAGGAAATAACTTTAGAGACAAAACAAGCACTATACAATACAATCTTCATCCCAGCGTTGTACTACCAATGCCACACCTGGACCCTAGATGCAAGAACAATAAGGAAAATAACCTCTACTGAGATTAAATGTGTTAGACGAATAACAGGAAACAGTCAGTCAGAGATAAGATCAGAAATGACGAACTGAGAAAAAAGCTAGGAATAGCCCCCGCCATTGAATATATAAAGAAACAACAGATAAAATGGTTTGGCCAGGTGACAAGGCAGAAAGATCAAAACACAACACAACGAGCCTTCAGCAAACTTTATGAGAATACCAGACCCAATGGTTGACCACAAAAAAGATGGATGGATGAAATATTAGAAGCACAAGGAAACATAACAGCAGCAGAGGCGAACAGAATAGCAAAAGACTGCAAATTATATCTCCCTTCGACACTGAAAGGCAAATGAGGAAGGAAAGAAGAAGAAGAAGATATGCATTTCTTGATATAAATATAGTCCTTTCCAGTTCTATGTCATAATCTGCCTTGTATTTGCTTCCAACTGTTTTCTCTGTGTGCTTCACTACTTGTCAGTTCTACTGCAACATTTATATAGTGATGCTTTATTAAGCTGGCTTTTTAATGCATTATCTTAAATAAAAATTATTATATTTAATTAGAAATTCTTCCATAAACAAGTTTGATTTTTTTTTGTTATATGTTATTAAATAATATGGATAATGTTATATCTTAATTGGTAGTCTGTGATCAAACAGCTTTTGTTTTGTTGAAGAAATGACAGAAGTGTATGAAATATTTGAGCATGTACTTTTTTTTTATGGAAGCACGCACACACTTCTCTGTGTCCTTTTGTTTTCTTTGAGTAAATGATGCACTTTTAGAAATATTGTAAATGTCACTACTGAAATACACATTGTCACATAGTGAAACACTGGTGATCTGCTACATAATTTAGGATAATGGTAATTTGTTGCAAAAGTGAAATATTGGTAAGTTGTTGTGGAATTACTGAAACATGGGTAATTTATTACATAAGCAGCACATTGGTTATTAATTAGATAGTAGCATATTAGAATATGGTTATGTATCTTCTTGACACAACAGTAAATGGTTGTATGCTAAGTTACTAATTGTTATTGTTTGCATGGTTAGTGACTAGTAGATGGTTACATGTGTAGTCAAGCAGTGGTATTTAATTGCATAGTAGTAAAATGCTGATAATTTATTACCTAAATTCAACACTGAAAGTTGGCGCAATAGAGTTTGTGTAACTAGTGAAATATGGACATTTTACATAGCTAGGAAAACTGTTATCATCATATATTTATCAGTTTAAAATTGTTATCTTTAACCACTCAAACTGATACAAATCTATAACTTTTGAGAATATGTTGCCAGTGAATTTAAAGAAATTCTTTCAGCTTTTGATAGACAGACATAAGAGACTCCATATTTTTAGCTTAAGAACTTTTAGAAATAAAAAAGATAATACTTTATTATATTCAGCTTTTTTTCAGTTAATAACAATATTTTAATTGTAGAAACTAAGAAATATTCAAATGCAAATCTATTCTTAGGTAGTATTTCTGATATCTTTAGCTTTAGTATTGGTTCATATATTTATACCTTTTGTTTATATATATATATATATATATATATATATATATATATATATATATACGTGAACTTAGAATGTCAGTTTGTTTAAGTATATTATGTTTGCTTGTTAAATGTAAACTTGTTGATTAACTTGTTTCAGAATTCTCTCAAATCTTCAAAAATCATTCAAGAAGACGAACAAGGAGCAAAGAAAAAAGCTTTCGTGAAAAATATGGCATGGAGAAAAAGCTTTGCACAATTTCTGAAGAGGAAGAGATACCACAGCCCAGTTGCCACATCAGCACCACAGCAACATCAACAGCAAATTCATCAGCAGCAGCAACCGCCATCTTTGGGTAACAACAACAATAATGACTTTGCCCACACAGAGCCTGTGCCAGAGTCTCGGAATGGCACATCAGCTTTAGGACAACCACAGACCAAGGTCCTGGACATCTCTGCAGGGACTGAGGATCTGCTTGTGACTTCTCTGGAAGGAGAAAGCATCAAAGTGGTTACAGCTACTGTATCCCCAGTCCCTGTGGAGAACTGTATTACAGGTTATTTGAATACTATCTTCTTGCCATTTTCTTAGTTACTTTCTAGTTTCTTCATCTTCTTTCACTGTTGTATACTACACTCCATGTTGTTGCTTTTCAATTACCACATTATATTTTACTTCATGTTGTTGCTTTTCTCATCCATGCCATATACTACACTCCATGTTGTTGCTTTTCTCATCCATGCCATATACTACACTCCATGTTGTTGCTTTTCTCATCCATGCCATATACTACACTCCATGTTGTTGCTTTTCTCATCCATGCCATATACTACACTCCATGTTGTTGCTTTTCTCATCCATGCCATATACTACACTCCATGTTGTTGCTTTTCTCATCCATGCCATATACTACACTCCATGTTGTTGCTTTTCTCATCCATGCCATATACTACACTCCATGTTGTTGCTTTTCTCATCCATGCCATATACTACACTCCATGTTGTTGCTTTTCTCATCCATGCCATATACTACACTCCATGTTCTTGCTTTTGTTATCCATGCCATATACTACACTCCATGTTCTTGCTTTTGTTATCCATGCCATATACTACACTCCATGTTCTTGCTTTTGTTATCCATGCCATATACTACACTCCATGTTGTTGCTTTTCTCATCCATGCCATATACTACACTCTGTGTTCTTGCTTTTCTCATCCATGCCATATACTACACTCCATGTTCTTGCTTTTCTCATCCATGCCATATACTACACTCCATGTTGTTGCTTTTCATCCACTATGGAGAAATTTATTTAATATACAATATATAAAATTATGTTAACTTCATTTGAAAGTTCTAGTGTTATATAAAGAAAGTCTTGACATGTGGATCTGGCACAATAAGACAACAGGTCTACAGAATAATGCGTTCTGGACCGTGCGACTGAGTGAGTATATGTGAGTCTAGACCATCCACAGCCGTCGACTTTCAGCAACAGAATCTCAACAATGATGACAAGAAGTATTCAGATGAAGTCTAAATGACAACATTGAAGCAGGAAAACAAGAAATGGCAAACATGCTGAAATGTGTCAAAAATGGTCAATGTGCGAGAGGCTAGGCCTAAAGTATGTGCACGTTACATGCTGGAAATGTGCTCCCATAGACCAATGACGACCCGTTCTTGACAAGCTACTGTGTGGCGCCGATATAATGATTTTGCAAGAAACACTTCTTGGTGATAGAACAGTTAGTGCCCATGGATTTCACTGTTTTTACAATAGACGACATCTTGGATAAGCCATCCATGTGTGAAACAACGTGGTGGTATCTGATATGGTTGACGTATCAACCTCATTTCTGGCTGAGGTTGATATGTCTGCGTGGGACAGTAAAGAATTGCAGGTACATGCAGTTAGGATACAGACCCCAGTTCCTTTCATCATTGTAAATGTGTATGCCTATAATGAGAAGGTATACACACAACAATGGCAGAATCTCTTCACATTCGAGGAGAACATCACTTTCTGCAGAGATTTTAATGCTAGAGGCAACCAGTGTGGTAACATCATAACCAGGAAGCAGGGAGAAGACCTAGAGATTGCACTGGTGTCAGCTGATTTAGTGTGCTTGAATGATGGAAGGGCAACCAGAACGGCCACTCAAACGGAGGACTCTGATAGTGTCATAGACCTGGCACTTGTGTTTTGCACCTTCACACCAGTTTGCAGGTAGAGAGTACTGGGAATTCACAGAAGTGATCACAATCCATGTGTCATCCTAATTGAGAAAGGCAAAATAGAAGCTCGAAAAGCAAGCTCAACACGTTCCACTATGAAAACACAGACCAGGATGTCATTAGCAAAATCAGACATAGGAAGCAGGGAGCCCCTCGCAGGAAGCAGTATAGATAGATGCAGCTGGCCTGGTGGAATGTAGAAGTCAAGAAAGCTTGGCGGAACAAGAGACAAATGGCCAGATAGCCAGAGAGGTCGACCCAAAAATTATGCACTTTAAACTATGTGCTAAGGATGCCAAGTGGGATGATTTCTGCAAAAAAGTGTGCTCAGAAAAATTGCTAGCCACATTCTGATGCTTTCATCAGAGCATGAAGGGCACAGCATGAGACAGAGGCATACCAGACTTCCAAAGCACAGGCCAGATAAAGTACAAATATTGGAGCAAAGGGAAGGCCCTGCTTGCCTGCTACATTGAGCAGTATGACCAAAGAAATGAGGCAGTAAGAATAAGGATACAGGGGTCACTCTCAGAATTGTGTGAGGATGTAGTGCTGGGAGATCTCACAATCACAAGCGATGCCATTCTCACAACACTTAAAAGGTCACACAACACTGCGCCTGGTCCAGATGGTGTTCGGTATAATGACATAAGGGATTTAGCCGACGACTTGAAAAAACCGGTCAAAGAGTTTAATGCCAGCATTCAGAGTGGCCAGATTAAACAGGAGTGGCTACATAGCAACTTACTACTGCTACCAAAGCCAAACAAGGAACATTCTCTGATCAGTACCTACAATCATCGTGATGCAGAAAACTGTGGCCAAGCTACTGGAGAAAATGTTTACCCATGTACTCACCTGTTACCTTGAACAGATACGCACATTCCCACCCACACTCATAAGTTATAGATATAACAAAGAGACATGGTTCAATGCGGCAGTCCTCACCTATGATGTCTTCTAAGGCTTCCACAGATGAGAGGAGACATGCTGCTCCTATAGAACTGGAGAATGCATACAACAGAGTACCATTTGAATACCTCATGCACATGCTCCTCAAACGCAATGCACCTCTTCCTTGTTAGATTGGTCGCTGCATTTTCAGAGGAAGGTGATATTCAGATGTGGACGTTGGTCATTTGAGCAAATATCCATTTGTTCAGGGCTGCCACAAGGCGCACCATTGTCACCAGTTCTTTTTAACATGTACACAATAACGATCACAGAACAGCAGCTGTATGGAAGGGGAAGAACTGTGACTTTTGCTGATGACATTCTGGTATATCAACAGAGAAAAGGCAGACTGGAAATTGCCCCCACATACTGCAAAACTAACTTGATCACATCTCTTCGTGGTGTGGAGTTTCAGGTGCCTTGGTTAATCCTAATAATGCATCAGTCACATGGTTGTCCCTTAACAATCATACCATTAACATGAAAACACCGGTGGTACAAATGGAAGCTGATGAGGTGACCAGGGACAGGTTGATGATGTACCTCAGAGTTTGTTCTCAGCCTGTGTATTTGAGACAATGTAGACCATGTAACAAAATACATTGCATGGTGCATATGTTATAACCATGAGTAGCATGATGATGGAGGTGATGGCAGTGACCAGGGCATTCATCTGGTTAGAGTCACCAAAAGACTACACCCACCCCTGCATACTAAGTTATTCAATGAGCATGATAAGAAAAAGGGAAGCAGGCTCTGCACACAGGCAATGGGTAGAGTCATTGCAGAAGTCAAAAATATGTAGGGTCACCTTTGTCTACATCACAGGACATGCAGGAGTATGGGAAAATAAAAGAACAGACAGGTTGACTAGCTGTGCTGTCGTTGAAGATGGTCAACCAATGGATCAGACGGACGTCATCAGTGCCCTTCAAGATGTGGGAAGGGCACAGGACTTCAACAGCCACATCACTCCTTCGGATGAAAGAGATGGGAGTTAAGATGGGCACAGCCAGAAATGAGATACTTAGTGGACATGTAAGAAGATTTATCAACCAACACAGAACTGGAGTCGTCAGTCACTGGACACTGCGGGACTTGCTGAAGAGGGGATTTAAGCACCTTTGGACATGTTTGGAGTGCAATGATGATAACCTGCAAATAACTCAATAAGACAACAGACAAACATATTATTAGAGAACACACAAACCACAGAAGAATACTGAAAATACCATGGACAGTTATAAAGAGTAATGAGAATGTTCTTAACCTTAGATTACAAAACTTATTTGAACTTAACTGTTTTACAAAACTATTGTAAAATTTACAACTCACATAAAAATCTATGTAAACTTGAAAAAAAAATTTTTTTACATTTCATTACAAATATGTTTAAAAAATTACATTTAGGAATAAATATAACTTACAAATTATCCAAACAATTAAGGAGCAGTCATTACAAAGGTGGACACTATGTTCATGACAAAGAGCCTTATCACAAAGAACACAAAGGTTTGTTGTAATTTTTCTGGCTTTTTAGAGGCTGGTAACAAACTGTTTGTGAGGAACTAATCTGAGGTTGAATTGTCAAATTTGGGTTCAATTTTTAAAATATCTTTATATTTTACCTACAAAACTGAAAAGCACAATCTCAGGAAACAATCATGTTTTTATGATGAACCAGCAGTATTTTGAAAACAAAAACATGTGCAGTCTGAATAATGCTTGCTGAAAAAAACTTTTAAGAAGTTACATGGCATGAAAAAGCAACAGTGTGCTACAAACTGGAGATTAGAAAAATGTTTAATTTTGCTATCGTAATTTTTACGAATGTTTGTAATCTAAGGTTAAAGAGGTCAGAGAAAAAAAAGAGAGCTAAAGCTAATTCCTATCACAAGAAGGTAATAATCATTATTTTTTGGCATGCAATGAGAGAGGAACAGCTAGCAAATGTTTTGATAACTGGACAAAGTGGGGAAAACAGAGAGAAAAGATTTAGGACAGTTTAAGAGAATGTTTTGGTAGGAAATCAACAACGAAATTGTTAATAGTTGTAGAGATAGAAAGTTGTAGAGACACATGATCACCTACATCAGCAGACATGGTACATGATGAAGATGACAATATAGTCCATTAAATGTTACTTCTATATTCACCACATGATACTTACTACACTCCATGTTCTTGATCCTTTATTCACCACATTATACTTACTGATGATACAGGCTCTAGAAGAGTTTGGCGTCGAAGTGATCACAGACATATGCAATGACATATACCATACAGGATACATACCAAACGGTCTAAAAACATCAACTTTCATTGCATTGCCTAAAAAGAATGGTGCAGCTGAATGCAGTGACTTCAGAACAATAAGCCTAATGAGCCAGGTAACAAAAATTTTACTAAAAGTTATACAGGGAAGGATTCAGAATAAAATCAATACTGAATTAGAGGAGCAACAATTTGGATTCAAGAAAAACAGTGGGACAAAAGAAGCCATATTCAGCATGAGAACATTGATTGAAAAGTACACAGAAGTAAACAAACCAATATATGCCTGCTTTATAGACTACACCAAAGCTTTCGATAGAATACACCATAACCAACTTATAGACTGCCTAAAGGATATAAATCTAGACGACGCAGACATACGACTAATATGTAATTTGTACTGGGAGCAAACAGCAATAATAAGATATAACAAGGAGAACTCTATACCCATGGACATAAAAAGAGGAGTAAGACAAGGATGCATTGTATCACCAAGCTTGTTCAATCTATACACTGAGCAAATCTTTAAAAACATCTCAGAGATACCAGGTCTAAACATTAATGGAAAGATAATCAATAACCTAAGATATGCTGATGATACTGCTCTACTAGCAGAAAATCCTAAAGACCTACAACAATTGCTTAATGTGATAAACACAACAAGCAAAAAATATGGACTAGAAATGAATATCAAAAAGACTAAAACTATGATCATAAACAAAGAAAATTCTCAAGACCTACAATTAAATATCACAGTTGAGGGAACACATCTGGAGACAGTCCAGAGCTACAACTACCTGGGACATACTATAACCAATGATGGAAAATGCAAAACTGAAATAAACAAAAGAATAGGTATGGCAAAAAGTAATTTTAATGCCATGAAAAATATACTAACAACAAAACAAATATCAGCAGGGCTGAAACTAAGAATGGCAAAATGTTACATCTTCTCAATATTCCTGTATGGTGCAGAAACATGGACATTAGACAAGAAAACAGAACAGAAAATTGAAGCCTTTGAAATGTGGATTTATAGAAGAATAGGTAGAATTGGATGGAAACAAAAGATAACAAACGATGAAGTTTTAAAACAACTGAAAATAAAAGAGTACTGCTGAACACAATTAAGACAAGACAAATTAAATTTTTATTTATAGAAGAATAGGTAGAATTGGATGGAAACAAAAGATAACAAACGATGAAGTTTTAAAACAACTGAAAATAAAAGAGTACTGCTGAACACAATTAAGACAAGACAAATTAAATTTTTGGGGCATGTTAAAAGACACAACAGCCTACTAAAAGTAATATTGGAAGGAAAAATGCAAGGCAAATGAGGCAGACCAAGACTAACATGGACGAGTAACATCAAAAGACGGACAAGTCAATCTATGTCAGCCTGCACCATCAAAGCAAGAAACAGAGTAGAATGGCGATCCATGGTAGCCAACCTTCGTTGCGGAGAGGATACACGATGATGATGATGATATACTTACTACACTCCATGTTCTTGCTCCTTTATTCACCACATTATACTTACTACACTCCATGTTCTTGCTCCTTTATTCACCACATTATACTTACTACACTCCATGTTCTTGCTTCTTTATTCACCACATTATACTTACTACACTCCATGTTCTTGCTTCTTTATTCACCACATTATACTTACTACACTCCATGTTCTTGCTCCTTTATTCACCACATTATACTTACTACACTCCATGTTCTTCTCCTTTATTCACCACATTATACTTACTACACTCCATGTTCTTGCTCCTTTATTCACCACATTATACTTACTACACTCCATGTTCTTCTCCTTTATTCACCACATTATACTTACTACACTCCATGTTCTTGCTCCTTTATTCACCACATTATACTTACTACACCCCATGTTCTTGCTTCTTTATTCACCACATTATACTTACTACACTCCATGTTCTTGCTTCTTTATTCACCACATTATACTTACTACACTCCATGTTCTTGCTCCTTTATTCACCACATTATACTTACTACACTCCATGTTCTTGCTTCTTTATTCACCACATTATACTTACTACACTCCATGTTCTTGCTCCTTAATTCACCACATTATACTTACTACACTCCATGTTCTTGCTTCTTTATTCACCACATTATACTTACTATACTCCATGTTCTTCTCCTTTATTCACCACATTATACTTACTACACCCCATGTTCTTGCTCCTTTATTCACCACATTATACTTACTACACCCCATGTTCTTGCTCCTTTATTCACCACATTATACTTACTACACCCCATGTTCTTGCTCCTTAATTCACCACATTATACTTACTATACTCCATGTTCTTGCTCCTTTATTCACCACATTATACTCACTATACTCCATGTTCTTGCTCCTTTATTCACCACATTATACTCACTATACTCCATGTTCTTCTCCTTTATTCACCACATTATACTTACTACACCCCATGTTCTTGCTCCTTTATTCACCACATTATACTTACTACACCCCATGTTCTTGCTTCTTTATTCACCACATTATACTTACTACACCCCATGTTCTTGCTCCTTAATTCACCACATTATACTTACTACACTCCATGTTCTTGCTCCTTTATTCACCACATTATACTTACTACACCCCATGTTCTTGCTTCTTTATTCACCACATTATACTTACTACACCCCATGTTCTTGCTCCTTTATTCACCACATTATACTTACTACACCCCATGTTCTTGCTTCTTTATTCACCACATTATACTTACTACACCCCATGTTCTTGCTCCTTAATTCACCACATTATACTTACTACACCCCATGTTCTTGCTCCTTTATTCACCACATTATACTTACTACACTCCATGTTCTTGCTTCTTTATTCACCACATTATACTTACTACACTCCATGTTCTTGCTCCTTAATTCACCACATTATACTTACTACACTCCATGTTCTTGCTCCTTAATTCACCACATTATACTTACTACACTCCATGTTCTTGCTTCTTTATTCACCACATTATACTTACTACACCCCATGTTCTTGCTCCTTAATTCACCACATTATACTTACTACACCCCATGTTCTTGCTCCTTAATTCACCACATTATACTTACTACACTCCATGTTCTTGCTTCTTAATTCACCACATTATACTTACTACACCCCATGTTCTTGCTTCTTTATTCACCACATTATACTTACTACACCCCATGTTCTTCTCCTTTATTCACCACATTATACTCACTATACTCCATGTTCTTCTCCTTTATTCACCACAGTATACTCACTATACTCCATGTTCTTCTCCTTTATTCACCACAGTATACTCACTATACTCCATGTTCTTCTCCTTTATTCACCACAGTATACTCACTATACTCCATGTTCTTCTCCTTTATTCACCACAGTATACTCACTATACTCCATGTTCTTCTCCTTTATTCACCACAGTATACTCACTATACTCCATGTTCTTGCTCCTTTATTCACCACATTATACTTACTACACTCCATGTTCTTGCTCCTTTATTCACCACATTATACTTACTACACTCCATGTTCTTGCTTCTTTATTCACCACATTATACTTACTACACTCCATGTTCTTGCTTCTTTATTCACCACATTATACTTACTACACTCCATGTTCTTGCTCCTTTATTCACCACATTATACTTACTACACTCCATGTTCTTCTCCTTTATTCACCACATTATACTTACTACACTCCATGTTCTTGCTTCTTTATTCACCACATTATACTTACTACACTCCATGTTCTTCTCCTTTATTCACCACATTATACTTACTACACTCCATGTTCTTGCTCCTTTATTCACCACATTATACTTACTACACCCCATGTTCTTGCTTCTTTATTCACCACATTATACTTACTACACTCCATGTTCTTGCTTCTTTATTCACCACATTATACTTACTACACTCCATGTTCTTGCTCCTTTATTCACCACATTATACTTACTACACTCCATGTTCTTGCTTCTTTATTCACCACATTATACTTACTACACTCCATGTTCTTGCTCCTTAATTCACCACATTATACTTACTACACTCCATGTTCTTGCTTCTTTATTCACCACATTATACTTACTATACTCCATGTTCTTCTCCTTTATTCACCACATTATACTTACTACACCCCATGTTCTTGCTCCTTTATTCACCACATTATACTTACTACACCCCATGTTCTTGCTCCTTTATTCACCACATTATACTTACTACACCCCATGTTCTTGCTCCTTAATTCACCACATTATACTTACTATACTCCATGTTCTTGCTCCTTTATTCACCACATTATACTCACTATACTCCATGTTCTTGCTCCTTTATTCACCACATTATACTCACTATACTCCATGTTCTTCTCCTTTATTCACCACATTATACTTACTACACCCCATGTTCTTGCTCCTTTATTCACCACATTATACTTACTACACCCCATGTTCTTGCTTCTTTATTCACCACATTATACTTACTACACCCCATGTTCTTGCTCCTTAATTCACCACATTATACTTACTACACTCCATGTTCTTGCTCCTTTATTCACCACATTATACTTACTACACCCCATGTTCTTGCTTCTTTATTCACCACATTATACTTACTACACCCCATGTTCTTGCTCCTTTATTCACCACATTATACTTACTACACCCCATGTTCTTGCTTCTTTATTCACCACATTATACTTACTACACCCCATGTTCTTGCTCCTTAATTCACCACATTATACTTACTACACCCCATGTTCTTGCTCCTTTATTCACCACATTATACTTACTACACTCCATGTTCTTGCTTCTTTATTCACCACATTATACTTACTACACTCCATGTTCTTGCTCCTTAATTCACCACATTATACTTACTACACTCCATGTTCTTGCTCCTTAATTCACCACAGTATACTCACTATACTCCATGTTCTTCTCCTTTATTCACCACAGTATACTCACTATACTCCATGTTCTTCTCCTTTATTCACCACAGTATACTCACTATACTCCATGTTCTTCTCCTTTATTCACCACAGTATACTCACTATACTCCATGTTCTTCTCCTTTATTCACCACAGTATACTCACTATACTCCATGTTCTTCTCCTTTATTCACCACAGTATACTCACTATACTCCATGTTCTTCTCCTTTATTCACCACATTATACTTACTACACTCCATGTTCTTCTCCTTTATTCACCACATTATACTCACTATACTCCATGTTCTTCTCCTTTATTCACCACATTATACTCACTATACTCCATGTTCTTCTCCTTTATTCACCACATTATACTTACTACACTCCATGTTCTTGCTTCTTTATTCACCACATTATACTTACTACACCCCATGTTCTTGCTTCTTTATTCACCACATTATACTTACTACACTCCATGTTCTTGCTTCTTTATTCACCACATTATACTTACTACACCCCATGTTCTTGCTTCTTTATTCACCACATTATACTTACTACACCCCATGTTCTTGCTTCTTTATTCACCACATTATACTTACTACACCCCATGTTCTTGCTTCTTTATTCACCACATTATACTTACTACACTCCATGTTCTTGCTTCTTTATTCACCACATTATACTTACTACACCCCATGTTCTTGCTTCTTTATTCACCACATTATACTTACTACACCCCATGTTCTTGCTTCTTTATTCACCACATTATACTCACTATACTCCATGTTCTTCTCCTTTATTCACCACATTATACTTACTACACTCCATGTTCTTGCTTCTTTATTCACCACATTATACTTACTACACCCCATGTTCTTGCTTCTTTATTCACCACATTATACTTACTACACTCAATGTTCTTGCTCCTTTATTCACCACATTATACTTACTACACTCCATGTTCTTGCTTCTTTATTCACCACATTATACTTACTACACCCCATGTTCTTGCTTCTTTATTCACCACATTATACTTACTACACTCAATGTTCTTGCTCCTTTATTCACCACATTATACTTACTACACTCCATGTTCTTGCTTCTTTATTCACCACATTATACTTACTACACCCCATGTTCTTGCTCCTTTATTCACCACATTATACTTACTACACCCCATGTTCTTGCTCCTTTATTCACCACATTATACTTACTACACTCCATGTTCTTGCTTCTTTATTCACCACATTATACTTACTACACTCAATGTTCTTGCTTCTTTATTCACCACATTATACTTACTACACCCCATGTTCTTGCTTCTTTATTCACCACAGTATACTCACTATACTCCATGTTCTTGCATCTTAATTCACCACATTATACTTACTACACCCCATGTTCTTGCTTCTTTATTCACCACATTATACTTACTACACCCCATGTTCTTGCTTCTTTATTCACCACAGTATACTCACTATACTCCATGTTCTTGCATCTTAATTCACCACATTATACTTACTACACTCAATGTTCTTGCTTCTTAATTCACCACATTATGCTTACTACACTCCATATTCTTGCTTCATAATTCATCACAGTACACTTTTCATGCAACATATTATCATTAACAATAAGTGTACCAAAAAAGTCATTATAGCGAAAGAGAAACACCAAACTCACTATCATGATTTTCAAGGAAAACCTGCTTGAGAGAGTACACAGCTATCTCATATCTACTAGCATGTCTGCCATCTCCTTCAAGGAAGAACTAAATATACAGGTTGGCAAGGCAGTCACAACATTTAGTAAATTAACACAATGGGTATGAATTACAAAAAATTAACATTAATGTTAAAGGTCCTATTATATCCACCCTGCATGCTTAGCACACTTTTGTATGGATCTGGAACTTGAACAACTTGTTAAGGCATGAGAGAAGACTAGTTTCCACATGTGCTGACTTAACAAAATAATGAACATCAAATGACTGGCCAAGCAACAAACTCAGATGTCCTGCAATGTTATAGGTTTCCATCCAGTATGACAACACTGAGGTGTCAAAATTTATGAGAATGAAATGCAACAAAAAGGAGATGCTAAAGCTATATACAAACAAATTGAAGAATTAACAGGAAGAAAAATGCAATCAAAAACTGGACGTTTAAGATCAAAGGAAGGAGAACTGTTGAATACATTAAAGATCTTTATAATGATGAACAAACAGAAGTAAATATTAAGGATAATGGAGAAGGACCAGAAATACTCATAGAAGAAATGGAAGATGCCTTGCGCAATATGAAAGCAGGTAAAGCTCCTGGACCAGATAATATAACTAAAGAAGAGATTGAAGCCATGGGTGATTTTGGAATAGAAATAATAACAAAAATATTGAATGATATATACAACAGCGGATATATACCAGATGACCTGCTCAAATCAATATTCATAGCCCTACCAAAGAAATTTGGTGTGATTGAATGCGATGATCATCGCACAATAAACCTTATGAGTCACATGACTAAGATATTACTAAGAATCATCATGCGAAGAGTGCGAAACAAAATCAGTCCAGAAATTAGCGATGAACAGTGTGGTTTTGTTGGAGGTAAAGGAACGAGCAATGCCATATATATCATAAGATCTTTAGTAGAAAGAGCCATAGAGGTGAAAACAGATTTATACCTATGTTTCATAGATTATACCAAAGCATTTGACAAAGTAAAGCACCAAGAAATAATATTTTAGAAAGCATAAACGTAGACAGCAAAGATCTAAGAATAATAAAGAACATGAGCTGGCAATAAACAGCGGCCATAAGAACTGGAAACCAATTGGGAATGTTTCAGCAAATAAAACAGGGTGTTAGACAAGGTTGTGTGCTGTCACCAGAATTGTTTAATATTTATAGGTAAATTATTTTAAGATCCATAAGGGGCATGCCTGGAATAACAATTGGAGGTCATAATATAAATAATCTAAGGTATGCTGATGATACAGTCTTAATCGCTAAGAATGAAAATGAGTTACAAGAAATGTTGGACATTATATTGAAAGAAAGCAAAAATAAAGGACTCAGCCTTAATAGCAAAAAGACAGAAGTAATGGCAACAACAAAGAAAAAGACATCACCTCAGTGCAAAATAAAGACAAGTGGAAAAATATTAAAACAGGTAAATGAATTTAAATATTTGGGAACTTTGTTAACCTCAGACGGAAGATGTACAAAAGAGGTGAGATGTAGAATAGCTCAGGCAAAAGCAGCTTTTTAGAAAATGAGGAAGATACTATGCAATCCATTTTTGACAATAGAAACAAGAAAAAGAATTCTTAAATGTTATGTAGAGCAAATCTTAACATATGGATGTGAATCATGGACAATAGGACAACAGACAAGAAAATCACTGGAGTCTGTAGAAATGTGGTTTTACAGTAGAATGTTGAGAATACCTTGGACAGCTAAGAAGAGTAATGAAAATGTTCTGAAAGAGGCCAAAGCAAAAAGAGAGCTAATTTCCAATATTAGGAAGAAACAATCATCATTTTTTGGCCATGTAATGAGAAGAGAACAACTGGAATATATTGTAACAACTGGAAAAATTGAAGGACGAAGAGATAGAGGGAAGCAAAGAGAGAAAATACTAGACAGCTTAAGAGAATGGCTTGGCAGAAGGTCAACAATAGAAATGATAAAGAACTGTTGAGATCGAAAGTTGTGGAGAGACATGATCACCTACGCCAGTAGGCCCGGTACTTTATAATGATGATGATAACAGTATATTTCACTTCATGTTTGTTGCTTCTGTATCCACCACAGTATACTTTATTTCATGTTTTTTTTTTATCTACTACAGTATATTTCATTTCATGTTGTTACTTCTTTATCCATCACAGTATACTTCACATCATGTTTTTACTTTTTCATCCATCACAGTATATTTCACTTCATGTTGTTGCTTTTTTTTTTATCTTACACAGTAAACTATACTTTATGTTGTTGCTTTTCCTTTTCATCCACCACAGTATACTTTAGTTCATGTTGTTGCTTTTTCATCCACCACAATATATTACATTTCAAATTGTTGCTTTTTATTCACCACAGTATATTACATTTCAAATTGTTGCTTTTTATTCACCACAGTATATTACATTTCAAATTGTTGCTTTTTATTCACCACAGTATATTACATTTCAAATTGTTGCTTTTTATTCACCACAGTATATTACATTTCAAATTGTTGCTTTTTATTCACCACAGTATATTACATTTCAAATTGTTGCTTTTTATTCACCACAGTATATTACATTCCAAATTGTTGCTTTTTATCCAGCACAATATATTACATTCCAAATTGTTGCTTTTTATCCAGCACGGTATATTACATTCTAAATTGTTGCTTTTTCTTCACCGTGGTATATTACATTCCAAATTATTGCTTTTTATCTAGCACAGTATATTCCCTTAAATATTGTTGCTTTTTTTTCCACCACAATATATTACACTCCAGGTTGTTGCTTTTTTATCCACCACAATATATTACACTCCAGGTTGTTGCTTTTTTCACCCTCCACAGCATGCTTTTCTCCATATTATTGCTTCTTCATTCATTACTGAATGCTTTCTCTCCATTTTCTTATTTCTTCTTCTATTGCGATATGTTTATCTCTCCATGTTTTTACTTCTGTATTCATTCTTGCTGTAGACAGCTGACTGATAGCCTAAAAATCTGCCATAATGAAACATTCATTGTTATATAAATAGAAATCTACATTCTTAGATAGAAATGATGAATACTAAACATAAAAACAAAGCTCAAAATTTGCAGATCAAATGTATTATCCGTCTTTACTTATGCATGCGAGAGCTTGAAAACAAGTAAAGAAATAGAAAATAAATTAGATGCATTTGAAAACAGATGCCTCAGGAAAATACTTCATATACTATAGAATTAATTCAAGACTAATACAGAAGTAAGAGAAATGGTAGTGAATCCAATATCATCTATAATCAAAAAAAAAGATGGACATATGTTGGCTGTGTGATAAGAAGAGACAAGAGAATCACAAAGCAAACTCTCAAATGAGAAACAGAGGGCAGAAGAAAAAGAAGACAGACCTACAGTAACTCTAAAATGAATACTGAGGCAAGAAGCAACAATAGGAGGCATCAGCTCCCATGCCAAGGTTGAGAGACTTGTGCAGAACATGGACATGTGGCAAGATACAATGTGGGTTCTGTACAAAATCTGACACTTGGTAGCAAAGATCGTCATTGAGAGTTTAGAATTTTTGCACTATGTGCTGTCTTCAGCTTGATTAGACAATGGACAGAAAGATAAATTCATCGCTGATTACATTATCCTTTTCGTGTTTTTATTTCTGCATCCATTATTGTTTACTTTCTCTCCTTGGTTTTACCCCTGCATTTATGCTTTCACTCCATTGCTTCTTTTTTAACCCTTCCACTCTTAGTGAAGCTTGGATTTTCAAGAAACCCTTTAATTTTATTTTGGTCTTTCAAATTTTGTCTGTCTCTCTATCAATTTGTATATTATTTTAGTGTGTCTTTCACTTGCTTATTGAATTTTATAATAAGATCCATCTTGTCATGTTTCATCTGATTTTCTTAAAGGGTGGTTTTCTTTCCTCCAAGGTCTTCCAATATCCAGTCTTATTATATCAGTAATCATTGGTTGAATAAAAGAGAAAGAAAGACTACTGCTAAATAAATTTCATAGGAACTAAATCAAAAGTAGGTAAAAAAAAACATTTTATATAAGAATGAAAAGCAAAAGCTAAATTTAAGTTTAAAGAAAACCTTTCCTGTTCCCACAATAATCATAGTCATCTTATGCTATCTTCACCTTGAAGATTGGTTATCATAGCGCTTCATTTTTTTCATTCTCTTAACCTATGGGATAAGCTGTCATAGATTCTACTCTCCATCTTCAAATTTTATCAGTCCACTTTGTCTTTGTCTGCCTCTACTTTGTTTACCTTATATTTTCTCTTCCAAAGTGACTTCCAGTAAGTTTTCTGTCTCTTTGTGCATTAAAACAATTTCATTTGCCTTGTTAGAACTGTGTTTAATAGTTCTTTTGTAATTTTCATCCGTTTCAAAACTTCTTTATTTCTCTTCTTTGCAAGCCCAATTCTTTTCATCCTTCAATAAATTCACATTTCAAGGACATCAGTTTTCTATTCTACTTTCTTAATTAGTGTCCATATTTCAGCACAATAACAAAGTGTTGAGTTGATACAACAATTTATTATTCTCAGTCTTTATATTATTTACTTTGATGTGATGTATATACCTCATGTTGTTAAAAATACTTTTTGTCGTTCCTATTCTTTTATTTATTTCTGTCTTGCATTTTCAGTTAAACATTATATGTCTAATAATACCATATCTTGAACTTGCCAAGTAATCAGTGAATTAATTTTTTAATGAATAATTTGGAGGAATAAAGAAAACATTGATAACATAAAGAAGGCAACAAGTGTTTTGTTAGACATAATTTAAATTCTCAAGAATGAACAGATATGAACTAACAATGAATGGTGAATATGACAGTAGCAACTGGAACAGAATATAAAGAAGAACAATGTATTCCAAAAAGAGTGCTGCTAAACCATATTTAATATTAATTCCAAATTAATTACCTAACTAAAATATCTTTAAAAAACTTAAGGTGATTGCCAAAAGTTTATCAGATAATGATAATAGTCCATTATCATGATAATTTTTATAAAAGTTAAAACCTGCATTTTTGCTCATGAGGTTTATAATATGTATATGTTTGGCAGAATTGATTGAGCTACAGTCTTCACCCAAACTTCACTGCTCATCCTCTCCACCTCAAGTATTTGACTTCAATCTGGCAACAGATTCCCCAAGAATGAAGTCCTCATGTCTCCTTGGATGGGGCACATGCCGAGACTGTGGGAAGGGAGACATTTCGTCAGAGGAGGTCAGCCCTGTGTAAGGTTAAATTCAAGGATTATCTCAGTGTTTAAACTTATTAGTATTCCTATCTGCTGACTGGAGGGGACTAGTGTGCGTACAAACTGATTGGAGAAAATTAGTGTGCATACAATCTGAATGGAGAGAATTAGTGTGCAATACAAACTGAATGGAGAGAAAGAGAATGTCCCCCAGCTTATTGAAGAAATTGTATACCTACCAGGAGGGAATTAGTAAGTCTACCAGCTGATTGGAGAAAATTAGTAAGCCTGCCAGTTGATTGGAGCGAATTTAGTATGTCCACTAGCTAATTGAATTGAATTAGTATGCCTACATGCAGATTGAAGAAAATTATAACGCCCACCATCTGACTGGAAACATTTAGTATGCCTACCAGCTGACTAAAGAGAATTATTATGTCTACCAGCTGACTGGAGAGAATTAGTATGCCTACCAGCTGACTGGAGAGAATTAGTATGCCTACCAGCTGATTGGAGAGAATTAGTTTAATTACCAGCTTATTGGAAAACTAGTATGATTACCAGCAGATTGGAGAGAACTAGTATGATTACCACATGATTGGAGAGAACTAGTATGATTGCCAGCTGACTGGAGAGAACTAGTATGATTACCTCTTGACTGGAGAGAACTAGTATGATTACCACTTGACTAGAGAGAACTAGTATGATTACCAGCAGATTGGAGAGAACTAGTATGATTATCAGCAGATTGGAGAGAACTAGTATGATTACCACATGATTGGAGAGAACTAGTATGATTACCTCTTGACTGGAGAGAACTAGTATGATTACCACTTGACTAGAGAGAACTAGTATGATTACCAGCTGATTGGAGAGAACTAGTATGATTACCACTTGACTAGAGAGAACTAGTATGATTACTAGCTGATTGGAGAGAACTAGTATGATTACAGACTGATTGGAGAGAACTAGTATGATTACAAGCTGATTGGAGAAAACTAATATGATTACTAGCTGATTGGAGAGAACTAGTATGATTACTAGCTGATTGGAGAGAACTAGTATGATTACTAGCTGATTGGAGAGAACTAGTGTGATTACCAGGTGATTGGAGAGAATTAGTGTGATTACCAGCTGATTGGAGAGAACTAGTATGATTACTAGCTGATTGGAGAGAACTAATATGATTACCAGCTGATTGGAGAGAACTAATATGATTACCAGCTGATTGGAGAGAATTAGTGTGATTACTAGCTGATTGGAGAAAACTAATATGATTACCAGTTGATTGGAGAGAACTAGTGTGATTACTAGCTGATTGGAGAAAACTAATATGATTACCAGCTGATTGGAGAGAACTAGTATGATTACTAGCTGATTGGAGAAAACTAGTATGATTACCAGGTGATTGGAGAGAATTAGTGTGATTACCAGCTGATTGGAGAGAACTAGTATGATTATTAGCTGATTGGAGAGAATTAGTGTGATTACCAGCTGATTGGAGAGAACTAGTATGATTACCACTTGAGTGGAGAGAACATGCATGTCTTCTGGTTGGTGCTGCAGGCCTAGATGGCCACCTATTCAAATCAGGCTCAGAATTGATGACATTTTTGCTGCAGTGTGTTTTCAAATTATTCTCTCTGGTCAGGACTTTTGTTTACTGAGGCAGCAGTGGGCCGGTCGCATTCACTTGACCACAAAGTTAACATGATTGCCTACTGACTGACTAGAGAGAACTGGCATGCTTGCTTACCAGTAGACTGAAAAGAATTAGTTCTGGCTGAAGAGAATTAGTATACAAGCCTGCTGATTGGACAAAATTAAAACTAATTCTGATTAGTGAGAATTAGTGTACCTATTGGCTAAATGAAGAGAATCAGTTAGCCCACCAGTTTATTTAAGAAAATTAATGTCTTCCGGCTGACTGGAGCACTAACTGATGAGAACTAGCATGTCTACTAGCTATGACAAGTGATAACTAATGTGCCTAGTAGCTGACTGAAGAGAGTTATCATGTCTACTTGCTGCTATGACTGGGAATAACTAATGTGCCTACTGGCTGACTGGAGCACTAACTGATGAGAACTAGCATGTCTACTTGCTATGACAAGTGATAACTAATGTGCCTAGTAGCTGACTGAAACACTGACTGAAGAGAGTTATCATGTCTACTTGCTGCTATGACTGGGAATAACTAATGTGCCTACTGGCTGACTGGAGCACTAACTGATGAGAACTAGCATGTCTACTAGCTATGACAAGTGATAACTAATGTGCCTAGTAGCTGACTGAAACACTGACTGAAGAGAGTTATCATGTCTACTTGCTGCTATGACTGGGAATAACTAATGTGCCTACTGGCTGACTGGAGCACTGACTGAAGAGAGTTATCATGTCTACTTGCTGCTATGACTGGGAATAATTAATGTGCCTACTGGCTGACTGAAGCACTGACTGAAGAGAGTTATCATGTCTACTTGCTGCTATGACTGGGAATAACTAATGTGCCTACTGGCTGACTGGAGCACTAACTGATGAGAACTAGCATGTCTACTAGCTATGACAAGTGATAACTAATGTGCCTAGTAGCTGACTGAAACACTGACTGAAGAGAGTTATCATGTCTACTTGCTGCTATGACTGGGAATAACTAATGTGCCTACTGGCTGACTGGAGCACTGACTGAAGAGAGCTATCATGTCTACTTGCTGCTATGACTGGGAATAATTAATGTGCCTACTGGCTGACTGAAGAGAGTTATCATGTCTACTTGCTGCTATGACTGGGAATAACAAATGTGCCTAGTGGCTGACTGGAGCACTGACTGAAGAGAATTAGCACGTCTACTAGTTATGACTGAGGATAACTAATGTGTCTACCCAGCAGACTGGAGAGAATTAGCTTATCTACCATTGACTGGAGAGAACTAGTATGACTGCTAGCTCTGATAGCAGAAAATTGGTATATGCTACTGCTAATTGAGAGTCCACTGAGAGAAATAGTATGCCTTTTAGCTGTCCGGAGAAAACTAATATGATTACCAGCTGACTGGAGAGAACCTGTATGATTACCAGCTGACTGGAGAAAACTAGTATAATTACCAGCTGACCTGAGAGAACTAATATAATTACCAGCTGACTGGAGAAAACTAGTATGATTACCAGCTGACTGGAGAAAACTAGTATGATTACCAGCTGTCTGGCGAAAACTAGTATGATTACCAGCTGACTGGAGAAAACTAGTATGATTACCAGCTGTCTGGCGAAAACATGTACGATTACCAGCTGATTGGAGAGAACCTGTATGATTACCAGCTGACTGGAGAAAACTAGTATGATTACCAGCTGACTGGAGAAAACTAGTATGATTACCAGCTGACTGGAGAAAACTAGTATGATTACCAGCTGACTGGAGAAAACTAGTATGATTACCAGCTGTCTGGCGAAAACATGTACGATTACCAGCTGATTGGAGAGAACCTGTATGATTACCAGCTGTCTGGAGAAAACTAGTATGATTACCAGCTGACTGGCGAAAACATGTACGATTACCAGCTGATTGGAGAGAACCTGTATGATTACCAGCTGAATGGAGAGAACTAGTATAATTACCAGCTGTCTGGAGAAAACTTGTATGATTACCAGCTGACTGGAGAAAACTTGATTACCAGCTGACTGGAGAGAACTAGTAGGATTACCAGCTGATTGGAGAGAACTGGTATGATTACCAGCTGACTGGCGAGAACTGGTATGATTACCAGCTGACTGGCGAGAACTAGTATAATTACCAGCTGATTGGAGAGAACCTGTATGATTACCAGCTGACTGGCGAGAACTAGTATGATTACCAGCTGACTGGAGAGAACTGGTATGATTACCAGCTGACTGGCGAGAACTAGTATGATTACCAGCTGACTGGAGAGAACTAGTAGGATTACCAGCTGATTGGAGAGAACTGGTATGATTACCAGCTGACTGGCGAGAACTGGTATGATTACCAGCTGACTGGCGAGAACTGGCATGATTACCAGCTGACTGGCGAGAACTGGCATGATTACCAGCTGACTGGTGAGAACTGGCATGATTACCAGCTGACTGGCGAGAACTGGGATGATTACCAGCTGACTGGAGAGGACCGGTATGATTACCAGCCGACTGGAGAGTTAGCATTTCTTTGTCTGAACTACCAACTCTGACAATAAAATATGCTTGGACATTCACTTCAGCAGTTAGACTTTTGTTTTGTCTTTCAGAGAATGACTATTTCTAAACTAGCTTTTGTAAATTAGTGCCACTCTGTTATATTTGAACAGTTAATATTTCAGTCTGTTAAACTGAACAAGTCAGCACACTTTTTACAAGTGTAGACTAGTGTTTGCTAAACTGGACAATTTAGTATTCCTCTTGACTGTTTCTTCTTCTACCACCTTTGCTTGATGACTGCTTCTCATCTTCATCTGCCCTTAAAAAGTGATGTTGCTGTTTTCAGTTAGGTCTTGTTTATATTATATCACTTATATCTTTTATATCACTTATATCTCTTATATCACTTGTATCACTTATATCTCTTATATCACTGATGTCACTTGTATCACTCCTGTTGTCTTTGATTCATCAGTATTAGCAACAGTATATTCATACAGGTCTTGAAGCCTCTATATATTCCTTTAGAAAAATGAGTGCCTAGCCATTAGTCAGGGAAAGAAAAGTATTCACATATAGAGCTCTTGACCACTTTACCTTAAAAGATGTGCCCAAAAAATGTGGAAGTCCTCTATTCCACACTCCCTAAGTTCTAATACTATGAAATACCTCTACCTTTAATATGTTCCATCCACCATCCGTTTGAAGGCATTTATTGAGAGTCAAAACCTATAGTCACCCCTATAATAAAGCAGCACATAACTATTACATAACTCCCATAATTCATCCCCACATATAAACCATTTAACATACAGCAGTAAATTACACATTTACACATTATCTGTATACTTTTGTTATCATTATTTTGTCAAATAAAGTTCTCTAACAGCATAATGCATTGTTTTCTATTTTCAGGATGTTGAATGCTTTACAACAGTTGACATGACAACGGTCGGTCTGAGTCTAAAGCCAATAGGGGAAAACATTGTACAGGAAAACAACTTTTCTCAGACGTATCAGCTGTCTCCAACATGACATGAGGCCAATATACCTCAGCTTTCTCGAACATGACCTGAGGTGTGCGTACTACAGTTAACAGTTCAGATGGCTAGAGTTTTACAGACTATCAACTCTCTCCTACAATGTGAATACCAATGTGCCAAGACTTACAAGTCCTCTCTGACAACCTATAAAATCAGTGTACCACAGAATTAAACCTTTCCTGGTGTGAGGTCAATGTACCACAGAATTAAACCTTTTCTGGTGTGAGGTCAGTGTAAGACAGAATTAAACCTTTCCTGGTGTAAGATCAATGTACAACAGAATTAAACCTTTCTTGGTGTGAGGTCAGTGTACCACAGAATTAAACCTTTCTTGGTGTGAGGTCAGTGTACCACAGAATTAAACCTTTCTTGGTGTGAGGTCAATGTACCACAGAATTAAACCTTTCCTGGTGTAAGATCAATGTACCACAGAATTAAACCTTTCTTGGTGTGAGGTCAGTGTACCACAGAATTAAACCATTCCTGGTGTGAGGTCAATGTACCACAGAATTAAGTTTTTCCTGGTGTAAGGTCAGTGTAAGACAGAATTAAACCTTTCCTGGTGTAAGATCAATGTACCACAGAATTAAACCTTTCCTGGTGTAAGATCAATGTACCACAGAATTAAGTTTTTCCTAGTGTGAGGTCAGTGTACCACAGAATTACCTTTCCTAGTGTGAGACCAGAGTACCATAGAATTAAACCTTTCCTGGTGTGAGGTCAGTGTACCATAGAATTAAACCTTTCCTAGTGTGAGGTCAGTGTACCATAGAATTAAACCTTTCCTGGTGTGAGGTCAGTGTACCATAGAATTAAACCTTTCCTGGTGTGAGGTCAGTGTACCATAGAATTAAACCTTTCCTGGTGTGAGGTCAGTGTACCATAGAATTAAACCTTTCCTAGTGTGAGACCAGAGTACCATAGAATTAAACCTTTCCTGGTGTGAGGTCAGTGTACCATACAATTAAACCTTTCCTAGTGTGAGACCAGAGTACCATAGAATTAAACCTTTCCTGGTGTGAATTCAGTGTACCATAGAATTAAACGTTTCCTAGTGTGGGGTCAGTGTACCGAAGAATTAAACCTTTACTGATATTAAGTCAGTACTAGAATTTAAAACCTTTCATTGGCAAAACTTAAATACTACAAAACAACCTTTTCTTGCATGTCAGTGTATCAGATTTCAACCTTTCTGAAATAAGGTCAATGTACCATAAGAGTTATAATTATCTGACTTGAGGTCAGTGCACAGCAAAACTTTAGTAACATGAGACAAATGTACTTTGTTTAGAATTTAAACTTACCCTCAATAATATACTTTTAAAGAAAAATGTTCTCCAAATTGTGTAATTATAAGAGATGACTTCATTTTGTGTGGATAGTGTGGGGGAGATAATGATCACTTGTCATATTTACATTTAAGGGAAAGATAATTGCTGCTCAAATTAAAAGTACTGGCATGATCTGTAAGATTGACACAGAAATTATTAAGAAAAACTTACTTCTTATTTAAACATTCAATTGTATTTACTTTTCTTTAAAAGACCATTTTGATATTTATCTTTCCTTATTTTTTTCCTACATTGTAGTAATTTTAATAAGTCCCTCAATTATATGATTATGATCTGTATAAACAAAATGAAACACATCTACAGCATGCTTAGTACAGAACAAAAATATAAATTTTTGTATCTCTTTATTTCTGTCATTTTCAATCAATATTTCTACTAGTTTAAACAGAAATATTAACCATCAAAGTTAGAAATAACTTTGATGGTTAATAACAAATTAAACAGAACAAATTTTTAAAAAGTTCAAACCTGTTGTTTATAATGAATACTAGTTTACTTCATATTTTATATTAAATTAAAGAAGTACTACAGAAAATGAAGGTGAAGATAGTAGGAAGCAATCGAGAAAGAAACAAGATAATCATATTTGTTTATTTTAAACTTCTATCATTAATTTGTCTAATAAGAAAATTGATTTACTATGAATATTTGAGTGACAGACAAAATTTTGTGTATTTAAGAACACCTACTTATAGCTAGTTTCATGAAAGTAACTCATCCCTCTGTGTGATAAGTTAAGGGCATAGGAAACTCACCATAAAAAAAAGAAGGAATTATCAATAGATGGCTGATACCAGGCTAACTGATAATCTTAGTCACCCAATAGGTTCCACTCAACAGCTGCTCAACATGAGCATATTATACATTTTGTATTCTCTACAAGCTGTAGAAATGTAGTTTTACAGAAAAAATATTGAGAATACCATGGACAACTAAGAAGAGTAATGATAATATTATGAAAGAGGCCAAAGCAAAAAGAGAGCTAATATCTAATATTAGGAAGAAATAATCATCATTTTATGGCCAGGTAATTAGAAGGGAACAGCTGGAATATATTGTAACAACTGGGAAAGTTGAGGGATGAAGAGATAAAGGGAAGCAAAGAGGAAAGATACCAGACAGCTTAAGAGAATGGCTTGGCAGAAGGTCAACAACAGAAATTATAAATAACTGTCGAGATCGAAAGTTGTGGAGAGACATGATCACCTCCGCCAGCAGACATGGAACTTTATGATGATGATTCTACACAGAAGAGTAATAAATCTTGAATCTATTGTAAGACACCAATATTATTATCTATAAAGAATCTCTCACCAAGACACAAAAGGCTAATATATATTTATGTATGCATAGAACTAACCAGTAATTAATTAGAAAGTATCAGGCCTCTGAGTGATGTGTACATCATCAGTAATTTATGAATTGTTTTTACAAGAATTCAAAGAGCAAATGAATTTTGTTGGTTTAGATTAGATTACAAAATGTTACTAGTAGTACTTTACTCTGAGCAAAACCATCTCATTCAGAAAATCATGAAGCATGTGATGGAAATGGTTCCTGCTGCTCACTGTTTATATACACTCAGAATGTGACCTGTGAGGAGCCTGTAATAATGAAGCTATTATTTATTTCAATGACTTCAGTCTCAGGATTGTTGATTCATTGTTTGTCATGTGATCAAGTGATATTTGAATGATTTCCTCATAGAATTGAGCAGGACATGTTTGAACAGATATTAAAAGCTATTAAATTACTATTATATAAAAGCCTTCATGGATATCTTTTGGGGCTTAGCCAGAATTGAATGTCCCTTTTCACCTTGTGTTGTGAACAATGCTTACATTTGTAATGTAACTGTCTATCATTACCAACATGTAACCTTGAGCAATTAGGAGAGTAGATAGTTCCTGTATGTTAGAAACCTCCACATATGATTTCCCTTTTCAAACATTTCGAAGAACAGACTGAGAATTTGATCATCATCATTGAGTGCCGTCTCCGCAGCGAAGGTTGGCTACCATGGAGCGCCATTTTGCTCTATCTCTTGCTTTGATGGTGCAGGTTGTCATCGGTTGATTTGTCCATCTTTTGATGTTACTCGTCCATGTTAATCTTGGTCTGCCTCTGCCTCTTTTACCTTGTATTTTCCCCTCCAGGATCACTTTCAGTAGGCTGTTGTGTCTTTTAACATGGCCTAAGAATCGCATTTGTCTTGTTCTAATTGTGTTCAGAAGTTCTCTTTTCATTTTTAGTTGTTTTAAGACTTTGTAGAATTTGATATTGTGTCTTAATTAACTGAATCCCCTTAAAGCCAATTTATGGCAGCAGTAACTGCCTTAATCTCTTTTCTCATTGCTGGGGAAAAAAAAAACAGAAAGTGTCGATGCAAGTAGACTTTCATCTTAGATTCAGCAAAAGTCAGAATTATTACACTGAGCTTACTTTGTGAATGCTCTTTCTTATTTATTACGTTCTCATAACAAAATTCAGTTGAATTATTTTAGCCCCAGTGCATCCAGTTTCAGCAAGTTTTGTGTCTCTTTTGATCTATCCAACCTTTCGACCTGACCAACATTGTAACATTGCACCAGTATAGCTCTTGGGGTTATAGGAATGTGCAAGCTCCTCTCTCACAATAAAGTGGAGGTACTTCATTATAAAAACTTGGACACAAAATTGTTGTGAAACAAAAAAATACCAAAAGATATCAACAGAGTGAGACTACTCACAGTAAAGAATTTAGATTTTATAATTTTCTTTACACTTTTCCTTACAATTCCACACTTGGGAGATTATTTTCTGTACTTCTCATTTTTCAAAGAAGAAGATATAGTCTAATCTTTTTTATAATTGTCAAAAAGCAGATTAAACTCTCTAGATAACACATTATTGCTATGATAAAATGTGGAATTAGCAAATGCAAATTGTTAGTTATTATACAACTAAAACCAACCACATGATGTTTGCTGACTGTGCCATGCTGGGCTGTGGGGCTTGTGATTATGACAGATATTTGAAATAGCAAACTGTAAAAAACAAATGTGGCAGAAAACTGTACAGTTTACATTCTTATAACCATTAACACAGAAACACTATGTTTAAATGGAGTTAAATATGTGTTTGTGAAAAAGAGATCAAGCAACCATTGCCTCATCAACCAAACAGCAAGTAATACTCAAAATGCATTTAAAGCTCATTTAATTACATGCCAACATTGTTAGAGACAATTTTTTATTATTTTAATCTCTCAACAGTGTAGACCAAGTCATGGGGAAATTTCTCTTTTTTTTTCTCCAGAATGAAATTGTAATGTAATTTATACTGTTTTCATCCATCTACATTTTTAGATGATTATCGTACCATGTGATGTGTGAGGCAACTGAATGTTTTTGAGTGTTTTTAATTGTGTGCTTCCATTTATGAACCTGGTCTGCTAAAAAAAACAAAAATTGGAAATAGGATAACAGATCAAGAGCAGTCTATAGAAATGTTGATGCATAGCAACTTACAATTTTTTAATCATATTTTTTGGGATATTAATGTATGCAGTACTAATTGCAATGGTACGAATATTCCAAGACAAATTTAGGTCTTGGTATTTAATACTATGGCCTTAGAATGAAGATGTGACTGTAACAAAACTTATGATAAAGATTTATGACAAACTGTAAACTTTTTAAAAATGAGAGAACATAAAAAAAGATTAATAGCTGCCAACATACAATGTAAAAATAGCACTGACTATTTAAACCTTCTTCCTATAGTTTATTCCAGGAGTCTTAATTTAAAAAGACAAGACCATTTCTTCCTACCAAGCTGGTCATGAAAAGATGACTGGAGAGGAGAATGCTTGAGACTAACAGCAATATGAAACAAATTGCTACCAGAAAAGATCACCTTGATACCATATGGACTTGCTCAAAAACTGCATAAATAGGTTGGTGACCTCTGGTAGGAACCAAGAAGAAAGAAAGTAATCCACATTCAAATAATGTTTTTTTTTTATTTTAATGAATAATGCAGTTCAACAAATTTTTAAAATAAATTACACAAAATATGCTAGTTCAGCTAATGACCAAAAACAATTATATTGGACTAAAGTTAAAATATAAAATTAAGTGTTTGACAAATGGACAAGAATATTTAAGAGGAGCGACTAGTTTTTAACTGTTTTACTTAAAACACACTTATGATAAAATTGATGTTTGCTTATAGGCCTTATTGAAGAGCTGGACTAATGGAAACAGATATAAAGCCTATAATTTGTGAAATATGTATGTGAGATTAAGTAGCAAGATGTTTTCTTAAATTTTGATAATTGAAATGCAATATAATTTTTTCATTAACCCACTCCTTTTTATTCCTGGAATAAAGATTGTTTCTGTTGTGAGGTGTTAACTTGTCAGATTGGACTGTATAAAAGAAATGAAAAGAGTTAACCCACAAAATGCCTAACAAAACCTACAATGAATTGTATTAAAAAGTAAAGGCCTATTTGTTGAAACATTAATATTATTTGAGTGTGCTAATGTAAAACTGGTGAAAACTTTATTTTTGTTGCTACAGGTATTGCTGTAATTCACATTTATTCCAGATGTACAGACTGACTGGTGTTTTGAATATTTATATAAACAAACATAGAAACCAATTTTGTGCTTAGTGAACAGAAGCCAAATATCCCATGTAATGTAGAAGACAAAAATCTCAAAGAATTGAGCAAGACATATTTGCAACAGACAATAACTCAACAATCTTAATGACTCTCTTCTCTGGCACATCATGCCATGTTTATATATCCTCAATTTTTTTACTTCGCCAATTACTCAATGACCGCCCCTACACTTTTACTATTGGACTGCATTGCACTAAATATTAATAACACGTTGGTTATTTTGTAATCCTGTTTGTGGTCGTACATTAAAGGATACTAATATATAGTTTCCTGTGGCACTGAAATGCTGGTCATTTCAGCTGCATATTTACATATGTTTGATGCTTGTTTGGCTGTTTCATTTGTCTGACACCTCTTTATTTAATATAATCAGCCACTGTGTACATAATTTATATTTCTTTGACAACTGTGTACATAATTTATGTTTGTTTGTAAATCTGTTTGGTTACATTGTTCTTTCAGAACTGTGATAATGGACAAGAGGTTTTGTCCAAACACACAATAATTATAGCCTCTTGAGTATGTTGATTCCGTTGTTTGAAGTCACAAACATATGCCAATATTGATCAATTCCGTTTGTTGGAGGTCACAAATTTAATCCAGTTTTGATTTTTTCTGTTGTTCTAAGTAAGCATATACCAATCTTGATCAATTCCATTGTTTAAAGTGACAAACAAATGCCAATCTTCATCACTTCCATAACATAAGCCTGTCATAATTTATTGTGTTTTTTGAAGTAAACAAATGACAAGTTTTGAATGATTCCATTGTTTGAAGTAATAAAACCCTGCACTTTGATTAGGGATGCTAGATTGTTTGTATCTAGCATGTCTCTAAAGAGGGTAATATACTATTTTTATCTTGTTCGGTTTTTTTTAATATGGTTTATTCAGTATACAAAAACCTAATAACCTCAAAAGTTAAGTTATCACCCCCCAGATATCCTAGCTATGACGAGAGCTGAACTTTCTGACATTGAACTTTTGTCAGAAAAAAAAAACTACTCACTTGTAGTGTAATAATGGTCTACAGGCTGAATTGAACTGCTGGTGATGTTGTAAAAACACCCATGATGTCATACAGCCATTAAGCAGGAACAGCATAGGGGCCTTGCAGTTTTTATGATTAATTTGTTATTTGTTTGCATCTTTATTTTTTAAAGTCAGCTGTTTTGGAGCACTCTATCGGAGAATGTGCTAGTGATGAACTCTGTTTTCTTCCAAAACATAGTAGCCCAGTACCATTCTGAGAAGCACTTGTGCACTATTTCATGAACTTGACAGCACAGAATGCCAGCAGGAAGTTTGTCCCCCAGCTGCTTTCCCTAGGATTAAATAGTTACAACTTCTTTTAGGCCTAATTTCTAGTCTGGCTGAGCTACCAAAGAGTGAATAACTCACAGCACCTGATTAATAAAGAAGAAGAAACATGTTTTAATCTTGATTGGAATTAGAAATCTTAATATTACCCTGTTGATTGCACATTGTCACTTATTTCAAATCTTAATATGTGGGAACACATTGAAGTATTTAATTAACACTACTGCAGAGTTCAAACAAGTTAGTTCATAATTTTCAAATTGTCAGGAATTCGTTATTTAGCTTTCATTATGCATGCGCATGTTTCACTTTTAACATAGATAATGTGCAAGATGTGATTTTTAACAAATCAGAAATTGTATTTTTGTTGTGTTTATTAACAAACCATAGATAAGTTGATTTAAGTGCATTTAATAACAAACGCACACATCAGCGTGTTTATTTGTTTATACATAAGATATTAGATTATTTTAATATGTTTATTAAACACACTAGAAAAAATGGTGCTTAAATGCACTAGAAATACATTGATGTAACTGGGAATCTTACACAGCATAAAGAAACTGGTTTAGATGAAATTGTTAACACATTCCGTACGACAAGCTACATACTGAGGCTCTAATAACCAATGCAAGAAACCAAGGAGCTGACTTTTGTAGCTTTTAATGTTTTTATATTTCTGAAATTGCTTCCTCAAAAACCTTATAATTCTCTTATTTAACCTATTTTCCAACTTCCTTGGCAAATTGTCCAAACAAACAATGTGTCTAATATCAGTTTTCATTTATTTTCTCGCTGCTATTTAAAACTTTTTTTAATTCCGAAAAACGTCTTGGCCACAGCGTGTTAAACTCCTTGGCAGCGATTGTGTTTCAACATCACAATAAATCTGAATTTTCTTTGCAGATGCCTCAGAAATAAATTTATATAAGTGGGTTAAGTTGTCAGGTAGATAGCCTCATTAATCAGTCAATCATTAATAGTTAATCATCAATAGTCAATCATCACCTGAAAACTTAGTTCATGTTTTGTTTATGCTGGAGAATCCTTTCTTTCAACAATGACAATAATTATCAAGTAAGATATGCAGTCAAACTACAAAGCTGAATTTAAAAAAAAAAAAAATGAATGTTATATTTTTTTGTTAATTATTTGTAATTGTTCATTTTAGCTTGTCCTGAATAAGGTAGGAACTACTTTACATTCCAGAGAAAATATATGTAAAAGGTTTGTTTTTATATTTTTTTTAAATATTATAAATAATGTAGTAGTAACTTGTGTTATCACAAAAAAGATATGGAGTTCAAACATTCACTGAAATATGTTTTTTTTATGTTTCTATGTGCAATATAAGAACAATTATGAGAAGAAAGATGAGTTGGACCTAACTTATGAACATACTAACACATATAAGTTGATTAAATTAATGAGTAAAATAAAGATGAGTTGGACCTAACTTATGAACATACTAACACATATAAATTGATTAAATTAATGAGTAAAATAAAGATGAGTTGGACCTAACTTATGAACATACTAACACATATAAGTTGATTAAATTAATGAGTAAAATAAAGATGAGTTGGACCTGACTTATGAACATACTAACACATATAAGTTGATTAAATTAATGAGTAAAATAATTGAAGTCACTTTGGGTAACATTTATATTTGAGAGAGAAAATAACTTTGTCCTGACCTGGTGGTTCAGTGCCAATATATTTTTGCCATGAACACATTTTTTGGTCATGTGGTCAGCTTTATGCCAGTGCTGCCTTTCTTTCATAGAAAAAGTCCAGTAACCATTTAAAAGTGGGTGAAGCTAGAAGCCACCAACTGGGATCAAACTCAATCTCTTGTTTGTAATAGACCAGTTTCACCAGCCACTGCTGTACCATGGCTCCTCATTTAGATTAGATGTCATAAGAGCCCCAATGCATTCCTTCTTCTTCTAATGATATCTAATCATGTACTTAGATGGTAATATTTTGTACAGATTACTAACTTCCACCATCTACTTTAGGGATATCTGTTACTCTCATTTGTTATAATAATAAATGAACAATCTCCCAGGTTTTGATCCAGACCAAAAAGAAACAAATGGAATTATGAATACATGTAGAAGCAGACACATGTTTTCACAACTAATATGTAACAAAGCCAAAACAAAGTACTTTTTTGTACTTCTGAGTGCAATATTTATATACTGATGATTCACATTATCCCCTTCTTTGCATGTTAATTGTTCATGATTTACTCATTTCTCATTTGTACTCATATTTTCAAGATGTAAGTATAACATTAGCTCCACTTTAATATGAAAAGCTGCACATATTTCTTTAGTAATTGTAAACATTTTGGCACAAGAATATCAGTACAGAAGACACATTAGCTGAAGACTTTCTTTTATTGAAATAAAATCTGTATCCATTTCTGTTGATTTATGCTCATTAGAAGTTAAGAAATCATGTCAACCAACAATTGATTTGTTTTTTCTATGCAATTTCCAATTTTATTTCTTGTGGACTTAAAAGAAATCGTGTTTGTTTTATTTATTTATTATTTTTCTTTGCATCTGTAGTCATTGTATATGTAAGCCATGGAGACATTTTTGTGTAATATTGTGTTTCAAGCATCGAATATAGCTGCCACTTTATGCTTAACTTGTACTTTAATTTACCTCCTGGTGTTCACATATTGCAGACCATGCAATGGCATGCTTTATTTACAGTGAAGCGGCACTCATCTCTCTTGAATGTTTTAATTTGTGGGATGCTAGCATAGACTTTGCTCTTGTGTGCACTCATTTGTCATGTACTGTTATAATTGTTCAGTTAAACTCATCAATTTGCTAAATTTAGAACACATCTTACACAACCACATTCAGACTGCCAGCAGCTGCACAGTTCCATGCTCATATCTATAGCTTTTTGTTTTAAAATATAAAATTAACTTTAAAAACGGTAAAAATGAGTGAGCTAGTAATTTTTATGGATTACTGCATCTAGAGTTGTTTAGGATTGCTACAATTATAATCTTACAGTACATGAAAATATAAAAAGTAGCAAGTAATAGATAGATAGTCAACAAAACATAAAGCTCAGTCTATATTTCAGTAAAGATCTATGACTGATCCGAGACTACAGTGGACTGATAGCATCAAGAAATTGACAGAGGAACCCATGACAGCCTGTACCGTCAATAGACAGAGTGACATACTATGCCATGGTAGCCAACCTTCAGTGTGAAGATGACACAAGATGATGATGATACAACTGGTATAAAATTTCTTATGTTACAGGTAACTGTTGCTCCAAATAGCACAGAAAGTGAGTCAGTGTATGAAAAGTTAATCTTTATACATAGTGGACAACTTCACAGTTGGTTCATTTGCAATTTATAAACAATTTATGAGAAAATATTTATTGTATGCAGGAAAACAAATTATCCTCAAAAGTTAATTATTTAAAGTTATTATGCATTAACAATAATCAAAATGTGACAGACTGTCATTTTTAATAGAACATGAGAAGACCTTAACTTTGCCCTGTTCATTTTGTTACCAGGCCCTACCATTCAAATTTGGCAGAATCAGTCATGAATAGCTTGGCCAAAAAAAGGTCTGCCAGTGACTACAAAATATCAACAACAGGCTGCTTCCAACTTATTGTAAAGACAACAAGAAAGGTCATATATAAATGAAGCTAGTAAATAATATTAGTATAGGTGTTACATCAGTATAGTTCTATTAAGGACAAACATATAAAATAGTTTGGCTTTGTAATATTATTACCAGCTGACAGCATCCCCCAGAAATATTAACACTCAAATGCAATGAAAAGAGAGAAAAAGATAGACCCAGAAGATGATGGATTAATAAAATAGCAGAAATGGTAAAACACACTACCAGAGCATAGACCCAAATACTCCATTTTCTTTAAATGCTGAAAGGCAACAGAGGCAGAGGAATGTGAAGCAAACATTAGTTCTCAATGATCAACACATACTTTCTTGATCTTGATCCTTCTCGTGCTGTTAGACATCACATACGGCTTGCAGTGTTTATTGCCACTCATCTCTATTCTGGGTGAGATGTTCAATCTTATCTAATGAGACTATGCCTGCCAACTTTACTTCTCTTATAAGTGTTCTTTTCAGTGTCTCTCTAGGTCTTCCTCTATTTCTGTATCGTGATGTTTCCCAAAAAGAGCCTGTTTTGGAATTCTCTTGTTGTCTCTTTTCAGCACGTCTCACATATGTTCATCTTTTCTTCCTAATTGGAGATGAGATCTTTGGTTGCATGGCCATTTCTCATATCTCTATATTAGTGTTGAATTCATTCCATTGTACGCAAAGTATTCGTAGGCATTTGTCTTCAAAAACGTATAGTTTTCTCGCAATCTCCTTTTTGTTTTCCAGCTTTCACATGCATAGATGAATGCTGATAATATGTTTGAGTTGAATATTCTTAGTTTGTTTTTCTTATTTAAACTCATACCTTTCTGAAGGTTTTATATCTATCGCTGCATTATCAAACAAATTGAGTTATTTGCGGGTCATCATCATTGCACTCCGAACATATCCATAGGTGCTCAGATCCCCTCCTCAGCAATTCCCGCAGTGTCCAGCAACTGATGACTCCATTTCTATGTTGGAGTATATATGTTGGAGTATATCAAACAAATGTTGGAGTATATCAAACAAATTTGATATTTTAACCAAAGATTGTGTTTAAGAACAACTTGGAATTCCTACAACATGGAATTCTTACTTTTTATTCTCTCGTGCTGCCTCGACTTGGAATTTCTACTTTTTATTCTCTTGTGCTACTACAACCTGGAATTCCTACTTTTTATTTTCACATGCTACTACAACTTGGAATCCCCAATTTTTTAAATTTCTTCTCTCTGACCACAATTCCAGAACTTAAAATTCCCAACTTTTGTTATCTGCAACTACTACTTCACAACCTGGAGTCCACGTTTACACTTTAATTTCCAAATTTTTCTGCTTTCCATTAGCCCAATTTACAGCCTGCAAACTGTTCTCACAGATTTGTCAGGGACTGTACAAAATAAAATCTGCAAACTTATGTCTAAACAAATAGTTACGCAGACTATGAAAACATCAGTCATAGAAAAGTGACTGAATTATGTTAAATACTAGGAGAGAAGTCTACAAATGTTAAACTAATCATAATTCCATCTACAACAACCGCCATGTCACACACACAACAACAATGAGAGCACCATTTTCCAACAAATGTCACCTGGTAATCATCACTTGAATAGAGACCAACCACAACATAGAATTCCCTGTGTTGAGGTTAGGATCACTTCATTGAGCACATAGAATTTGTGTTAGAAAAATGATTATCTGTCAATGGTCAGAACAATTAACAGAATTCAAAGTAATTAACAAACAGATACAATAACATGTCATTCGGTCAAAAGGGTAATAGCCCAGAGACTGCTGGTTCAGTAACTAACAAATAACAATTGTATTCATGAACTAATCATCCATGCCAACTGTACATTAATTTCTTGAAATAGTCATCAAGCCACCCAATAATAAGTGAATGAGTCTACATTGAATCCATTTACCAGCAACTTTTTACATTTTATTGTACCTGTAGTTTTGAATTATCAGTGACTTCCCCTTGTCTTATATACCCCTGAAGAGAGCTAAATGTTACAAATGTCATACACTCCACTAAATGGTTTGTGTTCACAACTAGTATTATCTAGCATATGTGATATATTTACATAATTCTTGGTTCATTGCCATTTGTATGATTTGGTATCAGCATCATCTGATTAGATCAAGTGCCATATTAACGGGTGATTTGTTATTATTTTTGTTTAAACGAGTGATTGTAAATAAGTAATACTTAGTTTCAATTAATAGTACCACAATACACATTAATTATTTGTTATCTGTTTTGTCTGAGTGGTTATTGTGTACCATAGTTAATAAAGGTTTGTTTTGAATGAGTGAGTACATTGTATTAATTGATTAGTTATCACATAAGTTTGACTGACTATTGTCTAGTTGAAGACTGATATTTGGTTTGTGTATTATAACAATATACAATACAAGTTCTGAGTCACTGTAACTTACAGTCTATACTTGGTTGCATTAATTTTATTTCACAGAATAGCTTTGGTTCTGAATAACTTGTTGCAATCCATGCTGCAGCCAATGATATCTGGATTTAGTGAATATATCAGATCACATTCATGGATGGTGTTGTATATTTGGTTTGAGTGAATGTTGAACTTGCACTTGTAACACTTTGTGAATAGGTTGTGATTTCACAGAAAAAAAGTCATGTACATAAACAAGGTGATTTTGATCTGATTTGTTGTGTAGTGATCTGCTGCCCCCACCCCTAATTTCAGTTTTCTCTCAGATGTCTTCAGATAATGTGCACTAGTGAGATGACTGATCTAATGGGGACTTCCCCTATTACTTTTCCAGGAAAATGCCAAGAACAAGTACCTTGTATTTATAAAATTCTTTGTCACAAAACTGAGGGCAACAGACTCTTCATTTCCTCTAGTTCATGTTTGAACTAGCCTGGGAGGTTATTTATAAGCAGCTCACAATTATTTCAATGACATTGCCACCACAGACATGCCAGCATCTATCTATTCCATTTTTCCTAGGCACAATTTGAAGAAGTGTTTATATACATCTTTATTTGTGCAGGATGTGTCAAAAAACTTGACAGTTTTTATGTTATAAATACAATATCAAGTACAGTGAAAAATATGAGTTGGCAACAACACTGTCATCATAATATCCACTAGAATTAATCCCCAACAATTGACTTACTTAGCAGGTGGCTGAATTGATTATTCCAGTATTTCATCGACCACATGGACCTCAGCACCAATGTTTATAAAGGTAAAATGTTTTTTTTTTAATATTTAACCAGGCTGATATAGCAACTCTAACCTGTATTCTATGTGGTGGCTGTACTGGGCAAGCAGTCCTTATTCCCTGCTCCTCAATGAACCTCTTCACCAATCCCAGTAATGGGATGCTGTATTAGATTTATATTTATGTACTAGTGCTATTGTAATCTTCTGTGTTTGATGTAGAGGTCTGCTGAGAGATTCTAAACTAGCTCGTCTAGTAAAGTAAAGGTACCCTCCACACCTAGGGAGCCATGATAGCTCAGTAATTAGTGAACTGGACTACAAATGACAAGAGGTAGGGTTCAATCCCAACCAATAGCTTCCTGGTTCACCCAGCCTTTAATGGGTACTGGATTTTTTTCTGGGAAAGTAAAGCAGCACGGGCGTAATACCGACCACATTACCCCAAAAATCATGTGCTGAAGGTCTGTAAAATTTATGGTCACTAACACCATATTCCCTATACGCCACTTGGCGTGACGGTGCCACTTTACTTTACTTAGCCTTCACACCTTGCTTGGTATATGGGGAATATGGTGTTAGTGACCATATTTTCCACGACATACGACATATTTTTGGATGATATAGTCGGTATCACGCCAAGACGCCTTCACTTCCCATAAAAACCTCTGGTACCAATTTTTAGAGGCTGGGTGAACCCCAGAGCCTTGTCGGTCTGGAAAAAAATCTGCCACTTCTGGAGATCAAACCTGGACCCTTTTAATCAGTAAGTGAGCACACTAACCACAGCCACTGATTACCTATCTAGACTCATCAGCTAAACTTTCATACTTAGTTTCAGTGAAAAATATACTCACCTGAAATTATTAAACAGCTCTGGATATCACTCTCTGCTGGAGAGGTTGTCTTTCCTAAGATCACTATGAATCGTGTTGACCAGCACACAACTTTTTTTCTTTCTTTCTTTTTTTTTTGAAAATATATCTAGTGTGATTTTATACCAATAAGTTGTTAATAACCATCATCTGCCATTATCAGAAAGTTGATAAATGTGCTGATGGAACTAATAACCAAATGCTGACATGGACTGATGGTTGTAAACATGTTTAATTAACTTAGATATCTCTTATTAGATATACAGATACAATAGCCCATCAGTATGTACCGCACAGTTTTAGTCAGAGATTTTTTAAACCAAAGGTAAGACTATTACGGAGATCATAAAAAACAAAGTTCAGGTGATTACAAAAATTGTGGGAACCAAGTTAGAGTATCACAGGAACTGTGGGAACCAAGTTAGAGTATCACAGGAACTGTGGGAACCAAGTTAGAGTATCACAGGAACTGTGGGAACCAACAACAAAACTATCACAGGAACTGTGGAACCAACAACAAAACTATCACAGGAACTGTGGGAACCAACAACAAAACTATCACAGGAACTGTGGGAACCAACAACAAAACTATCACAGAAACTGTGTGAACCAACAACAAAACTATCACAGAAACTGTGGGAACCAACAACAAAACTATCACAGGAACTGTGGGAACCAACAACAAAACTATCACAGAAACTGTGGGAACCAACAACAAAACTATCACAGGAACTGTGGGAACCAAGTTAGAGTATCACAGGAACTGTGGGAACCAAGTTAGAGTATCACAGGAACTGTGGGAACCAACAACAAAACTATCACAGGAACTGTGGAACCAAGTTAGAGTATCACAGGAACTGTGGGAACCAACAACAAAACTATCACAGGAACTGTGGGAACCAACAACAAAACTATCACAGGAACTGTGGGAACCAACAACAAAACTATCACAGGAACTGTGGGAACCAACAACAAAACTATCACAGAAACTGTGGGAACCAACAACAAAACTATCACAGGAACTGTGGGAACCAACAACAAAACTATCACAGGAACTGTGGAACCAACAACAAAACTATCACAGGAACTGTGGGAACCAACAACAAAACTATCACAGGAACTGTGGGAACCAACAACAAAACTATCACAGAAACTGTGTGAACCAACAACAAAACTATCACAGAAACTGTGGGAACCAACAACAAAACTATCACAGGAACTGTGGGAACCAACAACAAAACTATCACAGAAACTGTGGGAACCAACAACAAAACTATCACAGGAACTGTGGGAACCAAGTTAGAGTATCACAGGAACTGTGGGAACCAAGTTAGAGTATCACAGGAACTGTGGGAACCAACAACAAAACTATCACAGGAACTGTGGAACCAAGTTAGAGTATCACAGGAACTGTGGGAACCAACAACAAAACTATCACAGGAACTGTGGGAACCAACAACAAAACTATCACAGGAACTGTGGGAACCAACAACAAAACTATCACAGGAACTGTGGGAACCAACAACAAAACTATCACAGAAACTGTGGGAACCAACAACAAAACTATCACAGAAACTGTGGGAACCAACAACAAAACTATCACAGGAACTGTGGGAACCAACAACAAAACTATCACAGAAACTATGTGAACCAACAACAAAACTATCACAGAAACTGTGGGAACCAACAACAAAACTATCACAGAAACTGTGGGAACCAACAACAAAACTATCACAGAAACTGTGGGAACCAACAACAAAACTATCACAGGAACTGTGGGAACCAAGTTAGAGTACCACAGGAACTGTGGGAACCAAGTTACAGTATCACAGAAACTGTGGGAACCAATTTAGAGTATCACAGGAACTGTGGGAACCAACAACAAAACTATCACAGAAACTGTGGGAACCAACAACAAAACTATCACAGAAACTGTGGGAACCAAGTTAGAGTATCACAGGAACTGTGGGAACCAAGTTAGAGTATCACATGAACTGTGGGAACCAAGTTAGAGTATCACAGGAACTGTGGGAACCAAGTTAGAGTATCACAGGAACTGTGGGAACCAACAACAAAACTGTCACAGGAACTGTGGGAACCAACAACAAAACTATCACAGAAACTGTGGGAACCAACAACAAAACTATCACAGAAACTGTGGGAACCAAGTTAGAGTATCACAGGAACTGTGGGAACCAACAACAAAACTATCACAGAAACTGTGGGAACCAAGTTAGAGTATCACAGGAACTGTGGGAACCAACAACAAAACTATCACAGAAACTGTGGGAACCAACAACAAAACTATCACAGAAACTGTGGGAACCAACAACAAAACTATCGCATCAGCTGTGGGAACCAACAACAAAACTATCACAGGAACTGTGGGAACCAACAACAAAACTATCACAGTAACTATGTGAACCAACAACAAAACTATCACAGAAACTGTGGGAACCAACAACAAAACTATTGCAGCAGCTGTGGGAACCAACAACAAAACTATCACAGAAACTGTGGGAACCAAGTTAGAGTATCACAGGAACTGTGGGAACCAAGTTAGAGTATCACAGGAACTGTGGGAGCCAACAACAAAACTATCACAGAAACTGTGGGAACCAACAACAAAACTATCACAGAAACTGTGGGAACCAACAACAAAACTATCACAGGAACTGTGGGAACCAACAACAAAACTATCACAGGAACTATGTGAACCAACAAAACTATCACAGAAACTATGTGAACCAACAACAAAACTATCACAGAAACTATGTGAACCAACAACAAAACTATCACAGAAACTGTGTGAACCAACAACAAAACTACCACAGAAACTGTGGGAACCAACAACAAAACTATCACAGAAACTGTGGGAACCAACAACAAAACTATCACAGAAACTATGTGAACCAACAACAAAACTATCACAGGAACTATGTGAACCAACAACAAAACTATCACAGGAACTGTGGGAACCAGCAACAAAACTATCACAGTAACTAAGTGAACCAACAACAAAACTATCACAGAAACTATGTGAACCAACAACAAAACTATCACAGAAACTATGTGAATCAACAACAAAACTATCACAGAAACTATGTGAACCAACAACAAAACTATCACAGAAACTGTGGGAACCAACAACAAAACTATTGCAGCAGCTGTGGGAACCAACAACAAAACTATCACAGTAACTATGTGAACCAACAACAAAACTATCACAGAAACTGTGGGAACCAACAACAAAACTATTGCAGCAGCTGTGGGAACCAACAACAAAACTATCACAGAAACTGTGGGAACCAAGTTAGAGTATCACAGGAACTGTGGGAACCAAGTTAGAGTATCACAGGAACTGTGGGAACCAACAACAAAACTATCACAGAAACTGTGGGAACCAAGTTAGAGTACCACAGGAACTGTGGGAACCAACAACAAAACTATCACAGAAACTATGTGAACCAACAACAAAACTATCACAGAATCTATGTGAACCAACAACAAAACTATCACAGAAACTATGTGAACCAACAACAAAACTATCACAGAAACTATGTGAACCAACAACAAAACTATCACAGAAAATATGTGAACCAACAACAAAACTATCACAGAAACTATGTGAACCAACAACAAAACTGTCACAGAAACTGTGGGAACCAACAACAAAACTATCACAGAAACTGTGGGAACCAACAACAAAACTATCACAGAAACTGTGGGAACCAACAACAAAACTATCGCAGCAGCTGTGGGAACCAACAACAAAACTATTGCAGCAGCTGTGGGAACCAACAACAAAACTATCACAGAAACTATGTGAACCAACAACAAAACTATCACAGAAACTATGTGAACCAACAACAAAACTATCACAGAAACTATGTGAACCAACAACAAAACTATCACAGAAACTGTGGGAACCAACAACAAAACAATCACAGAAACTGTGGGAACCAACAACAAAACAATCACAGAAACTGTGGGAACCAATAACAAAACTATCACAGAAACTATGTGAACCAACAACAAAACTATCACAGAAACTATGTGAACCAACAACAAAACTATCACAGAAACTGTGGGAACCAACAACAAAACTATCACAGAAACTATGTGAACCAACAACAAAACTATCACAGAAACTGTGGGAACCAACAACAAAACTATTGCATCAGCTGTGGGAACCAACAACAAAACTATCACAGAAACTATGTGAACCAACAACAAAACTATCACAGAAACTATGTGAACCAACAACAAAACTATCACAGAAACTATGTGAACCAACAACAAAACTATCGCAGCAGCTGTGGGAACCAACAACAAAACTATCACAGAAACTATGTGAACCAACAACAAAACTATCACAGAAACTATGTGAACCAACAACAAAACTATCACAGAAACTATGTGAACCAACAACAAAACTATCGCAGCAACTATGTGAACCAAGAACAAAACTATCACAGAAACTGTGGGAACCAACAACAAAACTATTGCAGCAGCTGTGGAAACCAACAACAAAACTATTGCAGCAGCTGTGGGAACCAACAACAAAACTATCACAGAAATTGTGGGAACCAACAACAAAGCTATCACAGAGACAGTGAGAACCAACCGTCAGAGAGATTGTGTAAGATTTAATACTTATTATTTTCGAGAGTCACAGTAGTGTAGTTATGAAAAGCAATTGCAGCCAACCAGGCAACCTGAACTTCAATGCCATTGCCATAAGCAGCATCTACAATTTACAAAAACTGTGACCTAGCCAGTCACCAGGAAAACATGGAAATCAGAGTTCACACTCTGGGAATGTTGCCATCTGTGCAGGTTTGTGCTGAAGGTGATACCATCAGATGTTTCTGATCAACTACCTCCTGGTATTTATCACTGCAATGACACTGATTCACATCTCACACCTTTATTATTTTTAAGATGTTTCATACGCTTATCTCCTGACCATGTATCGAGAAGTGTTTGGAGACTTCTGGATAGTGTCACTTCAAGCATCGAAACTCATGATGCAAGGCAGCATTCCTCACCTTCCCAGAGTACTACCCTGGTACCCATTTCTGCCAGATGCTGGGTCAACTGCAGGGGTATTTCTTTTCCAACCACAAGTACAACTCACACTGCTTCCAGCGGGAATCGAACATGGATCGTCACGTCAGTAGCCCAATCAGTGTTACTGACCATGTGTTTGGGATTCTACTCCCAGATAAGCCCAATCCAAAAGACAACTTTGAGGTTTACTCAGTCTTTTATCAAATGGTCACCAGAGCTTTTCTCTGGGGAAAGTAAGACAATTTAGTGTGATGCTGACATCAACAATGCATGTGCTGACTTTCACAGAAAAAAGTAGCATTTCTTTCAATAGCCTCAGTGGCTGTGTACTTGGCTCACTCTTTTCCTGATCTGGGTCCATTTCCTAGAAGTGGCTTTTTTTTTATTGGACCAACAAGGGGCTGAGGTTCACCCAGCCTCTTAGAATAGATACCAGAGATTTTCTTGGAAGGAAGTAAAGGCAACCTGCCATGATGCTGACTACATCATCCAAACCGTTGTGCTGTCCATTCATGAGACACATCACCCATATAGAAAATTATTGTCACTAATCCTATATTTCCCATAAAGCTAGCAAGGTCTGGTGGGAATGGGAATCCTTTTCTTTTAACTGCAGCTTTAAAAAAATTATTTGAACAGGGGTTTACTTAGCAAAAGTAATAATTTATCATGAATATTCATGACTATTAATTTTGATGGATATCATCATGAATATTTTGTTCACAAATTATTTAACTTTGTATTGAAATGTTATTTTGACATAAAACACAGTCATGTTGTTTTTGACACATCCTGTATGTGTATATGTATATATATATATATAGAGAGAGAGCATGTTTTTTTTATGGTATCTTTTCAGAATTACAGAACATATTCTTTCCTGAATGTTCACTGTGAAGATCAAATTTGACTTCAGATGTTATCTTTTTTTTTTCTGTTTTCTTGTGAATAATTCATGGCCACATTTGTAGCTGACTGGAATAAATACCACTCTGTTCTATACAGCAGACGTATGTATATATGAATTTCCTGTGACACATTTTTAGCATGCTCAAAATAAATAGTCATTCATACAGTTGAAATGCCATACTGTTGTCTGCTTCTTGTTAATTATTGTATTTTTATGAGTGCATAAATATGGGGAAAAACCTTGCTGATGTGCATCATCTCAAGGATGTATATATGCATGCTTGTGTTCCCCTGATGACTAAAGGAATACACCTCCTCATCATCCGCCCTTAAGAGGACGTTAAGTGGGCTGTCTGCGTGGTGTTGTAGTTTGCAGTAAAACTGTTATATTTGCGCCTTTCAGCCCAACATATTGCACCCTTAAGCATGTTATTTTTGAATACCGGGCTGTCTTTCTTCTTTGACCCTTACTCACTTGGCCAAACTAGATAGATTAGTCTGTTACTAGAGGCACCATGGAGAGGTTGGAGTGGGGTCTGGATGGTTCTGGTTCACTGATCCTGTTGAGAGCCATCAGCTGTGGGCAGCTAACAACTTCCAGCTCTGCTGCAAGGTAAAACAGTCTCAGAGGGAGAGGCAAATATAGATAGATTTTAATATATGTATGTACGTATGTATGGCCTTCCACATCTTTACACATGGTCAGTAGTTTGGTAATATATGTATATGTGTCTTATGCTGTTTTGCTGAGCAACATCTCTCATGGTTGAATCTGTCAATATTGGATAGACAGATCCTACCACAGAATCAACAAAATGTATTTGTGTTGCCTGGCCTCGTCTCCTTTCTCCTTTTGTCTTCTGATTATGACATCAATGCTTGGAAGAATGTTTCTGTGCCATTTTTTAAAATTTGTTTTCTCTGTGTGCTACGATCTGATGCTAAAGTTTCCCAGCTTCTTTCGCTGATAGAGAATCCACCCTGCAAAAATTTCTATCTCAGCACTGGCCTGTCCTTTGGTCTCATCCCATCCCTATTTTCACCATACAATACCTGTTTGAGAATACAATTGTTGTTCACTTTTCTCACATGACACAGCCATCTCCTAGTCTCCGACTACTAAGTGTTGCCATGACAGATGGAAATTTTGTTCATTGTTGGATGTTACAGTTAACTGACTTAGCAAATTGTGATGTCAGTTAAACTTTTATGCAGTTAAATATAACTTGATAATTAAGACTAGTGGAGTAGTCAAAAATTCTCACAAAAGAAGTAGTAAATAACAAAACAGACTATTCAACAACTTCCTTCCTCAAATTTCATTTTATATTTTATTACATCCACTTTAAATATGTTCACTGGCCACTTTGTTCAGGAGCTGATCTCTTCAATCCATAAAATCATTTTTAGGTCCATAAACAGAAAGCTAGGAATATCAGTAGTTGGAATTAATGTTAACAAACTGAGATGTGCTGGTGATCACTTTTTAAATAGCAAACAGTAAGAAATAGCTGCAGAAATTGATTTAAAAAGTGGTGAGAGTAAAGAGCTTAGTTTTTTTTTACAGCAATCAAGCAAAGAAAGGTTTTCTCAAAAACAAAGCATAGACCAAAATGTAGTAGTATTACAGAAACAATAACTTCTGATGGGAGATCAAAGGCAGCATTCCACAAAATGAAATAAATTTTCCGCAACAATTCTCTGTAGTAGAAGAAAAATAGTTCTTTAATTACACAGATTCCCTAACGTATGGGAAGTGAGTCTTGGACAATTCAAGAACAAGCAAGATCAATGAAGATAGAGAATGTTGAAATTATCATGGATAGAGAGCTACAGTGATAATGAAGACTTTAATAAATTCAGTGAAAAAAAGTAAAGTACCCCCGTCACGCCAAGTGGTGTATAGGGAAATATGGTGTTAGTGACCCTATATTTTACAGACCTTCAGCACATGATTTTTGGGGTAATGTGGTCGAAATTCAGTGAACATAGTGAAATTTTTTTCAAAAGATGCCCTTTATAATCTAGCTAGAAATGTATATTATCAAGGTGTAGATGTGTTGTATTGTGGTTGATAGCAAGCTGCAAATTCTAAACCTGTCAGCCTAACACATCCTAATTCAGCACATCATTTGTGCTTGTCAGAGTGCTTTCTATTTTAAATCCCTACTCACTAGGTCATATTAGTGAGTATGATTACTGTAAAAATAATCCCAGAAGATCCAGGAATAGTCTCCAAAAATGAACAATCTGAGACCGAAATGAGAGGCCTATCTTTCATCATGCTCCAGAAAAATACCCCAGAGACACAGGTTTTCACAGATGGATCCGCTACTGAACCCTCAAAGAAGGGAGGCAGTGGCATCTCCTTATCATCATTAAGTACCATGCCTGCTGGCATTGTCATGTCTCTCCACAACTTTCGATCTCGACAGTTATTTATCATTTCTGTTGTTGACCTTCTGCCAAACCATTCTTTTAAGCTGTCTGGTATATTTTCTCTTTGCTTCCCTCTATCTCTTCGTCCCTTGATTTTCCCCCTTGTCACAATATATTCCAACTGTTCCCTTCTCATTCTATCTATCAACCATTCTCTATTTTGAGCTGTAGTCTGCCCATAGGGCATAGACTCAGATACCCTTTCCCTGTTTCAAAATGTTCTTTCTATCAGTCTCAATCCTTGCAAAGATCTTTTATCAAATCTCACCATTTGTCTCTGTTCTGTGCATGCATCTTGATCTCATTGAGCGAGCCGATACCTGCTGCCTTTGCCTCCCTGATCAATGCTCTTCTCAGTGTTTCTATGAGTCTGCCACTTTTCCTCTTACCTGTTGTTTTCCACTTGAGGGCTTACTTTGCTATTTGGTTATTATCTCATCTTATACATATCCAACGTATATTCTTGATTACTGATGATATTAGTGGTTGATCCCTTTTCATTGCATGGCCAAAAAATGATTAATGTTTCTTCCTAATTTTGGAAATTAGCTATCTTTTTGCATTGGCCCCTTTCAGAATGTTTTCATCACTCTTCTTAGATTTCCAAGGTATTCTCAACATTCTTCTGTAAACCCACATTTCTACAGCCTCCCGTGATTTTCTTGGTGTTGTCCTATTGTCCATGATTCACATCTATATGTTAAGACTGGCTCTACATAACATTTAAGAACTCTTTTTTTTTGTTTCTATTGTCAAAAATGGATTGCACAGTATCTTCCTTTTCTTGGAAAGCTACTTTTGCCAGAGGCATTCTGCATCTCACCACTGTTGTACATCTACCATCTGAGGTTAACATTGCTCCAAGATATTTAAATTCATTTACCTGTTTTAATATTGTTCCTCTTGTCTTTATTGTGCATTGTGGTGATGTCTTTTTGCTATTAAGGTTAAGTCCTTTATTTTACTTACCCTCACTATAACGTCTAACATTTCTTGTTATTCATTTTCACTCTAAGCGATTAAGACTGTATCATTAGCATACCATAGATTACTTATATTATGACCTCCAATTGTTATTCCAGCCATGCTCCTAATGGATCTTAAAATAATCTCACTATACATATTAAATAAATCTGGTGCCAGCACACAATCTTGCTTAAAACCTTGTTTTATTTGTTGAAACATTACCAATGGATTTCCAGTTCTTATGACCGCTGTTTGTTGCCAGTACATTTTCTTTATTACTCTTAGATCTTTGCTGTCTACGTTTATGCGTTCTAAAAATGTTGATTATTTCTTGGTGCTTTACTTTGTCAAATACTTTGGTGTAATCTATGAAACATAGGTATCGATCTGTTTTCACCTCTATGGCTCTTTCTACTAAAATCTTATGATGCATATGGCATTGTTCATACCTTTACCTCCAACAAAACCACAATGTTCATCACTAATTTCTGGACTGATTTTGTTTTGCCTTTTGTGTACCTTCATCAGCACAAAAACAAAACTTAGACTATTCAAATCAAATGAACTATCAACCTTTACATATGCATGTGAGAGCTGGAAAACAATAAGGACATAAAAACAATGTTGAACATATTTGAAAATAAATGTGTAAGGAAAATACTTGGTATAGCACGGAACGAATTCAAAACAAATGAGAAAATTATAAAAATTGCCAATCAACCACTAGTATCATCAATAATCAAGAGAAGGCGTTGGACATGTAATGAGAAGAGATAATAACCGAATATCAAAGCAATCCCTAGTGTGGGAAATAACAAGTAGGAGGAAAAAAGGCCGACCCAGAGAGACATTGAGAAGAACATTGATCAGAGAGGCAAAGGCAGCAGGAATCAGCTCCCTCAATGAGACTGAGATGCTTGCACAGAACAGAGACAAATGGCGAGCTTTGATAAAAGATCTTTGCAAAGATTGAGACTGCTAGAAAGAAAATTTAGAAAAAGAGAAAGTGTACCTGGGTCTATGTCCTATGAGCTGACAACGGCTCGATAGGTCAATAGATAGATAGATATAACCTACGAAACTGGAAAGACAGAAACATGCTCTCTCCCAGCCAGATAAAGGTGCACACATTTTAGAGCAGAGTCAATGGCACTACACACAGCTATACAAACTCTCAACACACAAGAAGTCCTAAGTCCAAAAATTGTCATTCCCACCGATGCAAAGTCAGTTAAGTTATACAAGCTATGTCAAGCACAAAACAGGACAGACTCATCCAAGAAATAAAGAACAACATATGTTCACTTTCAGAAAAGACACTACCAGTCCTGTGGTGGATACCAGCACATTGTGGCATTCCTGGAAATGAGAAATGAGAAAACTCACAAAATCAGGTGGAAGCCTTCAACAGTCAAACCAATCCCAGAGCATCAATGAAATAAAAACAATCCTGAAAAAGCTAGGAGAACAGAATGGAGGAAGTTGTATGGAAAATAAAAGTTAGAACAAGACAACCTAAATAAACTTAGCAGACATGAGCAGACCATGGTATTCAGACTCAGAACAGATCATTGTTGCCTCTGAGCACATTTACACAAGATAGGACTCAGTGACTTTGCAACATGTGACTGAAGAGCATCCAGACAAACTCCAGAGCATATCCTACAGGACTGCAGCACTCTAAACACTCTAAGAACACAACTATGGCCCACAGAAACAACCCTACATGACAAGCTGGGGGGAACCAGTGATGACCTCAAACGCACCATCTTGTTTGTGACTCAAGCTAGTCTAAATGCCTAGCAATAGCTGATTGCTAAGGATGAAGTTTCCTGATTCAACTCAAGGATGTGGAGTAGGATTTTGATAAGTTGTGGTACCGTTCTCTTGCAAGCAGTTCGCTATAAATTATCGTTCAGCTTCAGCACAGATACTGTTAGTGCCTTGGTCCCAAGAACATTTGTAGTGCATTAAGAGTCAACCTTCTTTGGTCATGTTATAAGAGAAGAAAAAACAGGAAAATTTGTAACAATGTGAAAAATAGGGGCAAGAGAGACAGGTTAAGTCAATGACAACAAATAAGGGCATCCACACTACAAGAAGGAAAACTACGTCAATCCAGCCAGCCGAAGTTGGAGTATGTCAGCCAGGTTTAGGGGAAAAATCAGAACACATATACAAGTACTAACCATGCTCATCATGTGTCGTGATGTTGTTCTTACTCCTCTATCATGAAACAGGAGAAATAGTCAAGTTCGCATGATCACAAGACTTGAATACTGAAGAAGAATGACAACAAATACTAGACACTTCGACAACCTGATATGGCAACATTAGAGTTGATGAGGTACACCAGCAGCAGACATATTCAGAAGGACAGGATTCCTAATGCTTATGGATTGCAATTAATGATGATAATAATAATGATGATGCATCAATTGTAATATATGAAACAGACACTACTTTTTGTGTTCATTTCTGGAATAGAGATATGTGTTCATTTCTGGAATAGAGATATAAGAGAATGTTCATTTCACAGTGAATCTAAAAGCAGAAGCTGTATTTTAACTATTACTTTAATTAAACTTATACTTTATCAAAAAAATTGGTACAATTTTCTTGCACCTGGGAATTCTCATTTCATTACAAACTTTTGTCTAAAGGAATCAAGTCATATATTTATCCACACAGCTAATCATGTCAAATATTTTTTATAGTGAATTAATATTCAAGACAAAAAATAAATAACAAATGATAATTGAATTTTTTTCAACATCTGCAAATAAAGAAAAGTCAACAGCGAGAATTTAAGAATTCATGAAAAACTATAAACAGTGACTGAATAAAAAATTGTTTACCAATTTAGTGAAAAATAATAAATATTAAATAGAGCTGTAAGAGGCAAACTAGCAGAATAAGTACTAGTTTTAAAAAAAAAAAAGCAACAAGTAACCAATGGTGGCAAAATGCAAAATTTAAGTGCATTAAAAAGTTCAGCTTAAAAGCATCATATGTGGGCATAAACTTAAACTAGCCAATGAAATATGGAAAATAAATGCTCATTTGCACAAGAAACCTAGGGGTAACAAGACCTTTAGAAAACCCTGTACTATTTTATATTTGTTTCTATACATTTAATACTATTCAGTCAAGAGTTATTGTCATGGAATCCACTGGGAAAGAGAAAGCAGAAAACCTAGAAATATGTTGCGAATAGGAATCATGAAAGCCCTCAAGGACATTGGCCTTAACTGGACAAACAAAGAGGAATTGACTATGGCCAATGCTGCCAATAAAGTTCTTTAATTCATTCACAGGATGATTACATTTCTTAGTTTTTCTGTGATAATCTACCCACTAATAACTTAATGAATTCTGAAAAATACTTAGTAATAAAAAATATATTACTAAAACACTGATTCCTAGGTAGTAAAATATAGTTCTGCAGACTCACTTCATCATACACTTTAGTTACCCTGTATCATAAATGCATCATTCTTGTAAGGACAATTTCCTTACTATAATATACATTTAATAAATATATTTGACATTTGGGTAAACATATGCAAAAAATAAACCACATAAAGAAAACATTTTTTTTTTAATGTAATGATTACACACTTAAGCACCAAATAAAAATTAACACATGAACGATTTTCTGCTTTTAAAAGTCATTCTGGATTATAAGTTAGTGATCGCAGTGGCAGAATTGTCATGGTAGGAGAAAAACTTAAAATAGCAAAATGGAAGGAGAAGGGAGAAAAGGCAATCCTTTTCCATCCATAACACAAGTTAAATAATGCAAGATGCTGTCTGGGTACTATGGTGGTTTGTCTCACAACTGACTCAAACACAATCGTTTTCCACTTTACCGCCCCTATGTTTGTTGATTGTACAGTTAAGGTTTATATTTCGCTCCTAATTATAAAAAAAAACAAGTTTGTAGGTTGTACAGTTGAGGTTTATATTTTGCTCCTAATTTTAAAAAAGTTTGTAGATTGTACAGTTAAGGTTTATATTTCACACCTAATTAAAAAAGTTTGTAGATTGTACAGTTAAGGTTTAAATTTCACTCCTAATTAAAAATAAGTTTGTAGATTGTACAGTTAAGGTTTATATTTTGCTCCTAATTTTAAAAATCTTGGAAAAAAGGCTGAGACCAATAATAGAACTACAGTTTAGCGATTCTCAAATGGGTTTCCGAAAAAACAGAGGATGTACCGACGCACTATTCACACTAAAACAGCTTGCAGAAAAAACGACAGAACACAATCAAAACCTATACATAGCCTTCATTGACCAGGAAAAAGCATTCGACAGAGTAAACAGAGAACAACTGTGGGAGATACTAACAACATACGGAGTAAGCCAACATCTAACCAACCTTATTAAAAGCCTCTACATCAACAGCAGCTGCAGGGTTAAAACAGCAGCAGGCTACACAGACCACTTCGAAGTTAGATCAGGCGTAAGACAGGGGTGCGTACTATCCCCCCTACTGTTTATTACATACATGGATCATATATGCAAGCTAGCCAACCCATCAGAGACAGAGGAGATCAACGAGCTTCTATTTGCAGACGATCAGGCACTAATACATGAAACAATAGAAGACCTACAAGAACACTTAAACAAACTCAACATCTCAGGCACAAAATACAACATGAAAATCAACATCAACAAAACAGAAGTCATGAACGTTGCCAAAAATAAACAGAACATCAACATAACTATAGAAGGCAGACAACTAAAACAAGTAGAGGAGTTCAAATACCTAGGAAGTCTAATGACAAACGATAATTCTCAAATGGCAGAGATAGAATCAAGATGTAACAAAGCTTGTCAAATCATCGGACAGTTATCACCACTATTGTCCAACAAGGAAATATCTCTGGAGGCAAAACGAGCACTATACAATACAATCTTCATCCCAACGTTATGCTACCTGGACCCTAGATGCAAGAACAATAAGAAAAATAACCTCTACAGAGATTAAATGTGTTAGACGAATGACAGGAAACAGTCTGAGAGATAAGATCAGAAATGAAGAACTGAGAAAAAAGCTAGGAATAGCCCCCGCCATAGAATATATAAGGAAACAACAGATAAAATGGTTTGGCCACATGACAAGCCAGAAAAAACAAAACACAACACAATGAGCTTTCAACAAACATTGTGAGAACACCAGACCCAAGGGTTGACCATGAAAAAGATGGGTCAATGGAATATTAGAAGCACTAGGAAACATAACAGCAGCAGAGGCGAACAGCAGAGCAAAAGACCGCAAATTATATCTCCCCTGGATGCAGAAAGGCAGATGAGAAAGGAAAGAAGAAGAAGAATTTTTAAAAGTTTTTAGATTGTGCAGTTAAGGTTTATATTTCTCTCCTAATAAAAATGTTGTTAGATTGTACAGTTAAGGTTTATATTTCTCTCCTAATAAAAATGTTGTTAGATTGTACAGTTAAGGTTTATATTTCTCTCCTAATAAAAATGTTTTTAGATTGTACAGTTAAGGTTTATATTTCTCTCCTAATAAAAATGTTTTTAGATTGTACAGTTAAGGTTTATATTTCTCTCCTAATAAAAATGTTGTTAGATTGTACAGTTAAGGTTTATATTTCTCTCCTAATAAAAATGTTTTTAAATTGTACAGTTAAGGTTTATATTTCTCTCCTAATAAAAATGTTTTTAGATTGTACAGTTAAGGTTTATATTTCTCTCCTAATAAAAATGTTTTTAAATTGTACAGTTAAGGTTTATATTTCTCTCCTAATAAAAATGTTGTTAGATTGTACAGTTAAGGTTTATATTTCTCTCCTAATAAAAATGTTGTTAGATTGTACAGTTAAGGTTTATATTTCTCTCCTAATAAAAATGTTTTTAAATTGTGCAGTTAAGATTTATATTTCTCTCCTAATAAAAATGTTTTTAAATTGTACAGTTAAGGTTTATATTTCTCTCCTAATAAAAATGTTTTTAGATTGTACAGTTAAGGTTTATATTTCTCTCCTAATAAAAATGTTTTTAAATTGTACAGTTAAGGTTTATATTTCTCTCCTAATAAAAATGTTGTTAGATTGTACAGTTAAGGTTTATATTTCTCTCCTAATAAAAATGTTGTTAGATTGTACAGTTAAGGTTTATATTTCTCTCCTAATAAAAATGTTTTTAGATTGTACAGTTAAGGTTTATATTTCTCTCCTAATAAAAATGTTGTTAGATTGTACAGTTAAGGTTTATATTTCTCTCCTAATAAAAATGTTGTTAGATTGTACAGTTAAGGTTTATATTTCTCTCCTAATAAAAATGTTTTTAGATTGTGCAGTTAAGGTTTATATTTCTCTCCTAATAAAAATGTTGTTAGATTGTACAGTTAAGGTTTATATTTCTCTCCTAATAAAAATGTTGTTAGATTGTACAGTTAAGGTTTATATTTCTCTCCTAATAAAAATGTTGTTAGATTGTACAGTTAAGGTTTATATTTCTCTCCTAATAAAAATGTTGTTAGATTGTACAGTTAAGGTTTATATTTCTCTCCTAATAAAAATGTTGTTAGATTGTACAGTTAAGGTTTATATTTCTCTCCTAATAAAAATGTTGTTAGATTGTACAGTTAAGGTTTATATTTCTCTCCTAATAAAAATGTTGTTAGATTGTACAGTTAAGGTTTATATTTCTCTCCTAATAAAAATGTTTTTAGATTGTACAGTTAAGGTTTATATTTCTCTCCTAATAAAAATGTTTTTTAAATTGTACAGTTAAGGTTTATATTTCTCTCCTAATAAAAATGTTTTTTTAAATTGTACAGTTAAGGTTTATATTTCTCTCCTAATAAAAATGTTTTTTAAATTGTACAGTTAAGGTTTATATTTCTCTCCTAATAAAAATGTTGTTAGATTGTGCAGTTAAGGTTTATATTTCTCTCCTAATAAAAATGTTGTTAGATTGTGCAGTTAAGGTTTATATTTCTCTCCTAATAAAAATGTTTTTAGATTGTACAGTTAAGGTTTATATTTCTCTCCTAATAAAAATGTTGTTAGATTGTACAGTTAAGGTTTATATTTCTCTCCTAATAAAAATGTTTTTAGATTGTACAGTTAAGGTTTATATTTCTCTCCTAATAAAAATGTTTTTTAAATTGTACAGTTAAGGTTTATATTTCTCTCATAATAAAAATGTTTTTTAAATTGTACAGTTAAGGTTTATATTTCTCTCCTAATAAAAATGTTTTTTAAATTGTACAGTTAAGGTTTATATTTCTCTCCTAATAAAAATGTTTTTTAAATTGTACAGTTAAGGTTTATATTTCTCTCCTAATAAAAATGTTGTTAGATTGTACAGTTAAGGTTTATATTTCTCTCCTAATAAAAATGTTTTTAGATTGTACAGTTAAGGTTTATATTTCTCTCCTAATAAAAATGTTTTTTAAATTGTACAGTTAAGGTTTATATTTCTCTCCTAATAAAAATGTTTTTAGATTGTACAGTTAAGGTTTATATTTCTCTCCTAATAAAAATGTTGTTAGATTGTACAGTTAAGGTTTATATTTCTCTCCTAATAAAAATGTTTTTAGATTGTACAGTTAAGGTTTATATTTCTCTCCTAATAAAAATGTTTTTTAAATTGTACAGTTAAGGTTTATATTTCTCTCCTAATAAAAATGTTGTTAGATTGTACAGTTAAGGTTTATATTTCTCTCCTAATAAAAATGTTTTTAGATTGTACAGTTAAGGTTTATATTTCTCTCCTAATAAAAATGTTTTTAGATTGTACAGTTAAGGTTTATATTTCTCTCCTAATAAAAAACAAGTTTGTAGATTGTGCAGTTAAGATTTATATTTCTCTCCTAATAAAAATGTTGTTAGATTGTACAGTTAAGGTTTATATTTCTCTCCTAATAAAAATGTTTTTAGATTGTACAGTTAAGGTTTATATCTCTCTCCTAATAAAAATGTTTTTTAAATTGTACAGTTAAGGTTTATATTTCTCTCCTAATAAAAATGTTGTTAGATTGTACAGTTAAGGTTTATATTTCTCTCCTAATAAAAATGTTTTTAGATTGTACAGTTAAGGTTTATATTTCTCTCCTAATAAAAATGTTTTTAGATTGTACAGTTAAGGTTTATATTTCTCTCCTAATAAAAAAACAAGTTTGTAGATTGTGCAGTTAAGATTTATATTTCTCTCCTAATTACAAAACAAGTTTGTAGATTGTGCAGTTAAGATTTATATTTCTCTCCGAATAAAAAAAAGTTTTTAGATTGTACAGTTAAGGTTTATATTTCGTTCCTAATTTTAAAAAAAGTTTTTAGATTGTACAGTTAAGGTTTATATTTCGTTCCTAATTTTAAAAAAAGTTTTTAGATTGCACAGTTAAGGTTTATATTTCTCTCCTAGTAAAAAGAAAACAAGTTTGCAGATTGTACAGTTAAGGTTTATATTTCTCTTCTAATGAAAAAAAAGTTTTTAGATTGTACAGTTAAGCATTAAAATTTCTTTCCTAATAAAAAAAAACAAACTCCCCCGAAGTTCTTAGAATCAGACCGACCTGTCAACCAGTCACAAATTCCTCCAGTCTTTAATGAAACCAAATTATTCAATCCTGTTTATAAATTAACCTTGAGAGTGTCAGTGACCTGCTGGTTCAAACCCAACCTGAATATATGTGAACTTGGCTAAGAAAATCTTCATGTTCAGGAATGCTATCATTAAAAAAAAGACACACTTCTGGGTGAGAATTTTGCAAGTAAATGGCATGCACACAGTGCCACATGAAAGAAATCATGTAAGGAAACTGATGCAGTTGTAATATTGAGCAGCTGCATGGGTCAGTTAAAAGGATGAAGGAGTCAAGACACATATCTGAATTGGCGAAACATATATATAATTTTATAATAAACTGTATGTATAAAATATATGTATAAATAAGAAGCATGTTCAATGCAAGACAAGATTCTTTTTGTTTACAAAGTTTTATGGCAAACACTGCATTACATTATCACTGTCCAACACAATCCCCTCTAGTTCAACATCCTGACATCAGCTCTTAAGCCAGCAGAGAGATACCATGGGAAAAGAATTCTTTCAGAATGGCACGCAGCCATCCATACACTTTTTGTAACTTTAGCTCACAACTCATAATGATGTGATTGGTTGATCCAACACTAATGTCCAATAGTAATGCCATAACCTTGACTGTGATTGGCTGATCCAACACTAATGTCCAATAGTAATGCCATAACCTTGACTGTGATTCACACTAATGTCCAATAGTAATGCCACCACCTTGACTGTGATTGGTTGATCCAACACTAATGTCCAATAGTAATTCCATAACCTTGACTGTGATTGGCTAATCCAACACTAATGTCCAATAGTAATGCCATAACCTTGACTGTGATTGGCTAATCCAACACTAATGTCCAATAGTAATGCCACCACCTTGACTGTGATTGGCTGATCAAACACTAATGTCCAATAGTAATGTTACTACCTTGACTGTGATTGGCTGATCCAACACTAATGTCCAATAGTAATGCCATAACCTTGACTGTGATTGGCTGATCCAACACTAATGTCCAATAGTAATGCCATAACCTTGAGTGTGATTGGCTGATCCAACACTAATGTCCAATAGTAATGCCACCACCTTGACTGTGATAGGCTAATCCAACAATAATGTCCAATAGTAATGCCATAACCTTGACTGTGATTGGCTAATCCAACACTAATGTCCAATAGTAATGCCACCACCTTGACTGTGATTGGCTGATCCAACACTAATGTCCAATAGTAATGCCACCACTGTGACTGTGATTGGCTGATCAAACACTAATGTCCAATAGTAATGCCATAACCTTGACTGTGATTGGCTAATCCAACACTAATGTCCAATAGTAATGCCATAACCTTGACTGTGATTGGCTAATCCAACACTAATGTCCAATAGTAATTCCATAACCTTGACTGTGATTGGCTAATCCAACACTAATGTCCAATAGTAATGCCATAACCTTGACTGTGATTGGCTAATCCAACACTAATGTCCAATAGTAATGCCACCACCTTGACTGTGATTGGCTGATCAAACACTAATGCCCAATAGTAATGTTACTACCTTGACTGTGATGCACCGGTTTTCCCATATCACATTCTCCATGGCTGAAATGTTGTATTCCATGATTTACATGAATGTTTGATCCGGGTGAGTAGAATCTTCCAGACTAGTGACATCATTCTTGAACTTCTCAGTCCATTCATAAACTTGCCACTGTATTGAATTCTCATCTGATGATGAATCTGCAGGCTTCCCACTTTCACTAAACAAACATCTCTCAACACTTCGCTGCTCTTGCTTGGTCCAATGTTACAAGGAAGCCATCATCTTGTTGAACAGTTTTCTATGTTTCTATATGTGCCACAGGCATATCAACACCATCTACGTTCCTCAAGATGGTGATATATATATATATATATATATATATATATATATATATATATATACTTAAGACAATGGTTAGTGCTTTCGATATATTACGAAAGCACAAATAAAATATACATACAAAATAAAGGTATCCATTATTCAATCATGGGTTTCTGAATGTATACAGATTTTAAAAATTATTCATTATTCTATCTTTGATACTTAAATCCAAGCAGATAAACAATTAATTTATCATTTAAATTACAACATAGCAGAGATGCATGAGCTGCTAGATCAATAATCAATCAACCATCATTTAGATGTTTTTATATTTGCTCAAATCAAAATTATTTTACAAATCACATAGTTCCTAACACTCATATTTTTAACCATAACTTTGGAAAGGCAAACAAAGCAAAGCATAAATTAATTGAGTGCTCTTTCAGTTACAGCTACACTGGAGCCTGGTATTACTCAAACATTACAAGTCTGACTCTACAGAACATTTCAAGTGAATGTTGATGTGCATCTAAAGCCAAATTATTGTGCCATCCATGCACTGATGAGATATGCCAGGTTAGCCGGCAATGTGTCAGCACTCACTGAAAGAGTGAAATGCAAGAATATGATGACAGGGATGTTAAGGCATAATTGAAAAAGTAATAGACCCAGTAAATGGTGAAATATCAAACCACAGAAAATGTTTATAAAACAAATAAATAATTACATTGTTCGTCAGCTCATAATGTATTTTGCTTATAATTACAGGAACACAAAATAGGTTTAACTTGTTTCAGTTCCACAAAAATTGTATTTCATTAAAAAGGTGTTCAGTAATGACTGCTAGGAGAATGTGACAATGGACTTTTACATTCCAGTGAAAAAAAATGCTTTTTAACTTTACACATTGACTACTAGATCCCTACATGTGTAATAGAAAATGTTTAAAAAGCTCTTATATAGACTGGCATTGTTTATTATTGATCCAACAGCTGAGGGTTTAATGGGGTCAATGCAAACAAATTGCATTGCTGGGAGAGTATGTAGACTTCCCGTCCACCAAGATTTCTTTCTCTGAGAGAGACAAGATTCTCAAGGACAATATTTAATGGCTCGATATTTAGCAAGAACTGTCTATTCATATTTTGGCAAGACAGTGGTTTAAAGTTTGCTCTTTTCTGGATAAAAGTATCAAAAGTTATTTGACATGTCAACTTTAAGGCATGCAATCCATCTCCTAGAAGGAACTAGACATTCAATGTCATGAGATCAGGGAGGAACACTTGTCACTGTTTTCTGTAAATCTCTGACAAATGAAATTCAATACTGAAGTAACTAAAGACAAAATGGTGTCAGAGTATAAACATGATATAAAATATTCACATGTATTTTATCACATTATCTAACATTTTAAATCTTTCTATGACACAATATAATACTATCAAATCACAGCAACAACTGTAACAATGTAGTGGGGAATTAAATCTATGCTTAAGACATTAATAACACACAAGGTAGCTGTGTCTACATCATGCCCAACATACACAGAATACTGAAAAGTTCAACAAAACGTATAAGTAATATCACTGGAAAATACTACATAAATATGACTGGTTTTTTTAAATACAAATATAGATAATATTAATATATTTAATTGACATTTGAGCAAATAACTTTGTAAAGTGTCCTTTTGGCTCACTTCAAGATCTGGACATTATATTGGAGGCTGCCAAGTGTCAATGATATTACACCAATATGGTGCAGACAGAGCATTGGGCAGCAAGTAACACAAACATATATATATTATACATTAATTAACTTTCAGATAACACAAGCAAATGTACGTAACAATAAATTAACTTTATCTTCACAAACAATTACTTGTTTGTTTCTGCGGTAGAGAGATGAAAGTCATACTATTATAAACAAATAGTAGTGGCATAGGAATCAGTGACCAGACCATACAGGTCTGCTATGTTTGTTTTTTGGTTGCTGATATATGGAATGTTGTATTTTTGCAACATGTGACTGTAAAAACCTTCAATGAGGTGTCACACATGAATACTCATAATATCATGGACAGAGAAAAAAAATAAAGATGTCCGTTTTACAACTTCATACTCTAGAGAAGACAAGTATAAAATATTTTAGTCAGATAAAAGATATAATGGATAAGGAAAGATAATTATGGTGGCCATCATAGTAGATTGAGAGAAAGGTAATAAAGGAGGTGGATGCAAGTTGTCATGGATGAGCTGGGCATAACTGGGAAGAGGAAACTTCAGAGTTGATGTCATGGATGAGTTGGGCATAACTGAGAAGAGGAAACTTCAAAGTTGATGTCATGGATGAGTTGGGCATAACTGAGAAGAGGAAACTTCAGAGTTGATGTCATGGATGAGTTGGGCATAACTGAGAAGAGGAAACTTCAAAGTTGATGTCATGGATGAGTTGGGCATAACTGAGAAGAGGAAACTTCAGAGTTGATGTCATGGATGAGTTGGGCATAACTGAGAAGAGGAAACTTCAAAGTTGATGTCATGGATGAGTTGGGCATAACTGAGAAGAGAAAATTTCAGAGTTGATGTCATGGATGAGTTGGGCATAACTGGGAAGAGGAAACTTCAGAGTTGATGTCATGGATTAGTTGGGCATAACTGAGAAGAGGAAACTTCAAAGTTGATGTCATGGATTAGTTGGGCATAACTAAGAAGAGGAAACTTCAGAGTTGATGTCATGGATTAGTTGGGCATAACTGAGAAGAGAAAATTTCAGAGTTGATGTCATGGATGAGTTGGGCATAACTGGGAAGAGGAAACTTCAGAGTTGATGTCATGGATTAGTTGGGCATAACTGAGAAGAGAAAACTTCAGAGTTGATGTCATGGATTAGTTGGGCATAACTAAGAAGAGGAAACTTCAGAGTTGATGTCATGGATGAGTTGGGCATAACTGAGATGTGAAAACTTCAGAGTTGATGTCATGGATTAGTTGGGCATAACTGAGAAGAGGAAACTTCAGAGTTGATGTCATGGATTGGTTGGGCATAACTGAGAAGAGAAAACATCAGAGTTGATGTCATGGATTAGTTGGGCATAACTGAGAAGAGGAAACTTCAGAGTTGATGTCATGGATTGGTTGGGCATAATTGAGAAGAGAAAACATCAGAGTTGATGTCATGGATTAGTTGGGCATCAAAATGAGACGCCCCTCGTAGGAGGCAGGAGAGATGGACGCAGCCACCCTGGTGGAACGTAGATGTCGAGGAAGCTTGGCGGAGCAAGAGACAAACGGTCAAGACATGGCAGAAAGCCAGAAGGTATGGTAGAACACAACCTGAGCTCTTGAAGCGTCTGAAAGTAGAGGTCGACCAAAAAATTATGCACTTTAAACTATGCGCTAAGCAGGCTAAGGATGCCAAATGGGATGACTTCTGTAAAAAAGTGTGCTCAGAAAAATCGCTAGCCACATTCTGGCGCCTTCATCAGTGCATGAATGGCACACCACGACACAGAGGTATACCAGACTTTCAGAGCACAGACCAGATATGGCACAAATCTGATGAGAGCAAAGGGAAGGCCCTGCTTGCCCGCTACATTGAGCAAACGGACCAAAGAAATGAGGCTGTAAGAATGAGGATACGGGGATCTTTGTCAAATTTGTGTGAGGATGTAGGGCTGGAAGAAGATCTCACAATCACAACCGATACCATTCGCGCGACACTTAAAAGGTCACACAACACTGCTCCTGGTCCAGATGGTGTTCGGTATGATGACATAGGCGATTTAGCTGATGACGACTTGACAACACTGGCCAATGAGTTTAATGCCAGTATTCGGAGTGGCCAGATTAAGGAGGAGTGGCTACACAGCTACTTACTACCGCTACCGAAGCCAAACAAGGACCATTCTCAGATCAGTGCCTACAGAATCATCACAATGCAGAACACTGCGGGCAAGCTGCTGGAGAAAATAGTTGCCCGTGTCCTCACGTGTCGCCTTGAACAGAAACGCGTATTCCCATCCACACTCGGAGGTTATAGATATAACAAAGAGACATGGCTCAATGCGGCAGTATTTGCCTATGACGTCTTCGAAGGCTTCCACAGACGAGAGGAGACATGTGCTGCTGCTATAGATCTGGAGGATGCATACAACAGGGTACCATTTGAATATCTCATGCATATGCTTCTCAAACTGGCGGTGAACCCCTTCCTCATAAGATGGATCGCCGCGGCACTGTTTCAGAGGAAGGTGATACTCAGATGTGGAAGTTGGTCTTCCGAGCCAACATCCATTTGTTCTGGGCTGCCACAAGGCTCACCATTGTCACCAGTTCTATTTAATGTGTACACAATAACGATCACGGCCCAACAGCTGGATGGGAGGGGAAGAACTATGACTTTTGCTGATGATATTCTGGTATATCGACAGGGAAGAGACAGACGGGGAATCGCCTCCACAATGCAAGACGAACTCGATCGCATTTCTTCCTGGTGTGGGGTTTCAGGTGCCTTGGTTAATCCTAATAAAGCATCAGTTTCATGGTTCTCCCTTAACAATCATATCGTTAATACGACCACACCGGTAGTACGAATGGGAGCTGATGGGGTGACCAGGGACAAGTTGATGACATACCTCGGAGTTAAGTTTGATCGCAGCCTGTGTTTTCGGGACCACGTTGACCATGTGATAACAAAATCCCGCAAAGGATTAGCCGCCTTGAAGGTCATGGCAGCTGCCAACATCGAGCAGAGGCTACTTACTCTTCTGTTCCAGGGATTAGTCCTCGCACCAATCGAGTATGCCCTGGCCATTCTTACTGTCAGTACGACTCAAATTGATAGGCTGGAGAAAATACAAAATGAAGCCATGCGCATTATCCTGGGATGTACGAGGGACACTCCCTGTGTGGCAATGAGGTATCTTCTTGACTTTCCAACCATGGATGACAGAACCAAGATCTGGAGAGCACGAGCATACCTGAAGATTAGTACAGATACAGAGCATCCATTGCACCACGTGCTCAACACAGAGAAAGGTACCAGGCTAAAAAGAGGCAAATCATGGGTGGGCCGAGCAGAAGATGTCATCAAACAGGTATGTGGGCTTACCAATCTCAGTGTTGGTGAGGAGTGGATACCGGTGCCTACGTCATTCAAGGGGACTTTCTCATGTATTGTCACACTCGACAGGAAAAGTAGGGAACAGAACCCAGTTGTGGTTAATGCTGAGGTCAACGGTCTCATCTGCGATAACACCGATGAGAAAGATGCAGTCATCTATACAGACGGATCTGTAAGACGACACGAAAAAAGTGCATGGGCATTTACAGCACGTTCGGCAGGCAGAATAGCCAAGGAAGACAGTGGTGCATATGCCATGACCACGAGTAGCATGACAATGGAGGTGATGGCAGTGACCAAGGCATTCAAATGGTTAGAGTCACAAGACTACATCCACGCATGTATACTGAGTGATTCGATGAGCATGATAAAAAAAGTGGAGGCGGGCTTTGTACGCATGCAATGGGTAGAGTCGTTGCAGAAATCCAAAATACGTAAGGTCACCTTTGTCTATGTCCCTGGACATGCGGGAGTACGGGGAAATGAGAGAGCGGACAGGTTGGCTAGCTGCGCTGTCGTTGAGGACGGGGGCAACCGATGGATCGGGCGGACGTCATCAATGCACTCCGAGATGTGGGAAGAGCACAGGACTTCGACAAACATAGATCAACGTCGCTTCTTCGGATGATGGAAATGGGAGTTAAGATGGGCACAGCCAGAAATGAGAAACTTGGTGGCCGTGTAAGAAGACTTATCAACCAACATAGAACTGGAGTCGTCAGTCGCTGGACACTGAGGGAATTACTGAGGAGGGGATCTGAGCACCTATGGACATGTTCGGAGTGCAATGATGATGACCCGCAAATAACTCAATAACTCAATAGTTGGGCATAACTGAGAAGAGAAAACATCAGAGTTGATGTCATGGATTAGTTGGGCATAACTGAGAAGAGGAAACTTCAGAGTTGATGTCATGGATGAGTTGGGCATAACTGGGAAGAGGAAACTTCAGAGTTGATGTCATGGATTAGTTGGGCATAACTGAGAAGAGAAAACATCAGAGTTGATGTCATGGATTAGTTGGACAAAACTGAGAAGAGAAAACATCAGAGTTGATGTCATGGATTAGTTGGGCATAACTGAGATGAGGAAACTTCAGAGTTGATGTCATGGATTAGTTGGACAAAACTGAGAAGAGAAAACATCAGAGTTGATGTCATGGATTCGTTGGGCATAACTGAGAAGAGGAAACTTCAGAGTTGATGTCATGGATTAGTTGGGCATAATTGAGAAGAGAAAACATCAGAGTTGATGTCATGGATTAGTTGGGCATAACTGAGAAGAGAAAACATCAGAGTTGATGTCATGGATTAGTTGGGCATAACTGAGAAGAGAAAACTTCAGAGTTGATGTCATAGATTAGTTGGGCATAACTGGGAAGAGGAAACTTCAGAGTTGATGTCATGGATTAGTTGGGCATAACTGAGAAAAGAAAACATCAGAGTTGATGTCATGGATTAGTTGGGCATAACTGAGAAGAGGAAACTTCAGAGCAGAGTTGATGTCATGGATTAGTTGGGCATAACTGAGAAGAGAAAACTTCAGAGTTGATGTCATGGATGAGTTGGGCATAACTGAGAAAAGAAAACATCAGAGTTGATGTCATGGATGAGTTGGGCATAACTGAGAAAAGAAAACATCAGAGTTGATGTCATGGATTAGTTGGGCATAACTGCTGCAGGTGTTAGGCAGAGAACACCTCAGAGTTGATGTCATGGGAACCATGTTTCAACTTGGATAAACTAGATGATGATGTTTAGAAGACAATAGATGTAATTTCTGTTGACTGCCTTATGTGGCAAATGGCATGAATTTATTGATTGATTGACTACAGGTCCAGCAGATGAGGGACCACCTACGCTTTGACTTGATGCCAAGTAATATTTAAGTGTTTATGGGTCACTTTGTTCTGTAGGGGGATTGGATGGTCTAGAGGTAAGATGTCGACCTGTGGGCAAGAAGGCCTCAAGTTCAAATCCCACCATAGGAGGCATTAATTTTTCTCTTTGAATTTATGGTTTCTTCATGGCTTTACTCTCCCCTGGTCTATGGGTAGTAAGATTCCCTATCTACTTCTCGGACTTCCGGTCAATATGGCAGATAGGCAGCAGGAACCACTGAGGCTCTATCTGAAAAGTGTTCCTTGTTGCAGTTTCCTCATATTCCAAGTCCAGCTTGCTGCCGGAGCTACTGAGTTTAGTGCTCTGTGCACACTGTGAGCTGTGTTCTTCATCCGGATCGTGTTTCGATATTCTGATTGCTTATGATGAACGATATCGTATGACGAAGGACAGTTCAACTGCGTTCACTTTCTGTGCCATTTGGCCTTATGTCTTTTGACATGTGCTGTAGCTGCTATGATGGGGACTGCAGCTGCCTTTCTTTGTTTGGATCCTTCAATAAGATAAGGTTTAATTCAGATGATAGGACATCCACTGGCATGTGCAGTTGAGCAATTATGGATTTTAATTAGTTTGCAATGATACTGGGCCTTTGACTAACCATAATTAACCATCTACTTCTCTCAGATAAAAGTAAAAAGCAGGAGGTCTAGACCCATGTGGACATTAACAAATCCTTGGCAGTCAAAAGTCAAAAAGAGTAGGCCAAAAATGGCAGCTTCTAGGTTTAAAATTGTTCTTTTAGAAATATACCCATGTGTTGGGCTGAAAGGTGAAATTATCAAGGCTTGTCGCAAAGTAGTGACACAACACATTTACACCTACTTAAAATGTGACAGCTAAGAAGAAGCAGAATTTTGTTCTGTACATTTGTTTCATATATCTGACTTAGAAAAAAGTAGACCTTTTCTATCACCAAGTATTGGCACGCACAAAAATAGGTTCACAGACATGTACATCACCAAGTACTGGCACAACAAAAATAGGTTCAAAGGCATGTACATCATCAAGTACTGGCACAACAAAAATAGGTTCAAAGGCATGTACATCATCAAGTACTGGCACAACAAAAATAGGTTCACAGACTTGTCCAATATATTCTTTATAGAAGACCAATATCAAATATATAAACTGAATCATATATATTGAACTCTTCAGTAGTAAGATGTTGCATATTTTCTCTCTCTCTCACCTCAACATCCTCACCTAAAGTGTCTAAAACCTTCCCTCTTATCATCCAAATGCCTTTGTTTTAAGCTGCCATAACTGTTTGTCATCTCAATGTCTTGCCTTAACTGTTTTTCATCTCAATGTCTTGCCTTAACTGTTTGTCATCTCAATGTCTTGCCCTAACTGTTCGTCATCTCAATGTCTTCATGTTAACTTGTTCGATTCCTCTATCTTGTCATCTTCCCACTTGTAACCATAAACTTTCTTCCCTGGTCATGATAGTTTTCTCTCATTCTTTTCTTACTTATACAAATAAAAACTACCCTAATAATGTGTAGTAAAATATACGCTATACGTGTGAGTATATATATATATATATATATATATATATATATATATATATATATATATATATATATATATATATATATATATATATATATATATATATATATATACACATATACACATAGTGTATTTTTTATATATACAGACATACAAACACATACTAATACATACAGTCTTCTTTCAGCAGAAATGGTCCAGTACACATTCCTGTAAACTTGTAGGACTTCAGCCTATCGCTGAGCTTCACAATTAACTTACTGCCTATTTTTAACCTTAATTTACAATTATATAAACATGACAATATAATTATAATAATATAACTTGGCAACTGTAATATCCATTTGACAAGTATAAGTTCAATAGAGCTCCAGAGACCTGGTTTTCTTTTAATTTTCAAATTTTATGTAATGTGGATGGTAATGTTCTGATAAACTTTGTTCTAAACGAAAAAGCACTATATACAAATGAAAATCATCATCAAAAGTGCTTCGATCAAGCAATTCTTAGACTGACTATCTTTCTCAATTCAACGCTTTTATACATGAAAATAAATATTTCAATAATAATAGAAAATATAACACTTTGTTCATGACTTATCTGGTATCACATGGATTGACCAAAAAATTAATACATACTGAGCAACATGCAGAGAAAATAAAGAATGTTAACTCATTAATTCAAATTAATTTATCACATGCACCAATGGCTGATGAGAGAAAACATACTTGGTTACAACTAATATAATAATATATTAGTTCCTTGTTGCAGTTTCCTCATATTCCAAGTCCGGCTTGTTGCAGGAGCTCCTGAGTTAGGTGCTCTGTACACACCGTGAGCTGTACGATGAATGATGATATCGTATGGCAGGGCACAGTTGGCTGTGTTCACTTTCTGTGCAGTTTCGCCTTATGTCTTTTGGCATGTGCTGAGACTGCTATGATGGAGACTACAGCTACCTTTCTTTGTTTGAAGGAGATGAGTTAGTAATTCGGATGATTCCACTGGCACTGGCGGTTGAGCAATTATAGATTTTAATTCATTTGCAGTGATACCGGGGTCTTCCATAACCAAAAAAAAAAAGAAAACATTTCATTTGTATATGAAAACTTGTTATGTTGTTTTTCAATTTAGTGCTTCTTTGTAGAGTTCAAACCAACATTTCTGACTTGAGTGAAAAAAAAAAGTAAAGTACCCCCATCACGCCAAGTGGCGTATAGGGAAATATGATGTTAGTGACCCTATATTTTAAAGACCTTCAGCACATGATTTTTGGGGTAATGTGGTCGGTATTACGCCCGTGCTGCTTTACTTTCCCAGAAAAAAATCCGGTACCCATTTAAGGCTGGGTGAACCCGGAAGCCGTCGGTTGGGATCGAACCCTACCCCTTGTCCTGAAATTTAAAAAAAAGGAGGAGTTTGTTCTTGACACCATCAAGAGGTAAATATAGTGTTCATAGTCTCTCATTCACCAGGTGCTGTGGTTACTGAATGACAGGATTGTCTCTGTGATTCTGGCAGGCCTCAATTCGATATCACTGCACTACTGCACCCAAGACCACACCTACACATGGTCCACTCTATTTCTGCAAAGTTGCCCTTGGGTGCAACCGAGTTCTTGGCAGAATAACTGGGCAGGGAGGACCAAAGTCCACAGGTGCGTGGTATATGCCATGGTCCTCATCCACTCACCTTCACTCTTTTTTGAGTGTGAGACCAAAGAAATTTCCTTGGCCATCGGCCGACATCAAAAAACCATTTCTAACTCGGGGACACATAGCGAATAACGCCATGAGGAAGCCAAACATACACATGGACTTCCGGTGTCCATATCAATAGACATTTTAACACAACTTACTCCTGAGGTCAAATTCAGGTCATAAATCAACCTGAGGCAGAAAATCTGAGTTCCCTGCCTATGTCCTAGTGTAAACACACAGCTGTGTGTAAAAAAGTTCAAAGAAAACACTATTTTTAGAGTGAAATGTTACAATTAATTGGTAGCAATTTTTATTACAGTATCGTAAACATGTCAGTCACAGATTGACATCATAATCTAGGATTAAATTGTAATTGATTTTCTCTTTCCAATCCTCAGAACAGATTTATAAATAATCATAGATGTACAGCTCAAACTAATCATTGAAACACGATGGCTATGAGGGTTGCTAAATTAGTTCTCACAACTCAGTAATGCAACGATTGCTTCTGAAATACTATTTACTTCATAATGGTATAAATAAGCATAGTTTCTGCTTTGTTTATTTTGTTACCAAATTACACAAATCTAAAAATAAATAACTGTCTTCAGTACATTTTCATCCTTGAGATCATACTATATGTAAGAGGTATAAACAAAAAAAAAAAAAAAAAAACACAAAGCTGAAAAATACAGATGTGCCCTTTGAAAAGAAGACTCAATGCATAATAAAACACTGTGAACTATACCAGACTGTGAACTATACCAGACTGTGAACTATACCAGAAGTTATCAAACTTTCCTTTACAGTGGACACTTATTAAATATGTTTTTTTAGTTGAGGACCCCATGATTCAACTTCAACTCAAGATTTCTTCTTTTGACGATTTTTTGTGTGTGCTTTCATTCATTTATTCTCTCTTTCCATTAAGCTACAAAAAATATCAAACGGTTTTTTAAGCCTTCACGGATCCCCTGTGATGGCAATGCTGACCGGCTGAGGACCACAGTATGAGAAATGCTAAACTATACTATTGACTTTTTATATATAATCATCATCACGTGTCATACAAGTTGGCGTAATTGATCATATCCTTCCACAATTTTCTGTCCATGGTGCATCATATCAGTTCTATTGCTAAACTATTTACCATGCCACGACATCAAGCTGTCAACTATTTTCTCTCTTTGTCCTCTGCAATCTCTCTTTCTCCATATTTTGATAGTTATAACCAAGTATTGCAACTTTCTTCTTCTCATGATGTGCCCGTAAAATGTTTACTTTTTCATTCTGATGTTTTAAGAGCTCCCTTTTTGTGTTGACCTCTTTGAGAATTTTTCTGATTGTTTTTTATTTATTTTTTTTATTTGTTTGTCTACTGTCCATAATTCTCTTCCATAAGTCAAATTGGCTGTATATAACACTGATAAACTCTTTTGCTCATATCTATTGACGGGGGACTGGTTGGTCTCGAGGCAAATTGCCAGCCTCGAGACAGAGAGGTTGTGGGTTCAAATCCTGGCTGCACCGGTTGGGATTTTTATTTATGATTTGTCTCTGTGGCAACCACCCCTGGTCTCAGCAGCGAGGCCCTGCTTGAAACGTCGATTACTCATAGACGGAAAAAATATGAGTACCTCCTAAACCAGAGTTTGCCTGTGCGGCGAGGGACACATGTGCACACGGTTGCCAGGGAAAAATGGATTAACACATGAAATTCAGTTCCTAGTATCTAGGAACTTCATCAGAGGTAAAAGCTGGCGAACGCAAAAAAAAAAAAAAAAATATCAATTGACATAAAATAATTATGTCATTTTTTATAATATACATATAAAAAAAAACTATCTTTACAGCATTTTCTAATTACTGAGGTCTGCCGGAGGACTTGTACAACAGGAGAGTAAAGGCTGCTTGTACAGTGCAGTCACAGTGAGGTGTTAAGATGTGAGTTTTTATTTCACCCCAGATAGAAAAAAACTTTTGACCACTTTGAAACTTTCGAACCCGCATTGTCCTAGTTTGGAACCTGACAAGTCATTGATTTGCCCTACTCTTCTCCTACAAACATACATATATACATTTATACAGGTGACAGTAAAATATCAAGGATATATACATGGATATACTCGTACTTTGAAAAGAATATTATCTGGAGTACTGAGTGCTGCTTGTATTACATTTTATATTATCATGACCTATAATATTCTTTGGTACTGTTTTTTTAATTGTAAAACTGTTGTTTTATTGTCATCATCATTATTAGGTTAGTCACTTCACAGACTACATTAAAGCTGTTTGATTATGTTACTTCACCATGAAATATCTCCTGCAACAATCTTCACTTCAGCATATATCAGTGTGTGTCTGCATCACGATATCCTTGCATGTCTAAAGCATGTAGTGTCATTAACATCTACAAAGTCTTAACCCTTAAATCTAACCGTTCATTATTTTTTTGGTAAAAGATCTTCATTTTCCTGTTCTGCAGTACTAATTACTCTTCAATTTGATATGATGACATGTCCTATTTACAAATAAAATAATCATAATTTTATATGTGATATGTTTTAATTACAAATCAAATAATCATAATTATCTGAGCTTGATGACAGTAAATATGCCTTATGTCAAAAAGATTATAATTCCATTTGAGCCAGTAAAAATTGCTAACAGATGATGGCAGTCATGGGTTAACATGAAATTGAATAAATAACAAGCTAATTGTGGGTTTCATAACATTAAAAGCAAACAATGGTTACTCCCACAAACTTAAACTGCAACACTTGAAGATTGGGAGTTGGGCATTGTTCTTCTTCATTGTTTTTGATAGCTCATCCAAGACAGGAGATCAATATGAGTTCCATAAGGTTAAAAAGCTTGACAAATATCTAAATGTGGAAAGAAGGGGGATGAGCATTCTACATAAAATTACATAAATTAATCATTAAATAAACAAACACAATTAAAATAACATGATAAATTCATTTAAAATTGATTATACCAAAAAAGGACAGCTAAGAAGAGCAATGAAAACGTTCTGAAAGAGGTCAAAGCAAAAAGAGAGCTGGTTTCAAATATTAGGAAGAAACAATCATCATTTTATGGCCATGTAATGAGAAGAGAACAACCGGAATATATTGTAACAACTAGAAAAATTGAGGGATGAAGAGATAGAGGGAAGAAAAGAGAAAAAATACCAGACAGCTTAAGAGAATGGCTTGGCAGAAGGTCAACAACAGAAATGATAAAGAACTGTCGAGATCGAAAGTTGTGGAGAGACATGATCACCTACGCCAGTAGGCCCGGTACTTGATGATGATGGTGATGATACCAAATTTGTTCCTTGCTAACTATTCTTCATATTCTGGTACACTTTCCACAAGAACTACTAAATTAGCTAATCCCTTGCATCAATCAGAATAGATTATTCTGGGTTTTGTTCATAACATATAGAACTACAAACAACATATTGAGTACATGGCAGACACATGTTAATGTTCTTAGTAGGATGCAGAAATTTGTAATATAGTAATTGAAAGGTTACATGAAACACAAACAACAAAAGCACAACTATAAAGCCCGATAGATGGAACCATGCCCCAAGATCCTCTGTGAAGCGGAACCACAGTGCCAGCATAATAAAATTTCCAGTGTAAAATATGAAATAAAACAGCAGGAATCTAAATCGTGTCTGGCCTTCACGCAAGTTCAGGAAACAGAATATCATGACATACCCACATATAATGTTAAACACTTTCTCCATACACTTGTTTTTGTAGAAAGTAGTTTTCTGCAGTATTAGCCAGGCTGACATGAAAGACCAGTGAAATATCAGAGGCCCAAAGACCCACAATCTGAAAGCTGAGGCAAACATGGCAATACACAGCATTCTTCCACCAGTTTCACAAGCTCTCCAAATAAAATACAATGGGAGACTTTTCAAGCTCATTTTTGCTTTCTCCTCATGAGAGTTCCTCAATGACTTGTGGTAGGAAGTCAGGGCCAAAGCCAGACTGCCCCATGAAGACAGCATGGCCAGAACTCTTAATGATGCTGCAAAGATAAAATTATGTTAATTACAAATCAGGGAACAGGAAAATAATTGCAGTGCTGCTGTAAAACTGGTAGCAGACGCAAGTAGTGGGATGTAATGTATATTTCTACATGATATGGTGACAGCTTTAAAAAAAGGGACACAATAAAATACTGACATTTTGGTTACATGCGGCCTTCTTCAGAAAACGAGAACAACACAGACAACAAAATGAAGATAAACTCTGCTACATCTAGAATGAGCAGGACAGGTGAATCAAGGAAAAATAAAAAGAGGGATAAGAAATGAAATAATAAAATGAAAGGGAGATGTGTTACAATTAGGAGGATTAAAATTGATAATATGTAAAAATTAGTAAGCTAAAACATATATAAAGTTAAACTATCTGTCGCAATTGCAATCAATGTAAGACTTGACTCCTCCAGACAGATGGTTCTCTTCCCTAATGTTCCTTTTGAGATCAAAGAAGGATTCACTTGCACATCACGTAACATTATCTATGCCATCATATGTAAGCAATGTATGAAAACCATCATAGGCGAATCAGGACTCCACCTCAGAAATAGACGCCAGGAGCATCCATATGGCATCACTAGAGAGACAGGCACCGCAACAGCAATCCCACTTCAACTCTAAGGGCCATCAGGGTAAGGTGGATGTCCAAGTCACTGGCCTGGTGTTCTTCAGACAGCCGTAGCCTCTTACACCTTGACATGATCTCCCCAGGCAATATTCAGCGTTTATATCTCCTCACATATCGCACCCCATGTTTACGCCAGTCCTCCATAATCCTCCATTACGCCTCATTTATCCCTTGTCTGAGCCATGCCTGGCTTTGTTTGCTCACTTTCACTCCATAATACACACTTCTCTATCTCCTGCTGGTACACGTGTACTTTACTGCCTCTCACACCTCATACTATCACGTTTCAATCTCATGTCTCGTCTAATCACATGATTACACCCCCCGCCCTCACATTTGACTCATAGCCATGTACTCGCTAGAAGCTTTTAGATCATGCCTCAGTTAAGTCTTAGTTTAACTTTATATATGTTTTAGCTTACTAATTTTTACATTTTATCCATTTTTATCCTCCTTCATGTGGCACATCTACCTTTTGTTTTTATTATTTCATTTCTTATCCCTCTTTTTATTTCTCCTTGATTTACCTGCTCTGCTCATTCTAGATGTAGTAAAGTTTATCTTAATTTCACTGTCCGTTTGTGTTGTTTTCAATTTCTGAAGAAGGGCCACATGTAGGCTGAAACGTCAGTATTTTGTTGTGTTCCTTTTTTGTAAAGTTGTCACTATACCTTGTAGGAGTGTACGTTACACCACTATACCTTGTAGGAGTGTACGTTACACCCTGAATCCTGCTCCTATTTACAAATAAGTTTGCTTATTTCACAAATCTGTAAATAACATCCCTGGAAAGTAACCAACAAAATATTTCCATTTTAATTTAAGACTAGATTTAATTCTTTGTTGTAACAAAGATTATTGATAGTTTAGATTCACATTTCATCAAGGGAAATGTTAAATAACAGACAACACTTTTATGAACAATTGTAACTAGACTCAGTTGAAATTTAATGTACATGCACACATGTACATGAGTGGGCTATGGAAACATAGACTCAGTTGAATCTAGTCTTTAAAAAATGCTTTAAAAAAAAGATCTGTCTTCTTACCACACTGTGCCATGAAATATTGTTGGGGGGAGAACTCCAGTTTTTTTTTTTAATCATGGATAAAATGTGTGTCACACTGGCAGTGGTTGGCCTCTCCCACTGCAGGATTTCTATGATATTGCCTGTCCAGCCAATGCTTGGTCTTCATCAAACTCTGAAGCCAGCTAACCAGCTGTTGTATCTTCTTCTTCTATGCACTCACTTAATGATTACTCCTCTTTGTTATCTGTCCTTAAAAGGACATGGGGGACATATTTTTGTTTGTTGTGGTTTACATTAAGCTATTTTATATATATATACAATATGGTCTGTTAACCTCAGATGGTAGATGTACAACAGTGGTGAGATGCAGAATGGTTCAGGTAAAAACAGCTTTCCAAATATTTAGGAAGATACTGTGCAATCCATTTTTGACATTAGAAACAAGAAAAAAGAGTTCTTAAATGTTATGTAGAGCCAGTCTTAACATATTGATGTGAATCATGGACAATAGGACAACAGACAAGGAAATCACTGGAGGCTCTAAAGATGTGGTTTTACAGAAGAATGTTAAGAATACCATGGACAGCTAAGAAGAGTAATGAAAATGTTCTGAAATAGGCCAAAACAAAGAGGGGGCTAATTTCCAATATTAGGAAGAAACAATCATTATTTTATGGCCATGTAATGAGAAGGGAACAGCTAGAATATATTGTAACAACTGGGAAAATTGAGGGACGAATAGAAAAGAGAAAAGCAAAGATATATATATATATAGTGTTGAAGTCATTGTGTGAGAAAATGCATTTGGAAACTTCAAGAGATGAGGAAACATTAGAACATGAACTCAGAAGCCCCAAGAGTTGAGAAAACAATAGAACATGTACTTGGAAACTTCAAGAGATGTGGCAACTGATATTGAGACTTCTCAGCAATTTTAAGACAAAACTGCATGAAATTAAAAGAAAAAAAAAGAGCAACAAAAGAAATATGTAAGAAAGCATACAAGAACATCATTAACAACACATGACAATACATTTTTCAAATACCTGCAGGGTATGCAAGTTTTTATCACATTCTGTTCAGGATTAGCTTAATCTAAGTTTTACAGCAGCACCAGTATTTTCACACTTGAAGCACTAAGCAATGACTTATTCATACGTGAGGTGTGAGTATGAAACAGTGAATTAATATTTTTTAAAAAAGAGCATTCTTAAAATCAATTTAAAAAAAAAAAACTTCTTTCAATTACATTCAAACTTTGCAGGTTAAAAGAAAAATGAAGAAAATGTAAGATGATTATTCAAATGTAATGGAACAGTTTCGCCCGTGCGCTGCCGGGGCCCGAAAGGGAAGTAAAGAATAGCGGCGCTGTACCCTACCAGGCATGTTCGTAAGAGGCGAGAAAGGAGGGTTAGGCATGGGACTGGCTATCCCATACTGTAAAAAAATAAGCCGAAAAAACTTCACAAACATGAACAAGTCAAAGAAAGATAAAGTAAATCCGTCAACCAGGAAAGAGAAGGGCTCTCTGTCTAAGAGATGTATGACGCAATCCGGAGAAAGCCATAAGGAGTCCGGGTTGCCGACTCACCCTTTGTCTACCAGGAAATCATCCAGAATTGGCACCTGGAATGTTCGTACCCTTAACGAACAGGGAAAAGCGGCACAAGTGGCAGCAGAAATGAACAACTACAAGATAGATATTCTGGGAATGTGTGAAACAAGATGGCTGGGAGCGGAGAGAATAAAATTGAATACAGGGGAGATGATTTTATCATCAGGACACCAGGAACCAGGAGCACAACATAGCAAAGGGGTAGCTATAATGCTATCAAAGAATGCACAGAAGACACTAATAGAATGGGAGGCAGTGGGACCAAGACTGGTGAGAGCAACATTTAGAACAACCAAAAACAAAATAAAATTACACATTATACAATGCTATGCACCAACCAACGATAAAGATGACTCAGTTAAAGATGATTTTTATAAACAGCTACAATGCCAGATGGATGCAAGACGAGCCAAGGATATTATAATCTTGATGGGAGACCTAAATGCTAAGGTAGGATCAGACAACAGAGGCTTTGAAGAGATTATGGGAAAACATGGACTTGGAGATATAAACGAGAATGGAGAGATATTTGTGAATTTCTGCGCCCTTAATCAAATGAGCCTAGGAGGAACAATATTCCAACATAAAAGAATACACAAAGCTACATGGGTGTCACCAGATCATAGAATGGAAAATCAAATTGATCACATATGTATTAATAATAAGTTTAAGTCATCCTTACAGGATGTAAAAGTATATAGAGGGGCAGATATAGCTTCTGATCATCATCTTCTGTTAGCCAAACTTAAAATTAAATTAAAAAGGTATACTACAACGAATAAGGGCAGAACGTATTTCAATGTAGGGTTTCTTAAAGAACAAGGAATTAAAGATAAATTCGCAGTCACAATATCAAACAAATACCAAGTCCTCCAACAACTAGAAAATACTATAAATATAGAAGATCATTGGAAACAGGTAAAAAATATATGGAAAGAGACATGCGAAGAAACACTGGGGAAAAGAGAACGCCAGAATAAGGCATGGATGACAGCAGAGACCCTGGATAAAATTAAAGAAAGAAAGAACAAGAAAGCAGACATAAATAAAAGCAAAACAAGAAGTAATAAAGCCAAGACACAGGAAGCTTACACAGAGGTGAATAAAGAAGTGAGAAGATGCATTAAAAGGGATAAGAGGAAATATATAGATGAATTAGCTAAAGAGACAGAAGAAGCAGCAAATAAAGGGAATATGAAAGAACTGTACAACAGCACAAAGAAATTAGGTGGAAAATACAAACAGATCAACGCCTTTATCAAAGATAAGAAAGGAAATCTGCTTAGTAATATAAAGGAACAAATGGAGAGATGGAAGGAGCACTTTGAAGAACTTTTGAACAGACCTGGCTCAAATAATCCTCCAGATATACTACCAGCAGAAGAAGAATTACACGTTAACTGCGGAAAACCAAGCAAAGAAGAAATAATGAAAGCCATCAAACTGTTAAAAGATGGTAAAGCCACAGGACCAGATGAAATTCCTTCGGAAGCCATCAAAGCAGATATTATCACCTCTACCAAGATGTTACATAATCTATTGGATAAAATTTGGGAGAGGGAAGAAATACCTAAAGACTGGAGAGAAGGTTATATGATCAAACTACCAAAGAAAGGAAGTTTACAGGAGTGCACAAATTATAGGGGAATTATGCTACTATCAGTGCCAGGAAAAATATTAGGCAGAATCATTCTGGAGAGACTAAAAGAGGCTATAGAGAAACACTTGAGAGATGAACAAGCAGGTTTTAGGAAGAACAGATCATGTGCTGATCAAATAACTACTCTACGTATAATAGTTGAACAAAGTTTAGAACTAAAATCCCCACTTTATATTGGATTCATAGATTACGAAAAGGCATTTGATAGTTTAGACAGAAGAATGCTTTGGAAGTTGCTGAGTCATTATGGAATCCCCATAAAGTTTATTAACCTGATAAAAACAATGTATGAAGGAACAAAATGTAGTGTGGTGCATGAAGGACAGCTTACAGAAGCATTTGAAATAAGAACAGGAGTAAGGCAAGGATGCCTTCTGTCTCCATTTCTCTTTCTACTGGCCATAGATTGGATTATGAAAATAACTCAAAACAACAGAAATGGGATCCAGTGGTCACTGACCAAACAACTTGATGATTTAGACTTTGCTGATGACATAGCTCTCCTATCACACAGCCACCAACAGATGCAAGATAAAATGAGTATATTAGATGAGAGATCACAACAGCTAGGACTAAAGATTAATAGAGATAAGACCAACATTATGAGAATTAATGCAGTTGGCAATAACCAAATAAAACTAGGAGAAATACCTCTACTAGACGTACAATCTTATATATATCTGGGCAGTAATATAGATAAAGAGGGAGGAACAGAAAACGATACCAAAATAAGGATATCAAAAGCAAGAGGAGCTTTCATTGCACTGGGAAACATATGGAAATCCAAAGAAATTAGGCTAAATACAAAAATACAAATTTTCAACTCCAATGTTAAGTCGGTTCTATTATATGGCTGTGAAACATGGAGAATAACAAAATTGACAATCACGAAGGTACAGACTTTCATTAATGGATGCTTGCGCAGAATAAAGGGATGGAAATGGCAGGACAAAGTCACAAACGTGGAATTATGGAAATGTACCGGTCAAATACCAGTGGATAAAGAAATACAGCGAAGACGATGGCGATGGATAGAACACACACTACGGAAACCAACTGAGAGTATTACACAACAGGCCCTTTTTTGGAATCCCCAGGGGAAAAGACAAAGAGGAAGACCAAGGAATTCTTGGAGAAGACAGATTGAAGCAGAGATGAAGATGATGGGGAAGACATGGAATGATCTTAAAAGAATTGCAAAAAACAGAACGACTTGGAAAGTGTTTGTTGAAGACCTATGCTCCACTGGGAGCTAAAAGGTAGAAGAATGGAACAGTTTAATTGTTAAAATCCAACGGTAAAATTTTAAACAAACTGAATAAAATGTTAAAAGTAAAACCAAGCTCATGGACTCACCAGCATTCATTTGAGCAGTAACACAACTCTCTTCATCGCTGTCGATCATCCACTAACAAACAAAATAAATGTTAACCTTCCATGCCAAGCTAATCTCCTAATTGTGCATATTTCTATAATAGTTCATGGCCAGTGACAACACTGAAGTGATAGCATTCCCAAATCACTGTCACAGAAACTCATCAAAATGTAAAAATTCTTAGAAAATCTACAATAACTTTGATTGACATGTTGTCCATCCATAAGGTTGCATGTACTTTGCAGCAACCACAGTCCATCTGAAAGAATCTCTGTCTCTAGCCAGATCTTCCACTTCTTCTGCTGTCATGTTCAAGGTCTCAGTGATTTCTACTTCTTGGTCTGCCTCTGATGTGTCGTCCTGAAACCAGGCCTTCCATTATTGCTCTTTCCAGCCCCTTATGCTTTTTGGCATGGCCATAGCATTTTAATTTCCTCTGCGGGTGCCAGTTATTTTTAAAGTTTAATCTTTTAATATGTCTTATAAGTAGTAAATGCTAGAAATAAGCTTGTTTTTCACACTATCAGTAATTAAACATTTTAATCTACCCTGGATCCACCAAAAATAAGAAATACATGTTGATGAATTTGAGATCACAGCACTTAAGGCAAACCTATAGGTGCTCAGAAACAGGCAATAGCCTACAATAATATTTAATCTATACTTGTTTTGTTACCAATAGAAGAATCCTGAACAAAACATAAACTACCAACATCAAAGACTAGTTTTAAAAAAATAAAATAAAAATGTAAATAAGAGCTTACTTGTTTAAGATAGGGAACAATTAATATGAGAAACTACTCTAATAAGGGTACTTGAGCAGACAAATGAAAAAAAAAACACATAAATTGAGACAGTACTTGGAATGACCCCAAAAAAATCCCTTGGTGACTTGAAGTATAGGTCGTTTCAAAATATTTTGAAGGTGTTTAAAATTCCATATCTCTGCAACCAATTGATTGATAATGCTGAAATTTTGCATATGGTCTTGTGATTTTTTGGTCCCAAGAAGTACATTCATTTCCTCACCAACAAACGTATAGTTTTAAATATTCTTTATTTGAAGTATACAAATTTAAGGCATTTTGGTCAAACCATATATTTGGAGGAATTACCGCTTCATATGAGTGAGCACCCACGGACTTGTCATCTTGAACGTAATGCGCGCCAATTTCCCTGTTTTAAGCACTAAAAAACACATAAAACGCATCATAGTTATAATTTTATATCCGGTGCATCCCATTTCCTGTCGTTTTGTTGTGATTTATGTGCAACGGCGTATCCTAATTATTGGGTAATTTCGTTAAATTTGTGATCTGTTAGTCAATGGGTATAAAAGTAAAGTTCCTTACATTGCAATCAGTGGCAATAAAGGTGTATAAATATTTTTGCATAGAAGCTAAGCGTGGAAAACTGTATCGAAGCATCTCAAAGCCAGAAAAGAGAACTATTCACGCATTGGGTATAAGCAAACGCTTTTTCAAACAAGTGCTTAAAGCTAACGGAGTGTCCAGTTCAATCAAGACTAGGACGCTAGGAAGAAAGAAAGTAGTAGATAGTTTTGACAAGGAAGTGATTAGAAGAGCAATTTGTAAAATGTTCGATTCCAAAGAAACTGTGACTTTAAGAAAACTGAAAATTCGACTGAGAGCAGAAAATGACATTGTTGTGTCGAAAACAACATTATGGAGAACTGTTAGAAGCATCGGTTTTACGTTTAGAAAGTACGATAGTGGTAGAAATGTCATCTGCGAGAAGCCGCACTTAGTTTCTATGAGGAGTAAATATTTACGTGAAGTACGGGAAATGCGTAACCAAGGTTATGATATTGTATTTCTAGATGAATCTTGGATAAATTCTCACCACACAAGTGCCAAGGAATGGCAGTTATCAGATGGAAGTATTAAAAGATGTGTACCCACTGGAAAAGGACAGCGTATTATAATGGCACATGCAGGCAGCCAAAAAGAAGGGTTGGTGAAAAATGCAGAACTTATATTCACCTCTAATTATACTGACAACAGGGACTATCACACCGAGATGAATGGCCATATATTTAGAGAGTGGATTGAAAATACTCTTCTTCCAATTCTAGACAGACCATCCTGTCTGGTAATGGACAACGCGTCGTACCACAACGCTGTGGCAGAAGAAGACAAAATTCCTACATCTACCAGTACAAAAGATGTTATAAAGATTTGGCTAAGAAAGGAAGGAATTCCATTTAACGAGGGATTTTTGAAACCTGAATTACTGTCACTTGTTAAGAAATCGCAAAAGACCAAAGTATTCCAAATAGACAAAATCATTCAACAGCATGGTCATACGTGCTTGAGACTGCCCCCTTATCATCCACAATTAAACCCCATTGAACTCGTTTGGGCAAAAATTAAAGGGCAGGTGGCAGCTGAGAATACAAGTTTTAAACTATGCGATATAAAAGGACTGACATATGCTGCTCTATCACAGATTGACAAAGATTTTTGGTGCAAATGTGAAGATCATGTCTTAAAAGAAGAAAATGACTATTGGAAAAAAGATGGACTATCGTTCGTTCAGCCCAGATTAGTAATCAATATGTTAGACTCCTCTGATTCAGAATAAATGAAATAATAATGGACGTTTTTATGTGTCCGCATGATCAATCTTTAGCTAAAGTTGATAACGTTTTGAAAATGTAAAGATTCTTGATATGTGTACTGCAGGCATGCAAAGAAACTAAATCACTTTCATATGTCTTGTTTACGTAAAATAATGAAAGTCACATGGAAAGACATAAAACGAACAATGTAGCTCTTTACAGTGAAGAGGATCCCGTGCTTACATCGGACTCTTTAGTCACATGCGTACCCATAAACAATAACTTTGCTTGATATGTCATGCTCGTTATCGCTCGCAACGGATAATTAATTTTTTAAAATGTATTCTTTGTTGTATATTGTTTAAATAGTTTTCATTAATGGAACTGTTTATACGCTGATTTGTTTTAGACCGTCTGTAAAGGCTATAACATTGACATTCTCATAGTATTTTAAAGAAAGTAAACAATAGAAAGTAAACAGTTGATAAACGCCTCCAACTTTCAAGTTGTGTAGAGACGCCTATGTCGAGAAGCTGATTTCCATTAATGTACGGTAAATTATTTTCTCCAGGAGCAAAAAGATCCGTAAATTCACTGAGATCAAAGGAAAGTGCTGCTTCATGATGAAGCATACTTCCTACATCATTAAATTTTGTGAAATCGGTGGGACCTTGGAAAAACAAGACCAGATGCAAAAAAATCAAGTTTGTAAGTGCAGGGAAAGAGGAGATATTTCATGTTAATCGTGAACATTTAGATTTGAAACGACCAATAGATACTTTTTCTGCAGCTACATTTGACCAATGACTACTCCTCCTCTTCAATGTCTGCCTTTAAAAGGAGGTTCTGTCTATGAACCTTTCGAGCCATATTTAGCCCATTGGGCATAGACTCAGATACTCTTTCAGTGTTTTGTAATTTTCTTTCTAGCAGTCTCAATCTTTGCAAAGATCTTTTATCAAATCTCGCCATTTGTCTCTGTTCTATGCAAGCATCTCAATCTCATTGAGGGAGCTGATTCCTACTGCCTTTGCCTCTCTGATCAATGTTCTCAGTGTTTCTCTGGGTTGGCCTCCTTTCCTCATACATGTAGTAGTTTCCCACTTGAGGGCTTGCTTTGCTATTTGGTTATTATCTCTTCTCATCACATGTCCAACATATGTCCATTGTCTTTTCTTGGTTACTGATAATTTTATTGGTGATTTCTCTAATTTCCTTGTTTGTTTTGAAAGGAAGTTAAGTGTAAATAAATGGTATTGTGGTTTACAGCAAGCTGTAATATTTGTGTTTCAACACAACACATCCATCTCCAGCAAGGCATTTTTGGGTACCAGTTTGCTTTCCCTCTTCAGTCCCTACTCACTTGGGCAGACAGCTTAGTCCATTTTTAGAGGTGTACTGCACAGTGGATAGCTCAGTGGTTAGTGAACTGGACTACCACGGACAAGGGGTAGGGTTCGATCCCAACCGACGGCTTCCGGGTTCACCCAGCCTTAAATGGGTACCGGATTTTTTTCTGGGAAAGTAAAGCAGCACGGGCGTAATACTGACCACATTACCCCAAAAATCATGTGCTGAAGGTCTGTAAAATATAGGGTCACTAACACCATATTTCCCTATACGCCATTTGGCGTGACGGGGGTACTTTACTTTTTTTTACTGCACAGTGGGGTGATGCAGGATTTTCATTAGCTCTTGCCACTGATCTTAACACAAGTCAGCAGTTAGTTGCTAATCATTTTCAGCCCATGTGTTGATGGGAAACTTTGCAGTAGATTTTAATATCTAATTAAACAAACAAAAAACAGTCATACACACATACACACACACATCTCTCTCTATTTATATATCTCTTCTCTTCCCCCCCCCCCCTTTTCTATGTTGGATAAGTTTTTGATCATGCTATGTCTTTTCCCGTGTCACCAGGACGAAGTTGCCCCACAGTTTTTGTTGGCATGCCTCTGTTGTTGTGTGAGTTTTGCAGCTAGGGCACACTTTACAGCTCCGGGAGATAAGGTGGCAAACAAGGAAGTGCTGGGATTTCAAACACATTCACTGTCCTTCTGCAATGTTGTTTAAGATGGCTGGGTGACCTGTGCAAATCAACCCAGTAACCAGAATTACCATGCTCACTAAAGGTGGATGCACTGTTCGGATGTCTCAGCTGTAAACCTCAGCACCCCCCCCCCCCCAAATAATGTCCTTTCATGTGCATATGAAGAGACGTAGTCACCGAATGAATGCAGCAGAGAAAGAAGACCATACTAAAGAAAAAAAAAGTATAAGGCAATCAGAATGACAGCACTAAAGATGAGATTCTAACACCACGAGATGGATTAACAGAACTTTGTTGTTACAATGTACCACCAGTGTAAGAGTCAGACCAAGTCTAAAATCTGTTGCAGAGAATATTAAATACATTAAAAATAGCACATGACATCAAGCCAATAAAATCAAACAAAAACTAAATAATCTATGACACTTACTTCCTGCATCGTCTTCTTTAGGCTTCAAGTCAATGACAATGTAAAGCTGCCAAGTTAGTTGTGGTGCTGCTTCCAAAAAGCTCTCAAACAGACGGAGCAAACAGCTGTCCGCATCTCCGTAAAGCATTAACCAGTAGTACCTATTGCGTTCATGCTTATCTACATGCTTACATCTGCTTTTATACCCACAGTATAAATATTCAATCACTCTGTGGAGACAAATTAAGAAAAAATAAATGCAATCACAGTTAATTGTTTTTCACAACAAACAAAGATAAATTCATTTGTTTTCAGAACATCATTATTGGAACTGTAGTCTTGATCGTGACTAGAGCACTCTAGACATCATCTTCACAATTTTCTTTCAGTTTTCACATTTAAGAGCCGCTTGCTGAGACGTGACGAAGGTTAATCTTATTTATTATCTGATGTTGTTTCTCCACCTCTTTCATTGTCTATTTGTCTTCTTTGCCTGATACTGTGCACAGTTGAACTGTCTTTGCAACGTCTATAGATCTTGTAACTATCCACTTGCCCATACAATTTAAATTTGTTGTTCTTTCACCATTCAGTAAAGACTTTCATTTGCCCTATGAATTGTTGAATTTGGTTGCACACTTCCTCATTGGCTATATGACCTACACAATAATATGTGTAAGTTCTTTATACATGTCTGTATATTTTTATAGATATGCTTATATGTTTTCATAGTGAAAATCAAAAGGAAAAAAGTGGATAAGAACAAATAGTCTGAATAAACTCATCAGTATTTTCTGTGCTGATTTCTGAACCTCCTTATAGTGCATGGTGAGCCATGGTAGAGCAGTGTTTGTGAACTATTTTAGTAAGGACAAGAGGTAAAAAAAAAAGTAAAGAACCCCCATTACGCCAAGTGGCGTATAGGGGATATGGTGTTAGGAACCATAAATTTTACAGACCTTCAGCACATGATTTTTGGGGTAATGTGGTCAGTATTACGCCAGTGCCACTTTACTTTCCCAGATAAAAAAACCCGGTACCTATTAAAGGCTGGGTGAACCGGAAGCCGTCGGTTGGGATCAAACCCTACCTCTTGTTCTTTGTAGTCCAGTTCACTAACCACTGAGCTATAGCAGCTCCCAAATGAATAGTGGTAGGGTTTAATATTGATCAACAGCTTTAGGGCACATAGACTTAAACTGCAAGGTCTTGAAGATCATGTTCTGTTCTTATGCTCATAATTGTGCCCCTTCTGATAATTGTTCCATGTTTTGGGGTTTTCCTTTACCATTTGTCCACATAAAAGCTTAGTGTGGGCCTTCTTTCATCCATTATTTTGAGTACATGACCGCTGTACTTTCAGCACCTTCTTGTATAGCTTGCCATATACTCTTGATTGGTTTCATCTAGTTGCATTTGGTGTACAGTATTTTCAATCGACATTTGACACATATCACGAGCGACAAAATGTGGTCTCTTGCAGCTGACACGACAAAGCCAGAAGCCACATTTTGCTGGTTTTAATTTACTGACATTTTTGCAATTATTTGTGCTAAAACCTTGTAATTTTCTTATTTAACTACTTTTCTAATTAATGAACAAATTGTCGAAACAAATCACATGTTACAGATAAATCTTCATTTATTTTCTCACTGTTGTTTCATTCAAATTTTCTTTTATTCTGAAAAACGGTGTGACCGCAGCATGTTTAACCCCTTGGTAGCAGATGTGTTAACAGTCTTCTGAGGTATTTATTTAGAGCAACAATTAGTTTCTTTTCAAGAGCTTGAATTGATTTCCATCTTTTCATTGAAGATATCGAGATTTACATTTTCATAAAGGCGAATGTTTGATAATGGTAGCTATTTTTAAACAGGTAACTGAATTTAAATATTGGAAACTTTGTTAACCTCAGACGGAAGATGTACAAAAGAGGTGAGATGCAGAATGGCTCAGGCAAAAGCAGCTTTCCAGAAAATGAGGAAGATACTATGCAATCCATTTTTGACAATAGAAACAAGAAAAGAGTTCTTAAATGTTATGTAGAGCCAGTCTTAACATATGGATGTGAATCATGGACAATAGGACAACAGACAAGAAAATCACTCGAATATGTAGAAATGTGGTTTTACAGACGAATGTTGAGAATACCATGGACAGCTAAGAAGAGTAATGAAAATGTTCTGAAAGAGGTCAAAGCAAAAAGAGAGCTAATTTCCAATATTAGGAAAAAACAATCATCATTTTTTGGCCATGTAATGAGAAGAGAACAACTGGAATATATTGTAACAACTGGAAAAATTGAGGGATGAAGAGATAGAGGGAAGCAAAGAGAGAAAATACCAGGCAGCTTAAGAGAGTGGCTTGGCAGAAAGTCAACAACAGAAATGATGAAGAACTGTCGAGATCGAAAGTTGTGGAGAGACATGATCAACTACGCCAGTAGGCCCGGTACTTGATGATGATGAGCTATTTTTAGGCCTTTGATCCATGTCCATTGCAAGCATGACAGTTATAATGCTGACAATTTCACTCAAAAATGTGCTATGGAAAACAAATATAGGCACCCTCAAGATATTTCCCATATGCCTGAAGGTGTAGAAGAAATCTTTACTTGCCTAATAGGGAACTAAATGGACATAAGTTGCTTTGTGTCATGATTGTACATCTAGATATGATATCTCTTCTTTCAGCACAACATGTCCAACTAGAGCTCAACCTATCCAACAGCATTTTTCTAACAGTCAGGTTTACTTTTCTTTTCGTTGGCCAGACTAGTTATTCTGTTTCTAAGAGAACCACAGGGAGACGGAGTATGACTTTGTTCAATTCTGGTTCACTTATCCTGATGCCAGAAGTCAGCTATGAGTCACTAATAATATTCAGCTCATTTACCATATGGCATTTTCAGTCACAGAAAAATATTAAAAGATACTATGAATTTATTCTAATGAGAAACAACAAATGATGAAACTACATTCCAATGACAGCACAAATGTTTAATCAAATGTCATTAAACATCTGTTAGTAAGACTTTGGGTTAGAGTTATCCCCTACCAAAGGATAAGTAAGACGTCTCCTTTCCTCCGCTAGTTTTCAGGACACCCTTGGGCAAGGTGGAGCTCCCGTTTAGCCCCTATCAGGGTTACATGAAGCCAATGGAACAGGTGGTGAATGGTGTTGTGGGAGCAGCCGACAAGTAGTGCCGGTTATGGTCCCCACTTCGTGATGGTAGGCAGAGGATCTCATTTGTAGAGACAATAACTGTGATCTCCGACTAGTATAGTCACTGTCAAAAAGGAAAGGAATGGCAAACTGCCTTCTTATATTTCCAAGTAAAAATTATGTCCAAATACAATTTGATATCTACAGCTAACTACGTTAATGGGGACTCCAAGGCCACCACATCAGGTAGGGAGTGTCATATGCTACAGGTGACACCCGATTGTCATCAAGCTACTGCATGCAAGATCAAAAATAAAGAGACACTAGCAATAGGAACTTGGAACATTAGATCAGTATTCCAGGTTGGCAAGCTAGAAAACATCAGCCAAGAAATGAAGAGAATAAAATTTAACATCTTAAAACTATTTGAAATGTGGAAATGTAATTTACTCTGCATTTTTTAATGTTTAATAATTAATTTACTGAATATTTTTTTTTTTAAAAAAGGGATTTTGAATTTAGCACTAATTTAAAGTTAAACATAACATAAAAGCCAAATTTGAAAGAAATCCTACGATTTCTACGATTTCCTGCCCAGGCAAAATTGCTAGAAACAAATCTACCAAAAATATCCAGACTTTTGATAATAAGAATATGAATATATGAGAGCTGAGGATGTCAGTGTTTATTAGGAACAAGACAGGTATCAGGGTAAATTCAGTCATGAAATAGTCCACAGTCCAAAAGGGACTTCACTCTAGTTTAAAAAGCTGGTGACTGCAAACGAACAAAGCACAGAATGAATCTTGAACTACATATACAGAAAACATTTGAAATGGTTTGTCCACATGGAGGGAATGCCATGTGAATTCCATACTATACATGGAATGTAAAGGAAGAGAAAAAGGAAGGAAAGTCAATGGCAGACAGAGTAAGCAACATTACGGAAAATCAATAACAGCATCACAATATAATGGCTGAAATAAATGTATATTTCCTCCTAGGACTGGATGGTCTATGGGTTAGATGTCGACCTACGACCAAGAAGACTCCGGTTTTTTTTTTGTTTTTTAATCATCATTATCATGTGCCATGCCGGTTGGTGTAGGCGATCATGTCCTTCCACAATCTTCTATCTACAGTACATCATATCAGTTCTATTGTTGACTGTTTGCCATACCATGACACCAAGCTATCTAGTATTTTCTCTCTTTGTTATCGCGATTTTCCTTGTATTTTGCCAGTTGTAACCAAGTATTTCAACTTTCCTCCTCTCATGATGTGCTCGAAAAATGTTGATTGTTTCTTTCTGGTGTTTTTTAGGAGCTCCCTTTTTGTGTTGGCCTCCAGAATTTCCTCATTTTTTAATACCCCAATGGGTTTTTTTTTTATAGCATTCACCAATTTTCACCTCTGGCAAAGTCACTAGAGCATAGGAACTGAATTTTTGCAAGTTAATCCGTTTTTCTCTGGCAGCAGTGTACACAGTGATCATTTGCCACACAGGCAGATAACTCCAACTTCGGAGGTACTCATATTTTTTGCAGCTGATGAGTAATTGATATTCAAGCTGAGCCTTACTGCTGAGACCAGGAGTAGTTGCTGCAGAGGGAAATCACAAATAAAAATCCCAACTGGTGCTGCCGAGATTTAAACTCACAACATCTCTGTCTTGAGGCCAGCATCTTGCCTCGAGACCAACCAGTCTCCAAGACCTCAGATTTGAATTCTGCCACAGGAATTTTTTTTATTCCCTCTTCAAATTCATGCTTTCTTCATGTCTTTACTCTCCACTGGTCTTTGGGTAGTGATATCCAACGTGTAGCTCTTTTGGATAACAGCAAAAAACAGGTACTGTGTGCACACTAAAGAACCTTTGGCAGCTACAAACTAAAAGGAAAGGGCTCACAGTAGTCACTGCCCAGGAAAAACTGTTAAGTATCTAAAAATCCACCTGTATCAAAGATGGCAGGCATGTCATAAGAGGCGACTAAGAAGGTTGATCGATGGCTTGACAAGCTGTCATTGTAAAAAGTATTGTTATGGAAACAGAGCCATAGAATTTAGAAGCAGTGATTTCTGCAATATGTGCCATTTTGGCACGCAAGGTTTTTGTTTTTGAGATTGTGGTTCTGCCCTATGTGCCATCTTCAGCTCGAAAGGACAATAGATAGATCAAAGATGGATGTTTTGGGGCAAAGGCGCAGTTATCCCCACTTGCTGTAAATTAGTGACACAACACATTCGCACCCACTTCATGGATGAATGTTGAAGAAGAAGAAGCTTTCTCCCCCAACTTGTGAATACATGAATGTGTATAAAATAAAGTAAAGATGATAAACACACAAAAAATTCACAAACAATTATACATATTCAAATAACTTTATAACAAGAATAAAGATGTTTTGATAATGTTACCTTAATACTGGGCCACACTGTAGTAAAGTGAAGAAAAACCTCAAAAACCAGACATAGTTTGGTGTCTGGTATGCCCTAACCTTATCTCTCATAGTCTCCAATCTCTGTAGCTCCTCTTTCTCCTTGTTACAGTCAATAATGTACCAGTGCAATCCAAGAAAGCAAGTAACAAGAGATGGCACAACAATCAGTCCTGTTGTGACTCCACCATACACCCACAAACTATTTCTAAAGTAATGAACTGCCAGTTCTATGTCGGTTCCAATGTCCACAAAAAATAAACCAATTGATAACACCCCAACAAGCAAATCAAACCATCCAAATTTAACTGAAGGTACAAATTTTGACTTTTTCTTTTCTCTATGCTTGACAGTAACATTTTTAGGTCCATCCTTCATTTCTTCTTTCTGCCTTTGAACTTGGTGTGGCTCACATATTACTACATTTTTTTTAACACTTCGAGATATTGCACTATCAATAAAATCAACGTCAGCATCACCATTACTATCAGGATCAGGTGCTTTTGTTGCTAAATCGACATTATTTCTACTGCCGAAGACTCTACTCACGAAAGCATCAAAAGAAGTTTCACTCAACTCACTGTGAATATCACTACTGTTACTGCTCAAGTTACTGTTAGTGTTATTGTTTTTAGAGTTTTTATTTGCAAATAAAACTTCGTGGTCAAGTGGCAACACTACTTTATGGTCGTATTCATCGTTACTACTACTACCAGATCCTAACCTTACTTTGTGCTTTGTTACCAATCCCTCTTCATTTCCGGCGCTGTCTGTTTCAACTGCTTTATGATTATCATCATTATTATCGTTATCACTCTTATCGGACAAATCGTCGTCGATGAAATAGGAAGAAGCAGAAGCAACAAATCCGGCGTTATCGTTGTAATCCATGCCAAAGTCAGTGCGCCTGGTAAAGATTACTTTTGTGCGAGATCCACGCCACGTATAATCTGATACATTCTGTGCTGTCATAATAATAATTAATTAGTTATCCTCTCAAATGGAACAATCTACTCATTCTTAAAATTCTACTGGAATTTTTACAACAAACGACACGATCAAATCAAAGTCACAACTTCCTGGTCGCCATTATTGTCTTGTCAAGGGAGCATTGATTGAGTTTACTAACTTCTGATTTGGGGGAAAAAAACAGAAAGAAACAATCAACATGTTTGAAAACATCATGAGAAGAGGCAAGTTGGAATACTTGGTTACGATGCACTGTGGATAGAAGATTATGGAAATACATGATCGCCTACGCCAACCGGTATGGCACATGATGATGATGATGATCAGGAAATCTAGGAAACATTTTCCTAATGAAAGTAACTATTCAATTGTTTTACATATTTACACTCCCACACATTTTATTAATTATATCATGTCAAAAATATTTACAAAATTTAGAAAGATGTAAATAAAGTCATAAAAATGTAACATACTAACAAGTCAGTAGAGGTCACGGGACGCACCAAAATGGCAGCTTATTTATATTCGAGCTATGGACCAAGCAATGTTTGCATTGAACAACACGATAAATGTTATTGCAGCGAGTTGGCAGATTTTTGAAAATGTTTTCAGGGGTTTGAACATAAATGTTTGTTCACAGTTCGTTAACCTTCGCTGTAGATAAAGTCGTTAATTGGATGGCTTCGTTTCAGACATTTTAGACGTTGGTAGCTAAGGACCTAACTTGTGCAAGCGGATGGCATTGGCAAGGATCATTTTGAATCTATGAAGTGGGCTCATTGTGTGTTTAACTCAAACGCATATGTGCTTTTTATCCAAAGACCTTTTTTTTGGGGGGACTCAATGCAGATATCTCCGATGGAAGAATAAATTGTACTATTGGTCCCATAAATGATTCGCTTCCAGAGGTTTATGATGTAGTAAACAAAGCAGTTTTGTCATTGCAAGTGAATAATGTCCACACCTATAATTGGTCAGGATTGTGTGGCAGCAGCAGCTTTATAGCGAGCACAGAAGGCATCACAGGATTGTGCTGTTCTGAAACAGCTATGCCATGCTACCCTGGAATTGCCTTTAATGGGATTACTGTGACCACAAACCACTCTCCATGTGTGTGCCACATATTTACACCCCAGAAAGAAATACTGAATATAACAACACCATGTGCTGTCTGTGATATTAATGACCACAGACCAGGAGCCTCCAGTATGATTGATACAACTGTTGCACCAAGCACTTCATCAGCAGAGTCATATCTATGAATGTTAATCTGACATTGTTCTTGAATGATGTCCAAGTTAGTGAGACATCAGAATCGTGTGGCGGCGGCTACAAGAAGTGGAGAACATCAAGTTCTGCTGCTATAAAGGAGACTTGCCTTGCTATCCCAGAATTGCCTTAAATGGAATCACTGTAGTTGAAAACTTCTCCTCTTGTGTAAACTACACATTCACATCTAAGAGTGAATCAGTGAAGGTCACAAAATCATATTCTCTCTGTGGTTTACTAACTACAGGTCATGTGGCTTCTGTTGGATTGGAAATGACAAATTACCACCACTGTGTGTCTATATGTTTGGAATTGGAGTCATCAATGACGGCCTAACATCATCAAGTGCTATGACGATCATCATTTTCGGGAGGACGTGAACTCCCATGGTATATGGTGGATAGGCGGCAGGAACCATTGAAGGCTATGTCTGAAAAGTGTTCCTTCTTGCAGTTTCCTCATATTCCAAGTCCGGCTTGTTGCAGGAGCTACTGAGTTAAGTGCTCTGTGCACACCGTGAGCTGTGTGTCTCATCCGTTTTGATCCTGCTTCGATATCCCGCTTGTTTACGATGAATGATGATATCGTATGACAGAGAACAGTTGGCTGTGTTCACTTTCTGCGCGGTTTCGCCTTATGTCTTTTGGCGTGTGCTGAGACTGCTACGATGGGGACTACAGTTACCTTTCTTTGTTTGGGAGATGAGTTGGTAATTCGGATGATTCCACTGGCACGGGCGGTTGAGCAATTATGGATTTTAATTCGTTTGCTGTGATGCCGAGGCCTTCCATAACCAATAACCAATAACCAATAAGTCAGTAGAGAATAGTAATCATAATGACAATGAATGTCATAATGTGATTTAAACTCCGAGTACTAACTTGTTATTAATTAGGTTAAATATACAAACATTAACATTTTTAACTCCATTGTTAAGTCAGTATTATTATATGGCTGTGAAACATGGAGAGAAACAAAAATGACAATCATGAAGATACGGGCCTTCATTAATGGATACTAACGCAGGATAAAAGGATGGAAATGGCAGGACAAAATCACTAACATAGAATTAAGGAAATGTACCAGTCAAATACCAGTGGATAAAGAGATACAGTGATGATGATGACGCTGAATATGACACATACTGCGGAAGCCAAATAAGAGTATTACACAACAGGCCCTTTTTTGGAACCCCCAAGGAAAAAGACAAAGAGGAAGACCAAGATATTCTTGGATAAGACAGATGGAAGCAGAGATGAAGATGATTGGGAAGACATGGAATTATCTTAAAAGAATGGCAAGAAATAGAACGGCTTGGAAATCGAAAGTTGTGGAGAGACATGATCACCTACGCCAGCAGGCTTGGTACTTGATGATGATGATGATGATGATGATAATGATAACTGTTATCAACAAAGTAAATCAGAGGCTGATGTGATAGTAATCCAGTTATATATTGGTTTTTGTGTGTGTTAGTATATACTATATTATGTATATGTGGATTTACGTTGGGTGCAAGTTTTACGTAATCTTACATAGAAAGAAAAAAAAAAGTAAAGAGCAGCGTCACGCCAAGTGACGTATAATGAATTTGGTGTTAGTGACCATCAATTTTACATACCTTCAGCACATGATTTTTTGGGGTAATGTGGTCGGTATTACGTCCGTGCCGCTTTACTTTCCCAGAAAAAAAATCCAGTAGGCCTACTCATTTAAGGTTCGGTGAACTCGGAAGCCGTTGGTTGGGATCGAAACCGAACACTTGTCCTTTTAATCTTACATGCTTAGTAAATTTTCCTAGAATCATAGAAGGAAGCGGTATGTTTTGCAGCACTCAGAAAAAAATGACAATGGTCCGAAGCAGGATTGAATCCGTACTCCTTGGCACTGCGCCTTGCCACGAGAAGCCGAACACTAGGAAATACTGCCACTCAGATAACTAAAAAAAAATTAGCTATCATGGACGATGTCTCTCACGCAGGTGTTCTCATGACTACAACTTATGGTTACGATCACAGCTCGGGAATAAATTGTATTTCTGTACTTTCCTATTAAGACAAGTATCTCCCAGTAGGGCTGAATACTTTTTTTGCAGACAGACATTTATAGGACGAAACTGCACGAATAGTAGTTGAGAATCGATACCGTTGCAACCCTGTCAAACCATAGGTTATGGGTGCTCATTCCTCATCAGTAATCTTTAGTAGCAACATATGGTTGTGAATTGTGGATAATCTCACAAACAAAAAAAACATCGATTCATTCGAAACAAAATGTTGCTGAAAAATAGATAATGTAAGAAAGCATCAATGGAGACAAGAACTAAAAATTATAAAGAACTAGCTCATAAACAGTTCCCTACAGAGAAAATGTCAATAATATCATCATCATCATGTGCCATACCGGTTGGCGTAGGCGATCATGTCCTTCCACAATATTCTATCCACCGTGCATCGAATCAATTCTGTTGTTGAATGTTTTCCATGCCATGACATCAAGCTATCTATTATTTTCTCTCTTTGTCGTCCGAGATCTCTCTTTCCCTGTATTTTGCCAGTTGTAACCAAGTATTCCAACTTTCCTCTTCTCATGAAATGCTCGAAAAATGTTGATTGTTTCTTTCTGATATTTTTTAAGAGCTCCCTTTTGTTCTGGCCTTTTTGAGAATTTCCTCGTTGGTATTTTTAGCTGTCCATGGAACTTTCGACGTTTTAACGAGAGATTTCATCTCTGTGGCCTCTAATGGTTTTCCATTTGTTTGTTTAATGTCCATGATTCACTTCTATGTGACAGAATTGGCTCTATATAGCAATAATTCTAACATACTTTTGCATTTCAAATAACACAGCGGGCTGGAGAGAACAATAATGGAAGGCATGGTTCCTGTACGACGCGTCAGGGGTAGACCAAGAAGAAAGTGGTTTTAAGACATCAAAGAGCCCTTGAACATGACCGAAGAAATAACTGTCAAATAACTCAATAACAGAAGAAGAAGTGGTTAGTGACCTGCGAATTATATGATTCTTTGGCAAACAAATCACATTCTTAATTGATGGCGTGAAAAGTTTAAAATGAATGACTGAGCTGTGAGTGGTTGGCATATCGAAGTATCGATATTGCAGTAAATGGAGTGGATTTATTTCTCTGATCTTGGGGAGGGGAAGACGGTTTTTTTTTTTGAGTGGTGGGGAAGGGCGGGGGGGGGGGGTAGCAATAACTGTATATACATATTTCCACCCCCCCTCCCCCCAGTTTTGACGCAGTCACCTCCTTTGACAAAAGATTACACACTGGTAACTTGCTCAATCTTTATCGCTGCTTGTGTCATCCATGACACCCTTCTATTGTTCCAGTTACGTCCATCACGGCGTTGTCTTATCGTAAATGTCTTATGTAACGTAGGCGTTAATTATACTTCCGGTATATGGCGGATAGGCGGCGGGAACAATTGAAGGCTATGTATGAAAAGTGTTCCTTGTTGCAGTTTCCTCTTATTCCAAGTCCGGCTTGTTGCAGGAGCTACTGAGTTAAGTGCTCTGTGCATACTCGTGAGCTGTGTGTCTCATCCGTTTTGATCATGTTTCGATATTCCAATTGTTTACTATGAATGATGATATCGTATGACAGGGCACAGTTGGCTGTGTTCACTTTCTGCGCGGTTTCGCCTTATGTCTTTTGGCGTGTGCTGAGACTGCTACGATGGGGGACTACAGTTACCTTTCTTTGTTTGGGAGATGAGATATTAATTCGGATGATTACGCTGGCACGGGCGGTTGAGCAATTATGGATTTTAATTCGTTTGCAGTGATACCGGGGCCTTCCATAACCAAAGATCCAAAGGTGTTAGTTTGAGCGATACACATGTGCTAGTTATAAAAGTGAATCAAGGTCAATCAGGCAAGATAAGAAAATCGTTGGAGACCACAACAGTGTGGTTTTACAGAAGAAGTTTAAGGCATGGACACTGGCAGTTAAAAGGTTAACGATGACTTTCTAATAGAGGCCAAAGTCGAAAAAAAAGGAAAAGGAAAGTTTGGCACCTACATCAACAGGTAACAATCATCATCTTCGTTTGTTCGCAGACCAAACCGCTGGTTCAGCAACTAAGCTGAGTGCGGTCAGTAACCCATAGATCGACGAACAACAAAGCTAATCAATACCCTGCTCCACCTCCCAGCAGTGCTTCTGAAAATCGACTATCCAGTCTGGCTAAGCAAGTAGAGATCGAAGAGGGAAGGCAATCCAGTACTCAAAAAGCAGTGTTGAAGTCGGATGTGCTGGGCTGAAAGGTGTAGATATACCTCAACACATCTAAACTCATTTAACTACCTTTTAAAGGCGGATGACGAAGAGGACGACGCATTCTTTTAGCAGCCATCGAGTGAACGCCAGAGAAAAAGAAAGAATTGTTCTCTTCCATGCAAGAAGGAAGATCTGAAATATATTTGGACAACTAGAAAAACTGAGAGAAGAAGAAATGCTTGCTTGAGTTCGCCAATAACTAAAGGAATACACCACTTCACCATCTGCCTTTAAAATGATGTTTAGTGCCGTGTATACGTTGTGTTGGGAGCCACTATAGCTCAATGGTTAGTGAACTGCACTACTGAGGACAAGAGGTAGGGTTCGATCCCAACCGACGGCTTCAGGGTTCACCCAACTTTAAATGGGTACCGGATTTTTTTTCTGGGAAAGTAAAGCGCCACGGGCGTAATACCGATCACATTACCACAAAATCATGTGCTGAATTTTTAAAAAAATATAGTCACTATAACACCATATTCCCTATACGACACTTGGCGTGATGGGGTTATTTATTTTTACTTATTTATAAACGATTTGCAGTAAAACTTTGATATTTGTGCCTTTCGGGTCAACATATCCGACGTTAACATGTTATTTTTGAGTACCGAGTTATCTTCCCTCTTCTACCCCTACTCGCTTGGTCAGACTAAATATATTAGTCTGTTTCTATAGGCACCGCGAAGAGTTGGAGTAAGGTCTGGATGGCTCTGGTTCACCGATCCTAGCGCAAGCCATCAGCTGTGGGCCGCTGACAGCTCTCAGTTCTGCTGCTGTTACTCGCCTTGTTCCCGACAAGAAAAAAACAAAGGGAAACAGAAATTGTACGAGATATTGGTTATTGGTTATGGAAGGCCTCGGTATCACTGCAAACGAACTAAAATCCATAATTGCTCAACCGCCCGTGCCAGTGGAATCATCCGAATTACTAACACATCTCCCAAACAAAGAAAGGTAACTGTAGTCCCCATCGTAGCAGTCTCAGCAAACGCCAAAAAACATAAGGCGAAACCGCGCAGAAAGTGAACACAGCCAACTGTTCCCTGTCATACGATATCATCATTCATCGTAAACAAGCGGGATATCGAAACAGGATCAAAACGGATGAGACACACAGCTCACGGTGTGTACAGAGCACTTAACTCAGTAGCTCCTGCAACAAGCCGGACTTGGAATATGAGGAAACTGCAAGAAGGAACACTTTTCAGACATAGCCTTCAATGGTTCCTGCCGCCTATCCACCATATACCATGGAAGTTCGCGTCCTCCCGAAAATGATGATCGTCGTAGCACTTGATGATGTTAGGCCATCGTTGATGACTCCAATTCCAAACATATAGACACACAGTGGTGGTAAGTTATCATTTCCAATCCAACAGAAGCCACCTGACCTGTAGTTAGTAAAACCACAGAGAGAATATGATTTTGTGACCTTCGCTGATTCACTCTTGGATTTGAATGTGTAGTTTACACAAGAGGAGAAGTTTTCAACTACAGTGATCCCATTTAAGGCAATTCTGGGATAGCAAGGCAAGTCTCCTTTATAGCAGCAGAACTTGATGTTCTCCGCTCCCTTCTTGTAGCTGCTGCCATACGATTCTGATGTCTCATTAACTTGGACATCATTCAAGAACAATGTCAGATTAACATTCCATAGATCTGGCTCTGCTGATGAAGTGCTTGGTGCAACAGTTGTATCAATCATAAAGGAGGCTCTTGGTTTGTGGTAATTAATATCACAGACGGCATATGATGTTGTTATATTCAGTATTTCTTTCTGGGGTGTAAATATGTGGCACACACATGGAGAGTGGTTTGTGGTCACAGTAATCCCATTAAAGGCAATTCTAGGGTAGCATGGCATAGCTGTTTCAGAACAGCACAATCCTATGATGTTTTCTGTGTTCGCTATAAAGCTGCTGCTGCTACATAATCCTGACCAATTATAGGTGTGGACATTATTCACTTGCAATGACAAAACTGCTTTGTTTACATCATAAACCTCTGGAAGCGAATCATTTATGGGACTAATAGTACAATTTATTCTTCCATCGGGGATATCTTCCTTGAGCCCCCCCCCCCCCCCAACAAAAATAAAATAAAAAATCTTTGGTTAAAAAGCACATATGCTTTTCTATCTCTCTCTCTCTCTCTATCTACGTTCAGGACTCAATCAGAGTAAGGATTCCAGACTCCCACATGAAGTCAGCTGTCAGGCTAAGTGTGTTGATCGCCCCCACAGACAGAACATCACAATTAGAGTCTGTCAGATCCACTCTGACTGAACACCCGTTAATACGTTGCACTGTGTTCTGCGCCAGTGGCCCAGTGCATCCGATTTCAGCCAGCATTTTATTCGGGTTTGCTTTCCCTAGCCTTTGATTGTCCTCAATCTCCCTGCAAGGCAGCAGATTGTCTTTTCTGTAGGGGGATTCTGCCCTTAGATGGTAGGCCCTCCCAGGTTTACGAGCACCATCTGCCCGAGTCACTAGAGGTGACTAACACAGACATGCACACACAAAGATGTGAGATGTGACTAACACAGACACGGACACACAAAGATGTGAGATGTTACTAACACAGACATACACACACAAAGATGTGAGATGTGACTAACACAGACATGCACACACAAAGATATGAGATGTGACTAATATAGACATGCACACAGCGATACGAGGCATGACTAACACTGACACACATCAAGATATATGACACATGACTAACATGCACATAAAGATATGAGATATAACTGACATTGACATGCACACACAAAGATATGACACATGCCTAACATAGATATGCACACAAAGATAAGAGATATGACTAACATAGATATGCACACAAAAAGATATGAGATGGGACTAACATAGCCATGCACACACAAGGATATGAGATGTGACAAACACAGACATGCACACACAAAGATATGAGATATGACTAACATAAACATGCACACAAAGATATGAGATATCACTAACCCAGACATGCACACACAAAGATATGACATATGACTAACACTGGTACACACTAAGATATGAGATATGACTAAACACAGACACACATAAAGATATGAGACATGATTAACACGGACACACCGAGATATGAGATATGACTAACATGAAACACACCAAGATATGAGCCATGGCCAGCACACACAAGCTAAGATATGAGCCATGGCTAGGACAGAAACACAGCAAGATATGAGCCATGGCTACACTAAAAAACACAAAAAAATGAACCATGTCTAGCACAGAAACACATTAAAGTGCCCATATGCTTGGGCTTGTTGTAGTCGGCAGACTCTTCTAAACGTGGGAATCACAGGTTTCGTTAAACAGTTGTCCGGAGATTTGAGAGTGCAGTCTGACCCATAGAACGTTCTCTTGCATGTACAGATTCCCGATCGACTGTTGACAGGTGTCGTTGAAACAGTTGTCCGGTCATTTGAGAGTACATATGATGTCACAGCCATCAGAACACATCTGTTCGCACTGTAGCCCAAAATTACCATCGGGACAAGTGTCATTACAGGTATAGCCAAGATGTTTACATTGTAGGCATTTTCCAGATTTTTCCTCAAATAAAGGACAGACACTGAGACAAGACCCGGAACAGTCGTGTCCATAGATCCCATGTGAACAGTAGCCGTGACAAGTACCGATGATGACATTGCAGCCGTTACTACACCCACTACACACTGCACAAAACGACCAAGAATGCTCGTCCAGACAATAGGTGTCTGTAAATGTTTGCACCACACATACCGTCAGTGCACTGTCGGCCTGCGAAATGGGCGGTGAGAACTCAATCTTAATGTGTGCCATTGACGTTTGTGTTTTGACTACAATAGTGTTCACAGATAAATTAGGGTATGATATATCATTATACTGGAACACTACTCCGCCACTGTCAGAGAAAGCCCTTAGAGTGCCATTCTTTACCCGAATCATAGTGCTAGCTCGATGATAGATTCGAATGATATGGATCTTCTAGGGCGTTGCAAAGTTCACATACCAGTAAACAGAATTGGTTCCACTTCTCCATTGTGTGTGTGTGCAGTCATTGTCATAGAGATTGGTCTTTGTTTTGCTATTAACTGCGGTCTCTGGTCCACATCCGTCTCCTGTATAACAATCATCAAATTTGTCGGTCTGGTTTGTGATCTGTTTGAGAGCCACTTTCCGACCCCGCCAATGTAGATGGAGCAGATATTTGCAACTATCGCCCTTTCAATCCGTAACTTGTTGATCAGACCAGCCCCAGAGCAGAAGGCATCAATCTCGTGCGGACTAACTACAAACCTTGATACATTGTTACATGAGGCAGAACCATTCAGTTTTACCGTGAAACTGTCCGGATATTTTAAGTCATTCGCATAAATCCTAAACCAGGAGCACGGCAAAGATTGATTGAGAGTTGCCTCAACTGATGTAGAATCTGTGTCCGGATTACATGACGTGTCGTTGTTATCAAACAGGAAAGTAGGTTCAAATTTTTGGGCATATTTGCAAATAAAATCCAAGTACTGACACTGGGGTCCGAAAATTTTGTGCTGACAACTGTCATTGTTTGAGCATGTTTTTGAGTAAAACAGAAAATGAGCCCACTTCATAGATTCAAAATGATCCTTGCCAATGCCATCCGTTTGCACAAGTTAGGTCCTTAGCTTCCAAGGTCACAAAACGAAGCCATCAAAATAAAGACTTTATCTACAGCGAAGGTTAACGAACTGTGAACAAACATTTATGTTCAAACCCTTGAATACATTTTCAAAAAACTGCCAACTCGCTGCAATAACAGATATCGTGGTGTTCAAAGTAAACATTGCTTAGTCCATGGCTCGAATATAAATAAGCTGCCATTTTGGTGCGTCCCATGACCTGTACGAGATAGTTTAAGACTACTTTGAAAGCAAAGCCAGAGACAGAAAGTTATGGAGAGAAACGATGACCTACACTATCAGCACGGTGCTTGATGATGGTAGGCCTAATTACAAGATAACTCTTGATCAATTTCTTTCTCTCTCTCTCTCTCTCTCTCTCTCTCTCTCTCTCTCTCTCTCTCTGCGATCAGGACTCAATCAATCAGAGTAGTACTTCAGACTCTCACACGAAGACAGCTGTCTGTTTAAGAAATTTAAGTCCTAACATTTACTTCATTATCTTAACGGGCTTGTCTCTAATGTAACTCAAGATTGTTCACATTTCATTATTTTGGTAGCTCGGTGGTTAGTGAATTGGGTCACTGAGGACCAGAGATCACGTTCATTCTGATCGACGGCTTCACCCAGCCTTATGTTTTTTTTTTTTTTAGTATGGGGAAAATAGAGCGACCTGGTATGGTTAAAAACAAACAAACAAACAAACATAAAAATGTGCTGTTGATCGTTGAAAAATATTGGCACTATATTCCCCAATCTAAAGAAGGAATGGTTTACTTTAATAGACCATCGATTTGCGTCCCCTGACATTATGAGCGTGTCTAAACCATAATCAATGGTCAACATTACCAAGTGACGATATAATTAAACACATGAGCAGTCTCTTGCAAGCCTACATTGCTTTGAGAGATGTCAAACCACTTACGAGATCTCAGCACCACACTCGACACGGTGTCGGAATTACAGACCGCGATACAAAGTTTAAATCGAGATAATGCAATGTGCACCGTATTTCGAACCTTTACCAATTTAAAGCAATGTTCCCGAATTTTATCTCCCATTGTGATTATTGCCATAACGAAAGCCGTATATAAAACCGGTAGGCAGAAATTGCTGAAGAAGTGATATATTTAAATAATAAATTAATATTCGCTGGCCACACGCATGGGTTACCAGTCCAAAATAGTTTTCACTTTCATTTTTGGACGGCAATTGCGGTTTAATATAACCTAGAACGACAGACAGTCTGAGGTTGAATGACTCGTGCCTCGCCAAAAGTTTTCGTCTGCGGTGGACGGTAGATGTTTCAGGAGGCCAGGAAGTGAAACCGAACTTTTGGTTGACCTCTAACCCGATAATTTGCGACATTAAAGCAATTTAGGCTATGTAAAATAGTCACTTCAATACTTCTTATTTCCTTCCTTATTTACGGTCTTTTGTTCTTCTATTCACCTCTGCTGCTGTTATGCTCCCTAGTGTTTCTAATATTCCGTCGATCTATCTTTTTCGTGGTCGACCTTTGGGTCTGGTGTTCTCGAAACGTTTATTGAGGGTTCGTGTTGTCTATCTATCTTTCGTTCGCCCGAAGTATTGTCTATATCTGCAATGTGGTTTCCTGTATAAATGTTACTGTCTTTTGTAATTCTTCCAGTTGCCCATATAGCTTTGTCTGTAGTGTTGTATCTATAGGCTAATGGATTTTCCTCAGTCTACTATATTTAGTGCAGTCTTGAAGTATGTGTTCAGCAGTCTGAGGTGACTGTCCACATGTACAAGTAGTTCAGGTAGTAAAAAGAAGTACCCCCGTCATGCCAAGTGGCGTATAGGGAATATGGTGTTAGTGCCCATAAATTTTACAGATGATTTTTATTCTGATTTACAGATGCACATGATTTTTGGGGTAATGTGGTCGGTATTACGCCCGCGCCGCTTTACTTTCTCAGAAAAAAATCCGGTACCCATTAAAGGCTGGGTGACCCGGAAGCCGTCGATTGGGATCGAACCCTACCTCTTGTCCTTTGTAGTCCAGTTCATTAACCACTGAGCTATCGCGGCTCCCTTGTAGTTGAGGTGCCGATCTTGAATTTGTGTATACTTGTGACTGTGGAGTCGATTGTGCTGTTCTGAGGCGTATAATGATAACATGTTCCCATCTATTCATATTATGAAAGGCATCCTGATTTGAGGCTTGTGGTCTTCTGATTGATTTGATTACCCGTTGTTTTTTTCTGATGGTTTGTAACCGGTGCATCTGGTTGTGTGCTTATTGCGTCTTCCTTTGCCAGCTGATCTCCTCTCTCATTTCCTGGTATTCGACATTGAGATAGGATCCACTGCAGGGCAACCCTGTGGTGCTTGCAGAGTTCAGTCAATAAAGTCTGCAGATGTGGCAATTTTCTGGATTGTAGATCTTGCATGCGCTAAAAACACTACAGGCTGTGAGCTAAGATTACTGTTCAATAGTTGCCAACTTTACTGCTTGGATTTTTGCGTCGTAATTGTGATAATATTTCCTTGTTGCTATTTTATTCATATCCCTAGTGTTATTTGGGTACTCTATGTATGCACCAGATTCAGGAATGGGCTAATATCTGTTAAAACACGGCTAGGAGCAGATTGCAATAGTGACCATGTACCAGTAGTTGGAAAGATATGAATAAAACTGCAAAAGACAGAAATCCCCATGAAATATGAAATTAGAACTAGATATGCTTAGAGTAGATAGACAGGTGAGTGATAAGTACAGTACGATAGTACAAAATAGATATAATGCTATTGAGAAAATACAGGACATCGAGGAACAGTGGGAAATGCTCAAACAATCGATTCAACAAAGATTAACAAAAATAATACCAGTGACTAAAAGAATCAACAAAAAGAAATGGATGACAGAAGAAATACTAGAACTAATGGACAAAAGACGAAAACATAAGAAAGAAGAACGGACATACAAAATATTGCACAAAGAGATCCAAAACAAATGCAGAGAACCTAAGGAAAGATGGTTAAAGCAGAAATGTGAACAAATTGAAAAACAACAAAAGAAAGACTCAAAATTTATGCACAATCAGTTAAATGAATTAACAGGAAGAAAAGAAATAATAGTTTCAGGAAGTGTGAAATCAAAGGAAGGAAATATAATAATGGGACAGGAGAAGATAATGGAAAGATGGACAGAATATATCAGTCAACTCTCTGATGATGAAAGACCAGAGCTAAACAATTCAAACAAAGATACAGGACCACCAATAATGCAGAGTGAAGTGGAGGACGCAATTCAACACGTGAAAAGAGGCAAAGCTCCAGACAATATAACAATCGAAGAGGCAAAGCTCCAGGTCCTGAAAATATAACAATCGAAGAGGTAAATGCATTAGGAGAGCTGGGAGTACAAGTCATAACAAAACTACTCAATGAGATATACAACACTGGACACATACCCGAAGATCTACTAAAATCTATCTTTGTAGCCATACCGAAGAAGGCAGGTGTCACTGATTGTGAAGACCATCGCACTATTAGTCTCATGAGCCATATGACGAAAATATTACTAAGAATGATCTTGAGACGTGTAAGGAACCAAAAAAAAAAACAGAAATAAGTGAGGAAAAATGTGGATTTGTGGAAGGAAAGGGCACCAATAATGCAATATACATCTTAAGAACAATGATAGAAAGAGATATAGAGGTAAAGAAAAATCTATATATGTGCCTTATGGACTACGCAAAAGCATTTGACAAAGTCAAACATGTGGAAATAATAAATATGCTGGAGAAATTAAACATTGTTGGAAAAAGATCTGTGAATCATAAACAACATGTACTGGCAACAAACAGCTGCTATACGAATTAGCAACCAAAGCAGGACAATTTCAATATATAAAACAAGGAGTCAGACAAGGCTGTGTTCTGTAGCTGGATTTGTTTTCACTTTACAGCGAATATATTATGTCAACAGAAGTGAGAAAGAGAGTTAATCAGTGCTATATAGAACCAATTCTTACCAATGGAAGCGAATCATGGACAGTAGAAAAACAAATGAAAAGACGATTAGAGGCCACAGAGACGGGATTTCTCAGAAAAATGTTGAAAGTTCTAGAGATGCTAAAAAAAACCAATGAGGAAATTCCCAAAAAGGCCAACACAAAAAGGGAACTTCTAAAAAACATCAGAAAGAAACAATCAACATTTTTCGCGCACATCTTGAGAAGAGGAAATTTGAAATACTTGGTTACAACTGGCAAAATAAGAGGAAAGAGAGATCGCGGACGACAAAGAGAGAAAATACTGGATAGAGTGGTGTCATGGCATGGAAAACATTCAACAACAGAACTGATACGATGTACCGTAGATAGAATATTGTGGAAGGACATGATCACCTATGCCAAATGAACATGATGATGTATGCACCTGCTCCCTCATTCTTTACTGCATTCTGTGGTAATCCATTTGTGTACACACGAATCCATAGGTCTTGTGTGCATTCTTCATCCAAGAAACAGTTATTGTTTAATGCTGTAGACTATTCTCTTCCTCTTTGTCAAGTATTCTTTTAACTTTTGTCTGTATTACTTCTATTACCATGTTACTCTCTGATGTTTTCTCTCAACAGTGACCAAGTTACTCTCTCCTCTCTCAACAATGACCATGTTACTCTCTGATGTTCTCTCTCAACAATGACCAAGTTACTCTCTGATGTTCTCTCTCAACAATGACCAAGTTACTCTCTGATGTCCTCTCTCAACAATGACCAAGTTACTCTCTGAAGTCTTCTCTCAACAATGATCATGTTACTCTCTGATGTTTTCTCTCAACAATGATCATGTTACTCTCTGATGTCTTCTCTCAACAATGATCATGTTACTCTCTGATGTTTTCTCTCAACAATGACCATGTTACTCTCTGATCTCCTCTCTCAACAATGACCAAGTTACTCTCTGATGTCTTCTCTCAACAATGACCAAGTTACTCTCTGATGTCCTCTCTCAACAATGACCAAGTTACTCTCTGATGTCTTCTCTCAACAATGACCACGCTACTCTCTGATGTTTTCTCTCAACAATTATCATGTTACTCTCTGATGTTCTCTCTCAACAATCACCACACTACTCTCTGATGTTTTCTCTCAACAATGATCATGTTACTCTCTGATGTTTTCTCTCAACATTGACCATATTACTCTCTAATGTTCTCTCTCAACAATGATCATGTTACTCTCTGATGTCTTCTCTCAACAATGATCATGTTACTCTCTGATGTCCTCTCTCAACAATGATCATGTTACTCTCTGATGTCCTCTCTCAACAATGATCATGTTACTCTCTGATGTCCTCTCTCAACAATGATCAAGTGACTCTGATGTCCTCTCTCAACAATGATCATGTCACTCTCTGATGTCCTCTCTCAACAATGATCATGTTACTCTCTGATGTCCTCTCTCAACAATGATCAAAATACTCTCTGATGTCCTCTCTCAACAATGACCAAGTTACTCTATGATGTTCTCTCTCAACAATAACCATGTCCCTCTCAGATGTACTCTCTCAACAATAATCATGTTACTCTCTGATGTCTTCTCTCAACAATGATCATGTTACTCTCTGATGTCTTCTGTCAACAATGATCATGTTACTCTCTGATGTCTTCTCTCAACAATGATCATGTTACTCTCTGATATCCTCTCTCAACAATGATCATGTTACTCTCTGATGTCCTCTCTCAACAATGATCATGTTACTCTCTGATATCCTCTCTCAACAATGACCATGTTACTCTCTGATGTCCTCTCTCAACAATGACCATGCTACTCTCTGATGTTCTCTCTCAACAATCCCCATGCTACTCTCTGATGTCCTCTCTCAACAATGACCATGCTACTCTCTGATGTTCTCTCTCAACAATCACCACGCGACTCTCTGATATTTTCTCTCAACAATTATCATGTTACTCTCTGATGTTCTCTCTCAACAATGATCATGTTATTCTCTTATGTCTTCTCTCAACAATGACCATGTTACTCTCTGATGTCCTCTCTCAACAATGACCACGCTACTCTCTGATGTTTTCTCGCAACAATTATCATGTTACTCTCTGATGTTCTCTCTCAACAATCACCAAACTACTCTCTGATGTTTTCTCTCAACAATGATCATGTTACTCTCTGATGTTCTCTCTCAACAATCACCATGCTACTCTCTGATGTCCTCTCTCAACAATGACCATGTTACTCTCTGATGTTCTCTCTCAACAATGACCATGTTACTCTCTGATGTTCTCTCTCAACAATGACCATGTTACTCTCTGATGTCCTCTCTCAACAATGACCATGTTACTCTCTGATGTCTTCTCTCAACAATGACCATGTTACTCTCTGATGTCCTCTCTCAACAATGACCATGTTACTCTCTGATGTCTTCTCTCAACAATGATCATGTTACTCTCTGATGTCCTCTCTCAACAATGATCAAGTGACTCTCTGATGTCCTCTCTCAACAATGATCATGTCACTCTCTGATGTCCTCTCTCAACAATGACCATGTTACTCTCTGATGTCCTCTCTCAACAATGATCAAGTTACTCTCTGATGTCCTCTCTCAACAATGACCAAGTTACTCTATGATGTCCTCTCTCAACAATAACCAAGTTACTCTCTGATGTCCTCTCTCAACAATGATCAAGTTACTCTCTGATGTCCTCTCTCAACAATGACCAAGTTACTCTCTGATGTCCTCTCTCAACAATGACCATGTTACTCTCTGATGTCCTCTCTCAACAATGATCAAGTTACTCTCTGATGTCCTCTCTCAACAATGACCAAGTTACACTATGATGTCCCTCTCAGATGTTCTCTCTCAACAATAATCATGTTACTCTCTGATGTCTTCTCTCAACAATGATCATGTTACTCTCTGATGTCTTCTCTCAACAATGATCATGTTACTCTCTGATGTCTTCTCTCAACAATGATCATGTTACTCTCTGATATCCTCTCTCAACAATGATCATGTTACTCTGATATACTCTCTCAACAATGATCATGTTACTCTCTGATATCCTCTCTCAACAATGATCATGTTACTCTCTGATGTCTTCTCTCAACAATGATCATGTTACTCTCTGATGTCTTCTCTCAACAATGACCATGTTACTCTCTGATGTTCTCTTTCAACAATGACCATGTTACTCTCTGATGTCTTCTCTCAACAGTTACCATGTCACTCTCAGATGTCTCTCAACAATGACCATGTTACTCTCTGATGTCCTCTCTCAACATTGACCATGCAACTCTCTGATGTTCTCTCTCAACAATCACCACGCTACTCTCTGATGTTTTCTCTCAACAATGATCATGTTATTCTCTGATGTTCTCTCTCACCAATCACCACGCAACTCTCTGATGTTTTCTCCCAACAATGATCATGTTATTCTCTGATGTTCTCTCTCAACAATCACCACACTACTCTCTGATGTTTTCTCTCAACAATGATCATGTTACTCTCTGATGTTCTCTCTCAACAATGATCATGTTATTCTCTTATGTCTTCTCTCAACAATGACCATGTTACTTACTCTCTGATGTCCTCTCTCAACAATGACCACGCTACTCTCTGATGTTTTCTCTCAACAATTATCATGTTACTCTCTGATGTTCTCTCTCAACAATCACCATGCTACTCTTTGATGTTTTCTCTCAACAATGATCATGTTACTCTCTGATGTTCTCTCTCAACAATCACCATGCTATTCTCTGATGTCCTCTCTTTTAACAATGACCATGTTACTCTCTGATGTCTTCTCTCAACAATGATCATGTTACTCTCTGATGTTCTCTCTCAACAATGACCATGTTACTCTCTGATATCCTCTCTCAACAATGATCATGTTACTCTCTGATGTCTTCTCTCAACAATTACCATGTCACTCTCTGATGTCCTCTCTCAACACTGACCATGCTACTCTCTGATTTTTTCTCTCAACAATGACCATGTTACTCTCTGATGTCCTCTCTCAACAATGACCATGCTACTCTCTGATGTTCTCTCTCAACAATCACCACGCGACTCTCTGATATTTTCTCTCAACAATGATCATGTTACTCTCTGATATTCTCTCTCAACAATGATCATGTTATTCTTTTATGTCTTCTCTCAACAATGACCATGATACTCTCTGATGTCCTCTCTCAACAATGACCACGCTACTCTGATGTTTTCTCTCAACAATTATCATGTTACTCTCTGATGTTCTCTCTCAACAATCACCACGCTACTCTCTGATGTTTTCTCTCAACAATGATCATGTTACTCTCTGATGTTCTCTCTCAACAATCACCATGCTACTCTCTGATGTCCTCTTTCTCAACAATGACCATGTTACTCTCTGATGTTTTCTCTCAACAATGATCATGTTACTCTCTGATGTTCTCTCTCAACAATCACCATGCTACTCTCTGATGTCCTCTCACTCAACAATGACCATGTTACTCTCAGATGTCCTCTCTCAACAATGACCAAGTTACTCTATGATGTTCTCTCTCAACAATAACCATGTCCCTCTCAGATGTACTCTCTCAACAATAATCATGTTACTCTCTGATGTCCTCTCTCAACAATGACCATGTTACTTTCTGATGTTTTCTCTCAACAATGACCATGTTACTCTCTGATGTTTTCTCTCAACAATGACCATGTTACTCTCTGATGTCCTCTCTCTCAACAATGACCATGTTACTCTCTGATGTCCTCTCTCAACAATGACCATGTTACTTTCTGATGTTTTCTCTCAACAATGACCATGTTACTCTCTGATGTTTTCTCTCAACAATGACCATGTTACTCTCTGATGTTTTCTCTCAACAATGACCATGTTACTCTCTGATGTTTTCTCTCAACAATGACCATGTTACTCTCTGATATTTTCTCTCAACAATGATCATGTTACTCTCTGATGTCCTCTCTCAACAATGACCACGACGCTACTCTCTGATGTTTTCTCTCAACAATTATCATGTTACTCTCTGATGTTCTCTTTCAACAATCACCACGCTACTCTCTGATGTTTTCTCTCAACAATGATCATGTTACTCTCTGATGTTCTCTCTCAACAATCACCATGCTACTCTCTGATGTCCTCTCTCTCAACAATGACCATGTTACTCTCTGATGTTCTCTCTCAACAATGACCATGTTACTCTCCGATGTCTTCTCTCAACAATGACCATGTTACTCTCTGATGTTTTCTCTCAACATTGACCATGTTACTCTCTGATGTTCTCTCTCAACAATGACCATGTTACTCTCTGATATCCTCTCTCAACAATAATCATGTTACTCTCTGATGTCCTCTCTCTCAACAATGACCATGTTACTCTCTGATGTCCTCTCTCAACAATGACCATGTTACTTTCTGATGTTTTCTCTCAACAATGACCATGTTACTCTCCGATGTTTTCTCTCAACAATGACCATATTACTCTCTGATGTCCTCTCTCTCAACAATGACCATGTTACTCTCTGATGTCCTCTCTCTCAACAATGACAAAGTTACTCTCTGATGTCCTCTCTCAACAATGACCATGTTACTCTCTGATTTCCTCTCTCTAAACAATGACAAAGTTACTCTCTGATGTCTTCTCTCAACAATGACCATGTTACTCTCTGATGTTTTCTCTCAACAATGATCATGTTACTCTCCGATGTCTTCTCTCAACAATGACCATGTTACTCTCTGATGTTTTCTCTCAACATTGACCATGTTACTCTCTGATGTTCTCTCTCAACAATGACCATGTTACTCTCTGATGTCCTCTCTCAACAATGACCATGTTACTCTCTGATGTCTTCTCTCAACAATGACCATGTTACTCTCTGATGTTCTCTCTCAACACTGACCATGTTACTCTCTGATGTTCTCTCTCAACAATGACCATGTTACTCTCTAATGTCCTCTCTCAACAATGACCATGTTACTCTCTGATGTCCTCTCTCAACAATGACCATGTTACTCTCTAATGTCCTCTCTCAACAATGACCATGTTACTCTCTGATGTCCTCTCTCAACAATGACCATGTTACTCTCTGATGTTCTCTCTCAACAATGACTATGTTACTCTCTGATGTCCTCTCTCAACAATGACCATGTTACTCTCTGATGTCTTCTCTCAACAATGATCATGTTACTCTCTGATGTCCTCTCTCTCAACAATGACAAAGTTACTCTCTGATGTCCTCTCTCAACAATGACCATGTTACTCTCTGATTTCCTCTCTCTAAACAATGACAAAGTTACTCTCTGATGTCTTCTCTCAACAATGACCATGTTACTCTCTGATGTTTTCTCTCAACAATGACCATGTTACTCTCTGATGTTTTCTCTCAACAATGACCAAGTTACTCTCTGATGTCCTCTCTCAACAATGACCAAGTTACTCTCTGAAGTCTTCTCTCAACAATGATCATGTTACTCTCTGATGTTTTCTCTCAACAATGATCATGTTACTCTCTGATGTCTTCTCTCAACAATGATCATGTTACTCTCTGATGTTTTCTCTCAACAATGACCATGTTACTCTCTGATCTCCTCTCTCAACAATGACCAAGTTACTCTCTGATGTCCTCTCTCAACAATGACCAAGTTACTCTCTGATGTCTTCTCTCAACAATGACCACGCTACTCTCTGATGTTTTCTCTCAACAATTATCATGTTACTCGCTGATGTTCTTTCTCAACAATCACCACACTACTCTCTGATGTTTTCTCTCAACAATGATCATGTTACTCTCTGATGTTTTCTCTCAACATTGACCATATTACTCTCTGATGTTCTCTCTCAACAATGATCATGTTACTCTCTGATGTCTTCTCTCAACAATGATCATGTTACTCTCTGATGTCCTCTCTCAACAATGATCATGTTACTCTCTGATGTCCACTCTCAACAATGATCATGTTACTCTCTGATGTCCTCTCTCAACAATGATCAAGTGACTCTGATGTCCTCTCTCAACAATGATCATGTCACTCTCTGATGTCCTCTCTCAACAATGATCATGTTACTCTCTGATGTCCTCTCTCAACAATGATCAAAATACTCTCTGATGTCCTCTCTCAACAATGACCAAGTTACTCTATGATGTTCTCTCTCAACAATAACCATGTCCCTCTCAGATGTACTCTCTCAACAATAATCATGTTACTCTCTGATGTCTTCTCTCAACAATGATCATGTTACTCTCTGATGTCTTCTGTCAACAATGATCATGTTAGTCTCTGATGTCTTCTCTCAACAATGATCATGTTACTCTCTGATATCCTCTCTCAACAATGATCATGTTACTCTCTGATATCCTCTCTCAACAATGATCATGTTACTCTCTGATGTCTTCTCTCAACAATTACCATGTCACTCTCTGATGTCTTCTCTCAACAATGATCATGTTACTCTCTGATATCCTCTCTCAACAATGATCAGGTTACTCTCTGATATCCTCTCTCAACAATGACCATGTTACTCTCTGATATCCTCTCTCAACAATGATCATGTTACTCTCTGATGTCCTCTCTCAACAATGATCATGTTACTCTCTGATATCCTCTCTCAACAATGACCATGTTACTCTCTGATGTCCTCTCTCAACAATGACCATGCTACTCTCTGATGTTTTTTCTCAACAATGACCATGTTACTCTCTGATGTCCTCTCTCAACAATGACCATGCTACTCTCTGATGTTCTCTCTCAACAATCACCACGCGACTCTCTGATATTTTCTCTCAACAATTATCATGTTACTCTCTGATGTTCTCTCTCAACAATGATCATGTTATTCTCTTATGTCTTCTCTCAACAATGACCATGTTACTCTCTGATGTCCTCTCTCAACAATGACCACGCTACTCTCTGATGTTTTCTCTCAACAATTATCATGTTACTCTCTGATGTTCTCTCTCAACAATCACCAAACTACTCTCTGATGTTTTCTCTCAACAATGATCATGTTACTCTCTGATGTTCTCTCTCAACAATCACCATGCTACTCTCTGATGTCCTCTCTCAACAATGACCATGTTACTCTCTGATGTTCTCTCTCAACAATGACCATGTTACTCTCTGATGTTCTCTCTCAACAATGACCATGTTACTCTCTGATGTCCTCTCTCAACAATGACCATGTTACTCTCTGATGTTCTCTCTCAACAATGACCATGTTACTCTCTGATGTCCTCTCTCAACAATGACCATGTTACTCTCTGATGTCTTCTCTCAACAATGATCATGTTACTCTCTGATGTCCTCTCTCTCAACAATGACAAAGTTACTCTCTGATGTCCTCTCTCAACAATGACCATGTTACTCTCTGATGTCCTCTCTCTCAACAATGACAAAGTTACTCTCTGATGTCTTCTCTCAACAATGACCATGTTACTCTCTGATGTTTTCTCTCAACAATGACCATGTTACTCTCTGATGTTTTCTCTCAACAATGACCATGTTACTCTCTGATGTCCTCTCTCTCAACAATGACCATGTTACTCTCTGATGTCCTCTCTCAACAATGATCATGTTACTCTCTAACGTCCTCTCTCAACAATGATCATGTTACTCTCTGATGTTTTCTCTCAACAATGACCATGTTACTCTCTGATGTTTTCTCTCAACAATGACCATGTTACTCTCTGATGTTTTCTCTCAACAATGATCATGTTACTCTCTGAAGTCCTCTCTCAACAATGACCATGTTACTCTCTGATGTCCTCTCTCAACAATGATCAAGTGACTCTCTGATGTCCTCTCTCAACAATGATCATGTCACTCTCTGATGTCCTCTCTCAACAATGACCATGTTACTCTCTGATGTCCTCTCTCAACAATGATCAAGTTACTCTCTGATGTCCTCTCTCAACAATGACCAAGTTACTCTATGATGTCCTCTCTCAACAATGACCAAGTTACTCTCTGATGTCCTCTCTCAACAATGATCAAGTTACTCTCTGATGTCCTCTCTCAACAATGACCAAGTTACTCTATGATGTCCTCTCTCAACAATGACCAAGTTACTCTCTGATGTCCTCTCTCAACAATGATCAAGTTACTCTCTGATGTCCTCTCTCAACAATGACCAAGTTACTCTCTGATGTCCTCTCTCAACAATGACCATGTTACTCTCTGATGTCCTCTCTCAACAATAATCAAGTTACTCTCTGATGTCCTCTCTCAACAATGACCAAGTTACACTATGATGTCCCTCTCAGATGTTCTCTCTCAACAATAATCATGTTAATCTCTGATGTCTTCTCTCAACAATGATCATGTTACTCTCTGATGTCTTCTCTCAACAATGATCATGTTACTCTCTGATGTCTTCTCTCAACAATGATCATGTTACTCTCTGATATCGTCTCTCAACAATGATCATGTTACTCTGATATCCTCTCTCAACAATGACCATGTTACTCTCTGATGTTTTCTCTCAACAATGATCATGTTACTCTCTGAAGTCCTCTCTCAACAATGACCATGTTACTCTCTGATGTCCTCTCTCAACAATGATCAAGTGACTCTCTGATGTCCTCTCTCAACAATGATCATGTCACTCTCTGATGTCCTCTCTCAACAATGACCATGTTACTCTCTGATGTCCTCTCTCAACAATGATCAAGTTACTCTCTGATGTCCTCTCTCAACAATGACCAAGTTACTCTATGATGTCCTCTCTCAACAATGACCAAGTTACTCTCTGATGTCCTCTCTCAACAATGATCAAGTTACTCTCTGATGTCCTCTCTCAACAATGACCAAGTTACTCTATGATGTCCTCTCTCAACAATGACCAAGTTACTCTCTGATGTCCTCTCTCAACAATGATCAAATTACTCTCTGATGTCCTCTCTCAACAATGACCAAGTTACTCTCTGATGTCCTCTCTCAACAATGACCATGTTACTCTCTGATGTCCTCTCTCAACAATGATCAAGTTACTCTCTGATGTCCTCTCTCAACAATGACCAAGTTACACTATGATGTCCCTCTCAGATGTTCTCTCTCAACAATAATCATGTTAATCTCTGATGTCTTCTCTCAACAATGATCATGTTACTCTCTGATGTCTTCTCTCAACAATGATCATGTTACTCTCTGATGTCTTCTCTCAACAATGATCATGTTACTCTCTGATATCGTCTCTCAACAATGATCATGTTACTCTGATATCCTCTCTCAACAATGATCATGTTACTCTCTGATATCCTCTCTCAACAATGATCATGTTACTCTCTGATGTCTTCTCTCAACAATGATCATGTTACTCTCTGATGTCTTCTCTCAACAATGACCATGTTACTCTCTGATGTTCTCTCTCAACAATGACCATGTTACTCTCTGATGTCTTCTCTCAACAGTTACCATGTCACTCTCAGATGTCTCTCAACAATGACCATGTTACTCTCTGATGTCCTCTCTCAACAATGACCATGCAACTCTCTGATGTTCTCTCTCAACAATCACCACGCTACTCTCTGATGTTTTCTCTCAACAATGATCATGTTATTCTCTGATGTTCTCTCTCACCAATCACCACGCAACTCTCTGATGTTTTCTCCCAACAATGATCATGTTACTCTCTGATGTTCTCTCTCAACAATCACCACACTACTCTCTGATGTTTTCTCTCAACAATGATCATGTTATTCTCTGATGTCTTCTCTCAACAATGACCATGTTACTTACTCTCTGATGTCCTCTCTCAACAATGACCACGCTACTCTCTGATGTTTTCTCTCAACAATTATCATGTTACTCTCTGATGTTCTCTCTCAACAATCACCATGCTACTCTTTGATGTTTTCTCTCAACAATGATCATGTTACTCTCTGATGTTCTCTCTCAACAATCACCATGCTATTCTCTGATGTCCTCTCTTTTAACAATGACCATGTTACTCTCTGATGTCTTCTCTCAACAATGATCATGTTACTCTCTGATGTTCTCTCTCAACAATGACCATGTTACTCTCTGATATCCTCTCTCAACAATGATCATGTTACTCTCTGATGTCTTCTCTCAACAATTACCATGTCACTCTCTGATGTCCTCTCTCAACAATGACCATGCTACTCTCTGATATTTTCTCTCAACAATTATCATGTTACTCTCTGATGTTCTCTCTCAACAATGATCATGTTATTCTCTTATGTCTTCTCTCAACAATGACCATGTTACTCTCTGATGTCCTCTCTCAACAATGACCACGCTACTCTCTGATGTTTTCTCTCAACAATTATCATGTTACTCTCTGATGTTCTCTCTCAACAATCACCAACTACTCTCTGATGTTTTCTCTCAACAATGATCATGTTACTCTCTGATGTTCTCTCTCAACAATCACCATGCTACTCTCTGATGTCCTCTCTCAACAATGACCATGTTACTCTCTGATGTTCTCTCTCAACAATGACCATGTTACTCTCTGATGTTCTCTCTCAACAATGACCATGTTACTCTCTGATGTCCTCTCTCAACAATGACCATGTTACTCTCTGATGTTCTCTCTCAACAATGACCATGTTACTCTCTGATGTCCTCTCTCAACAATGACCATGTTACTCTCTGATGTCTTCTCTCAACAATGATCATGTTACTCTCTGATGTCCTCTCTCTCAACAATGACAAAGTTACTCTCTGATGTCCTCTCTCAACAATGACCATGTTACTCTCTGATGTCCTCTCTCAACAATGACCATGTTACTCTCTGATGTTTTCTCTCAACAATGACCATGTTACTCTCTGATGTTTTCTCTCAACAATGACCATGTTACTCTCTGATGTCCTCTCTCTCAACAATGACCATGTTACTCTCTGATGTCCTCTCTCAACAATGACCATGTTACTCTCTGATGTCCTCTCTCAACAATGATCATGTTACTCTCTGTTTTCTCTCAACAATGACCATGTTACTCTCTGATGTTTTCTCTCAACAATGACCATGTTACTCTCTGATGTTTTCTCTCAACAATGATCATGTTACTCTCTGATGTCCTCTCTCAACAATGATCATGTTACTCTCTGATGTCCTCTCTCAACAATGATCAAGTGACTCTCTGATGTCCTCTCTCAACAATGATCATGTCACTCTCTGATGTCCTCTCTCAACAATGACCATGTTACTCTCTGATGTCCTCTCTCAACAATGATCAAGTTACTCTCTGATGTCCTCTCTCAACAATGACCAAGTTACTCTATGATGTCCTCTCTCAACAATGACCAAGTTACTCTCTGATGTCCTCTCTCAACAATGATCAAGTTACTCTCTGATGTCCTCTCTCAACAATGACCAAGTTACTCTCTGATGTCCTCTCTCAACAATGATCAAGTGACTCTCTGATGTCCTCTCTCAACAATGATCAAGTTACTCTCTGATGTCCTCTCTCAACAATGACCAAGTTACACTATGATGTCCCTCTCAGATGTTCTCTCTCAACAATAATCATGTTAATCTCTGATGTCTTCTCTCAACAATGATCATGTTACTCTCTGATGTCTTCTCTCAACAATGATCATGTTACTCTCTGATGTCTTCTCTCAACAATGATCATGTTACTCTCTGATATCCTCTCTCAACAATGATCATGTTACTCTGATATCCTCTCTCAACAATGATCATGTTACTCTCTGATGTTTTCTCTCAACAATGATCATGTTACTCTCTGATGTCTTCTCTCAACAATGATCATGTTACTCTCTGATGTCTTCTCTCAACAATGACCATGTTACTCTCTGATGTTCTCTCTCAACAATGACCATGTTACTCTCTGATGTCTTCTCTCAACGGTTACCATGTCACTCTCAGATGTCTCTCAACAATGACCATGTTACTCTCTGATGTCCTCTCTCAACAATGACCATGCAACTCTCTGATGTTCTCTCTCAACAATCACCACGCTACTCTCTGATGTTTTCTCTCAACAATGATCATGTTATTCTCTGATGTTCTCTCTCACCAATCACCACGCAACTCTCTGATGTTTTCTCCCAACAATGATCATGTTATTCTCTGATGTTCTCTCTCAACAATCACCACACTACTCTCTGATGTTTTCTCTCAACAATGATCATGTTACTCTCTGATGTTCTCTCTCAACAATGATCATGTTATTCTCTTATGTCTTCTCTCAACAATGACCATGTTACTTACTCTCTGATGTCCTCTCTCAACAATGACCACGCTACTCTCTGATGTTTTCTCTCAACAATTATCATGTTACTCTCTGATGTTCTCTCTCAACAATCACCATGCTACTCTTTGATGTTTTCTCTCAACAATGATCATGTTACTCTCTGATGTTCTCTCTCAACAATCACCATGCTATTCTCTGATGTCCTCTCTTTTAACAATGACCATGTTACTCTCTGATGTCTTCTCTCAACATTGATCATGTTACTCTCTGATGTTCTCTCTCAACAATGACCATTTTACTCTCTGATATCCTCTCTCAACAATGATCATGTTACTCTCTGATGTCTTCTCTCAACAATTACCATGTCACTCTCTGATGTCCTCTCTCAACACTGACCATGGTACTCTCTGATGTTTTCTCTCAACAATGACCATGTTACTCTCTGATGTCCTCTCTCAACAATGACCATGCTACTCTCTGATGTTCTCTCTCAACAATCACCACGCGACTCTCTGATATTTTCTCTCAACAATGATCATGTTACTCTCTGATATTCTCTCTCAACAATGATCATGTTATTCTTTTATGTCTTCTCTCAACAATGACCATGTTACTCTCTGATGTCCTCTCTCAACAATGACCACGCTACTCTGATGTTTTCTCTCAACAATTATCATGTTACTCTCTGATGTTCTCTCTCAACAATCACCACGCTACTCTCTGATGTTTTCTCTCAACAATGATCATGTTACTCTCTGATGTTCTCTCTCAACAATCACCATGCTACTCTCTGATGTCCTCTTTCTCAACAATGACCATGTTACTCTCTGATGTTTTCTCTCAACAATGATCATGTTACTCTCTGATGTTCTCTCTCAACAATCACCATGCTACTCTCTGATGTCCTCTCTCTCAACAATGACCATGTTACTCTCAGATGTCCTCTCTCAACAATGACCATGTTACTCTCTGATGTTCTCTCTCAACAATGACCATGTTACTCTCTGATGTCCTCTCTCTCAACAATGACCATGTTACTCTCTGATGTCCTCTCTCAACAATGACCATGTTACTTTCTGATGTTTTCTCTCAACAATGACCATGTTACTCTCTGATGTTTTCTCTCAACAATGACCATGTTACTCTCTGATGTCCTCTCTCTCAACAATGACCATGTTACTCTCTGATGTTTTCTCTCAACAATGATCATGTTACTCTCTGATGTTTTCTCTCAACATTGACCATATTACTCTCTGATGTTCTCTCTCAACAATGATCATGTTACTCTCTGATGTCTTCTCTCAACAATGATCATGTTACTCTCTGATGTCCTCTCTCAACAATGATCATGTTACTCTCTGATGTCCTCTCTCAACAATGATCATGTTACTCTCTGATGTCCTCTCTCAACAATGATCAAGTGACTCTGATGTCCTCTCTCAACAATGATCATGTCACTCTCTGATGTCCTCTCTCAACAATGATCATGTTACTCTCTGATGTCCTCTCTCAACAATGATCAAAATACTCTCTGATGTCCTCTCTCAACAATGACCAAGTTACTCTATGATGTTCTCTCTCAACAATAACCATGTCCCTCTCAGATGTACTCTCTCAACAATAATCATGTTACTCTCTGATGTCTTCTCTCAACAATGATCATGTTACTCTCTGATGTCTTCTGTCAACAATGATCATGTTACTCTCTGATGTCTTCTCTCAACAATGATCATGTTACTCTCTGATATCCTCTCTCAACAATGATCATGTTACTCTCTGATATCCTCTCTCAACAATGATCATGTTACTCTCTGATGTCTTCTCTCAACAATACCATGTCACTCTCTGATGTCTTCTCTCAACAATGATCATGTTACTCTCTGATATCCTCTCTCAACAATGATCATGTTACTCTCTGATATCCTCTCTCAACAATGACCATGTTACTCTCTGATATCCTCTCTCAACAATGATCATGTTACTCTCTGATGTCCTCTCTCAACAATGATCATGTTACTCTCTGATATCCTCTCTCAACAATGACCATGTTACTCTCTGATGTCCTCTCTCAACAATGACCATGCTACTCTCTGATGTTTTTTCTCAACAATGACCATGTTACTCTCTGATGTCCTCTCTCAACAATGACCATGCTACTCTCTGATGTTCTCTCTCAACAATGACCACGCGACTCTCTGATATTTTCTCTCAACAATGATCATGTTACTCTCTGATGTTCTCTCTCAACAATGATCATGTTATTCTCTTATGTCTTCTCTCAACAATGACCATGTTACTCTCTGATGTCCTCTCTCAACAATGACCACGCTACTCTCTGATGTTTTCTCTCAACAATTATCATGTTACTCTCTGATGTTCTCTCTCAACAATCACCAAACTACTCTCTGATGTTTTCTCTCAACAATGATCATGTTACTCTCTGATGTTCTCTCTCAACAATCACCATGCTACTCTCTGATGTCCTCTCTCAACAATGACCATGTTACTCTCTGATGTTCTCTCTCAACAATGACCATGTTACTCTCTGATGTTCTCTCTCAACAATGACCATGTTACTCTCTGATGTCCTCTCTCAACAATGACCATGTTACTCTCTGATGTTCTCTCTCAACAATGACCATGTTACTCTCTGATGTCCTCTCTCAACAATGACCATGTTACTCTCTGATGTCTTCTCTCAACAATGATCATGTTACTCTCTGATGTCCTCTCTCTCAACAATGACAAAGTTACTCTCTGATGTCCTCTCTCAACAATGACCATGTTACTCTCTGATGTCCTCTCTCTCAACAATGACAAAGTTACTCTCTGATGTCTTCTCTCAACAATGACCATGTTACTCTCTGATGTTTTCTCTCAAAATGACCATGTTACTCTCTGATGTTTTCTCTCAACAATGACCATGTTACTCTCTGATGTCCTCTCTCTCAACAAAACCATGTTACTCTCTGATGTCCTCTCTCAACAATGACCATGTTACTCTCTAACGTCCTCTCTCAACAATGATCATGTTACTCTCTGATGTTTTCTCTCAACAATGACCATGTTACTCTCTGATGTTTTCTCTCAACAATGACCATGTTACTCTCTGATGTTTTCTCTCAACAATGATCATGTTACTCTCTGATGTCCTCTCTCAACAATGATCATGTTACTCTCTGATGTCCTCTCTCAACAATGATCAAGTGACTCTCTGATGTCCTCTCTCAACAATGATCATGTCACTCTCTGATGTCCTCTCTCAACAATGACCATGTTACTCTCTGATGTCCTCTCTCAACAATGATCAAGTTACTCTCTGATGTCCTCTCTCAACAATGACCAAGTTACTCTATGATGTCCTCTCTCAACAATGACCAAGTTACTCTCTGATGTCCTCTCTCAACAATGATCAAGTTACTCTCTGATGTCCTCTCTCAACAATGACCAAGTTACTCTATGATGTCCTCTCTCAACAATGACCAAGTTACTCTCTGATGTCCTCTCTCAACAATGATCAAGTTACTCTCTGATGTCCTCTCTCAACAATGACCAAGTTACTCTCTGATGTCCTCTCTCAACAATGACCATGTTACTCTCTGATGTCCTCTCTCAACAATGATCAAGTTACTCTCTGATGTCCTCTCTCAACAATGACCAAGTTACACTATGATGTCCCTCTCAGATGTTCTCTCTCAACAATAATCATGTTAATCTCTGATGTCTTCTCTCAACAATGATCATGTTACTCTCTGATGTCTTCTCTCAACAATGATCATGTTACTCTCTGATGTCTTCTCTCAACAATGATCATGTTACTCTCTGATATCGTCTCTCAACAATGATCATGTTACTCTGATATCCTCTCTCAACAATGATCATGTTACTCTCTGATATCCTCTCTCAACAATGATCATGTTACTCTCTGATGTCTTCTCTCAACAATGATCATGTTACTCTCTGATGTCTTCTCTCAACAATGACCATGTTACTCTCTGATGTTCTCTCTCAACAATGACCATGTTACTCTCTGATGTCTTCTCTCAACAGTTACCATGTCACTCTCAGATGTCTCTCAACAATGACCATGTTACTCTCTGATGTCCTCTCTCAACAATGACCATGCAACTCTCTGATGTTCTCTCTCAACAATCACCACGCTACTCTCTGATGTTTTCTCTCAACAATGATCATGTTATTCTCTGATGTTCTCTCTCACCAATCACCACGCAACTCTCTGATGTTTTCTCCCAACAATGATCATGTTATTCTCTGATGTTCTCTCTCAACAATCACCACACTACTCTCTGATGTTTTCTCTCAACAATGATCATGTTATTCTCTTATGTCTTCTCTCAACAATGACCATGTTACTTACTCTCTGATGTCCTCTCTCAACAATGACCACGCTACTCTCTGATGTTTTCTCTCAACAATTATCATGTTACTCTCTGATGTTCTCTCTCAACAATCACCATGCTACTCTTTGATGTTTTCTCTCAACAATGATCATGTTACTCTCTGATGTTCTCTCTCAACAATCACCATGCTATTCTCTGATGTCCTCTCTTTTAACAATGACCATGTTACTCTCTGATGTCTTCTCTCAACAATGATCATGTTACTCTCTGATGTTCTCTCTCAACAATGACCATGTTACTCTCTGATATCCTCTCTCAACAATGATCATGTTACTCTCTGATGTCTTCTCTCAACAATTACCATGTCACTCTCTGATGTCCTCTCTCAACACTGACCATGCTACTCTCTGATATTTTCTCTCAACAATTATCATGTTACTCTCTGATGTTCTCTCTCAACAATGATCATGTTATTCTCTTATGTCTTCTCTCAACAATGACCATGTTACTCTCTGATGTCCTCTCTCAACAATGACCACGCTACTCTCTGATGTTTTCTCTCAACAATTATCATGTTACTCTCTGATGTTCTCTCTCAACAATCACCAAACTACTCTCTGATGTTTTCTCTCAACAATGATCATGTTACTCTCTGATGTTCTCTCTCAACAATCACCATGCTACTCTCTGATGTCCTCTCTCAACAATGACCATGTTACTCTCTGATGTTCTCTCTCAACAATGACCATGTTACTCTCTGATGTTCTCTCTCAACAATGACCATGTTACTCTCTGATGTCCTCTCTCAACAATGACCATGTTACTCTCTGATGTTCTCTCTCAACAATGACCATGTTACTCTCTGATGTCCTCTCTCAACAATGACCATGTTACTCTCTGATGTCTTCTCTCAACAATGATCATGTTACTCTCTGATGTCCTCTCTCTCAACAATGACAAAGTTACTCTCTGATGTCCTCTCTCAACAATGACCATGTTACTCTCTGATGTCCTCTCTCAACAATGACCATGTTACTCTCTGATGTTTTCTCTCAACAATGACCATGTTACTCTCTGATGTTTTCTCTCAACAATGACCATGTTACTCTCTGATGTCCTCTCTCTCAACAATGACCATGTTACTCTCTGATGTCCTCTCTCAACAATGACCATGTTACTCTCTAATGTCCTCTCTCAACAATGATCATGTTACTCTCTGTTTTCTCTCAACAATGACCATGTTACTCTCTGATGTTTTCTCTCAACAATGACCATGTTACTCTCTGATGTTTTCTCTCAACAATGATCATGTTACTCTCTGATGTCCTCTCTCAACAATGATCATGTTACTCTCTGATGTCCTCTCTCAACAATGATCAAGTGACTCTCTGATGTCCTCTCTCAACAATGATCATGTCACTCTCTGATGTCCTCTCTCAACAATGACCATGTTACTCTCTGATGTCCTCTCTCAACAATGATCAAGTTACTCTCTGATGTCCTCTCTCAACAATGACCAAGTTACTCTATGATGTCCTCTCTCAACAATGACCAAGTTACTCTCTGATGTCCTCTCTCAACAATGATCAAGTTACTCTCTGATGTCCTCTCTCAACAATGATCAAGTTACTCTCTGATGTCCTCTCTCAACAATGATCAAGTGACTCTCTGATGTCCTCTCTCAACAATGATCAAGTTACTCTCTGATGTCCTCTCTCAACAATGACCAAGTTACACTATGATGTCCCTCTCAGATGTTCTCTCTCAACAATAATCATGTTAATCTCTGATGTCTTCTCTCAACAATGATCATGTTACTCTCTGATGTCTTCTCTCAACAATGATCATGTTACTCTCTGATGTCTTCTCTCAACAATGATCATGTTACTCTCTGATATCCTCTCTCAACAATGATCATGTTACTCTGATATCCTCTCTCAACAATGATCATGTTACTCTCTGATGTTTTCTCTCAACAATGATCATGTTACTCTCTGATGTCTTCTCTCAACAATGATCATGTTACTCTCTGATGTCTTCTCTCAACAATGACCATGTTACTCTCTGATGTTCTCTCTCAACAATGACCATGTTACTCTCTGATGTCTTCTCTCAACGGTTACCATGTCACTCTCAGATGTCTCTCAACAATGACCATGTTACTCTCTGATGTCCTCTCTCAACAATGACCATGCAACTCTCTGATGTTCTCTCTCAACAATCACCACGCTACTCTCTGATGTTTTCTCTCAACAATGATCATGTTATTCTCTGATGTTCTCTCTCACCAATCACCACGCAACTCTCTGATGTTTTCTCCCAACAATGATCATGTTATTCTCTGATGTTCTCTCTCAACAATCACCACACTACTCTCTGATGTTTTCTCTCAACAATGATCATGTTACTCTCTGATGTTCTCTCTCAACAATGATCATGTTATTCTCTTATGTCTTCTCTCAACAATGACCATGTTACTTACTCTCTGATGTCCTCTCTCAACAATGACCACGCTACTCTCTGATGTTTTCTCTCAACAATTATCATGTTACTCTCTGATGTTCTCTCTCAACAATCACCATGCTACTCTTTGATGTTTTCTCTCAACAATGATCATGTTACTCTCTGATGTTCTCTCTCAACAATCACCATGCTATTCTCTGATGTCCTCTCTTTTAACAATGACCATGTTACTCTCTGATGTCTTCTCTCAACATTGATCATGTTACTCTCTGATGTTCTCTCTCAACAATGACCATTTTACTCTCTGATATCCTCTCTCAACAATGATCATGTTACTCTCTGATGTCTTCTCTCAACAATTACCATGTCACTCTCTGATGTCCTCTCTCAACAATGACCAAGTTACACTATGATGTCCCTCTCAGATGTTCTCTCTCAACAATAATCATGTTACTCTCTGATGTCTTCTCTCAACAATGATCATGTTACTCTCTGATGTCTTCTCTCAACAATGATCATGTTACTCTCTGATGTCTTCTCTCAACAATGATCATGTTACTCTCTGATATCCTCTCTCAACAATGATCATGTTACTCTGATATCCTCTCTCAACAATGATCATGTTACTCTCTGATGTTTTCTCTCAACAATGATCATGTTACTCTCTGATGTCTTCTCTCAACAATGATCATGTTACTCTCTGATGTCTTCTCTCAACAATGACCATGTTACTCTCTGATGTTGTCTCTCAACAATGACCATGTTACTCTCTGATGTCTTCTCTCAACAATTACCATGTCACTCTCAGATGTCTCTCAACAATGACCATGTTACTCTCTGATGTCTCTCTCAACAATGACCATGCACTCTCTGATGTTCTCTCTCAACAATCACCACGCTACTCTCTGATGTTTTCTCTCAACAATGATCATGTTATTCTCTGATGTTCTCTCTCACCAATCACCACGCAACTCTCTGATGTTTTCTCTCAACAATGATCATGTTATTCTCTGATGTTCTCTCTCAACAATCACCACACTACTCTCTGATGTTTTCTCTCAACAATGATCATGTTACTCTCTGATGTTCTCTCTCAACAATGATCATGTTATTCTCTTATGTCTTCTCTCAACAATGACCATGTTACTTACTCTCTGATGTCCTCTCTCAACAATGACCACGCTACTCTCTGATGTTTTCTCTCAACAATTATCATGTTACTCTCTGATGTTCTCTCTCAACAATCACCATGCTACTCTTTGATGTTTTCTCTCAACAATGATCATGTTACTCTCTGATGTTCTCTCTCAACAATCACCATGCTATTCTCTGATGTCCTCTCTTTTAACAATGACCATGTTACTCTCTGATGTCTTCTCTCAACAATGATCATGTTACTCTCTGATGTTCTCTCTCAACAATGACCATTTTACTCTCTGATGTCCTCTCTCAACAATGATCATGTTACTCTCTGATGTCTTCTCTCAACAATTACCATGTCACTCTCTGATGTCCTCTCTCAACAATGACCATGCTACTCTCTGATGTTTTCTCTCAACAATGACCATGTTACTCTCTGATGTCCTCTCTCAACAATGACCATGCTACTCTCTGATGTTCTCTCTCAACAATCACCACGCGACTCTCTGATATTTTCTCTCAACAATGATCATGTTACTCTCTGATATTCTCTCTCAACAATGATCATGTTATTCTTTTATGTCTTCTCTCAACAATGACCATGTTACTCTCTGATGTCCTCTCTCAACAATGACCACGCTACTCTGATGTTTTCTCTCAACAATGATCATGTTACTCTCTGATGTTCTCTCTCAACAATCACCACGCTACTCTCTGATGTTTTCTCTCAACAATGATCATGTTACTCTCTGATGTTCTCTCTCAACAATCACCATGTTACTCTCTGATGTCCTCTTTCTCAACAATGACCATGTTACTCTCTGATGTTTTCTCTCAACAATGATCATGTTACTCTCTGATGTTCTCTCTCAACAATCACCATGCTACTCTCTGATGTCCTCTCTCTCAACAATGACCATGTTACTCTCAGATGTCCTCTCTCAACAATGACCATGTTACTCTCTGATGTTCTCTCTCAACAATGACCATGTTACTCTCTGATGTCCTCTCTCTCAACAATGACCATGTTACTCTCTGATGTCCTCTCTCAACAATGACCATGTTACTTTCTGATGTTTTCTCTCAACAATGACCATGTTACTCTCTGATGTTTTCTCTCAACAATGACCATGTTACTCTCTGATGTCCTCTCTCTCAACAATGACCATGTTACTCTCTGATGTCCTCTCTCAACAATGACCATGTTACTCTCTGATGTTTTCTCTCAACAATGACCATGTTACTCTCTGATGTTTTCTCTCAACAATGACCATGTTACTCTCTGATGTTTTCTCTCAACAATGACCATGTTACTCTCTGATGTTTTCTCTCAACAATGACCATGTTACTCTCTGATGTTTTCTCTCAACAATGATCATGTTACTCTCTGATGTCCTCTCTCAACAATGACCACGCTACTCTCTGATGTTTTCTCTCAACAATTATCATGTTACTCTCTGATGTTCTCTCTCAACAATCACCATGCTACTCTCTGATGTTTTCTCTCAACAATGATCATGTTACTCTCTGATGTTCTCTCTCAACAATCACCATGCTACTCTCTGATGTCCTCTCTCTCAACAATGACCATGTTACTCTCTGATGTTTTCTCTCAACAATGATCATGTTACTCTCTGATGTTCTCTCTCAACAATGACCATGTTACTCTCTGATGTCTTCTCTCAACAATGACCATGTTACTCTCTGATGTTTTCTCTCAACATTGACCATGTTACTCTCTGATGTTCTCTCTCAACAATGACCATGTTACTCTCTGATGTCCTCTCTCAACAATAATCATGTTACTCTCTGATGTTACTCTCTGATGTCCTCTCTCAACAATGACCATGTTACTTTCTGATGTTACTCTCCGATGTTTTCTCTCAACAATGACCATGTTACTCTCTGATGTCCTCTCTCTCAACAATGACCATGTTACTCTCTGATGTCCTCTCTCAACAATGACCATGTTACTCTCTGATGTCCTCTCTCAACAATGATCATGTTACTCTCTGATGTCTTCTCTCAACAATGACCATGTTACTCTCTGATGTTTTCTCTCAACATTGACCATGTTACTCTCTGATGTTCTCTCTCAACAATGACCATGTTACTCTCTGATGTCCTCTCTCAACAATGACCATGTTACTCTCTGATGTCTTCTCTCAACAATGACCATGTTACTCTCTGATGTTCTCTCTCAACAATGACCATGTTACTCTCTGATGTTCTCTCTCAACAATGACCATGTTACTCTCTGATGTCCTCTCTCAACAATGACCATGTTACTCTCTGATGTCCTCTCTCAACAATGACCATGTTACTCTCTGATGTTCTCTCTCAACAATGACTATGTTACTCTCTGATGTCCTCTCTCAACAATGACCATGTTACTCTCTGATGTCTTCTCTCAACAATGATCATGTTACTCTCTGATGTCCTCTCTCTCAACAATGACAAAGTTACTCTCTGATGTCCTCTCTCAACAATGACCATGTTACTCTCTGATTTCCTCTCTCTAAACAATGACAAAGTTACTCTCTGATGTCTTCTCTCAACAATGACCATGTTACTCTCTGATGTTTTCTCTCAACAATGACCATGTTACTCTCTGATGTTTTCTCTCAACAATGACCATGTTACTCTCTGATGTTTTCTCTCAACAATGACCATGTTACTCTCTGATGTTTTCTCTCAACAATGACCATGTTACTCTCTGATGTCCTCTCTCAACAATGACCATGTTGCTCTCTGATGTCCTCTCTCAACAATGACCATGTTACTTTCTAATGTCCTCTTTCAACAATGATCATGTTACTCTCTGATGTTTTCTCTCAACAATGACCATGTTACTCTCTGATGTTTTCTCTCAACAATGACCATGTTACTCTCTGATGTTTTCTCTCAACAATGATCATGTTACTCTCTGATGTCCTCTCTCAACAATGATCATGTTACTCTCTGATGTCCTCTCTCAACAATGATCAAGTGACTCTCTGATGTCCTCTCTCAACAATGATCATGTCACTCTCTGATGTCCTCTCTCAACAATGACCATGTTACTCTCTGATGTCCTCTCTCAACAATGATCAAGTTACTCTCTGATGTCCTCTCTCAACAATGACCAAGTTACTCTATGATGTCCTCTCTCAACAATGACCAAGTTACTCTCTGATGTCCTCTCTCAACAATGATCAAGTTACTCTCTGATGTCCTCTCTCAACAATGACCAAGTTACTCTATGATGTCCTCTCTCAACAATGACCATGTTACTCTCTGATGTCCTCTCTCAACAATGATTAAGTTACTCTCTGATGTCCTCTCTCAACAATGACCAAGTTACTCTATGATGTCCCTCTCAGATGTTCTCTCTCAACAAGAATCATGTTACTCTCTGATGTCTTCTCTCAACAATGATCATGTTACTCTCTGATGTCTTCTCTCAACAATGATCATGTTACTCTCTGATGTCTTCTCTCAACAATGATCATGTTACTCTCTGATATCCTCTCTCAACAATGATCATGTTACTCTCTGATGTTCTCTCTCAACAATGACCATGTTACTCTCTAATGTCCTCTCTCAACAATGACCATGTTACTCTCTGATGTCCTCTCTCAACAATGACCATGTTACTCTCTGATGTTCTCTCTCAACAATGACTATGTTACTCTCTGATGTCCTCTCTCAACAATGACCATGTTACTCTCTGATGTCTTCTCTCAACAATGATCATGTTACTCTCTGATGTCCTCTCTCTCAACAATGACAAAGTTACTCTCTGATGTCCTCTCTCTCAACAATGACCATGTTACTCTCTGATTTCCTCTCTCTAAACAATGACAAAGTTACTCTCTGATGTCTTCTCTCAACAATGACCATGTTACTCTCTGATGTTTTCTCTCACCAATGACCATGTTACTCTCTGATGTTTTCTCTCAACAATGACCATGTTACTCTCTGATGTTTTCTCTCAACAATGACCATGTTACTCTCTGATGTTTTCTCTCAACAATGACCATGTTACTCTCTGATGTCCTCTCTCAACAATGACCATGTTGCTCTCTGATGTCCTCTCTCAACAATGACCATGTTATTCTCTGATGTTCTCTCTCACCAATCACCACGCAACTCTCTGATGTTTTCTCTCAACAATTATCATGTTACTCTCTGATGTTCTCTCTCAACAATCACCACGCTACTCTTTGATGTTTTCTCTCAACAATGATCATGTTACTCTCTGATGTTCTCTCTCAACAATCACCATGCTACTCTCTGATGTCCTCTCTTTTAACAATGACCATGTTACTCTCTGATGTCTTCTCTCAACAATGATCATGTTACTCTCTGATATTCTCTCTCAACAATGACCATGTTACTCTCTGATGTCCTCTCTCTCAACAATGACCATGTTACTCTCTGATGTCCTCTCTCAACAATGACCATGTTACTCTCTATGTTTTCTCTCAACAATGACCATGTTACTCTCTGATGTTTTCTCTCAACAATGACCATGTTACTCTCTGATGTCCTCTCTCTCAACAATGACCATGTTACTCTCTGATGTCCTCTCTCAACAATGACCATGTTACTCTCTAGTGTCCTCTCTCAACAATGATCATATTACTCTCTGATGTTTTTTCTCAACAGTGACCATGTTACTCTCTGATGTTTTCTCTCAACAATGACCATGTTACTCTCTGATGTTTTCTCTCAACAATGATCATGTTACTCTCTGATGTCCTCTCTCAACAATGATCATGTTACTCTCTGATGTCCTCTCTCAACAATGATCAAGTGACTCTCTGATGTCCTCTCTCAACAATGATCATGTTACTCTCTGATGTCCTCTCTCAACAATGATCATGTTACTCTCTGATGTCCTCTCTCAACAATGATCAAGTGACTCTCTGATGTCCTCTCTCAACAATGATCATGTCACTCTCTGATATCCTCTCTCAACTATGACCAAGTTACTCTCTGATGACTTCTCTCAACAATGATCATGTTACTCTCTGATATCCTCTCTCAACTATGACCAAGTTACTCTCTGATGTCTTCTCTCAACTATGACCATGTTACTCTCTGATATCCTCTCTCACAGCCGTTGGCAGAAATGGGTACCAGGGTATATTATCCTGGGAAGGTGAGGAATGTCGCTTCGCATCTGAGTTTCGATGCTTGAGGCTACACTATACAGAAATATCCGAACATTTCTGGATAGGCGGCCGAGCACATATGGGTATATACTCGCGTGCTAAGACGCCGGTTCAAGTCTCGTACTTTACCTTTACCCTCTCTCAACAATGATCATGTTACTCTCTGATGTCTTCTCTCAACTATGACCATGGTACTCTCTGATATCCTCTCTCAACAATGATCATGTTACTCTCTGATGTCCTCTCTCAACAATGATCATGTTACTCTCTGATGTCTTCTCTCAACTATGACCATGTTACTCTCTGATATCCTCTCTCAACAATGATCATGTTACTCTCTGATATCCTCTCTCAACAATGATCATGTTACTCTCTGATATCCTCTCTCAACTATGACCAAGTTACTCTCTGATGACTTCTCTCAACAATGATCATGTTACTCTCTGATATCCTCTCTCAACAATGATCATGTTACTCTCTGATGTCCTCTCTCAACAATGATCATGTTACTCTCTGATGTCTTCTCTCAACTATGACCATGTTACTCTCTGATATCCTCTCTCAACAATCACCATGCTACTCTCTGATATCCTCTCTCAACAATAATCATGTTACTCTCTGATGTCCTCTCTCAACAATGATCATGTTACTCTCTGATGTCCTCTCTCAACAATGATCATGTTACTCTCTGATGTCCTCTCTCAACAATGACCATGTTACTCTATGATGTCCTCTCTCAACAATGACCAAGTTACTCTCTGATGTCCTCTCTCAACAATGATCATGTTACTCTCTGATGTCTTCTCTCAACTATGACCATGTTACTCTCTGATGTTTTCTCTCAACAATGACCATGTTACTCTCTGATGTCTTCTCTCAACAATGACCATGTTACTCTCTGATGTTCTCTCTCAACAATGACCATGCTACTCTCTGATGTCCTCTCTCAACAATGATCATGTTACTCTCTGATGTCTTCTCTCAACAATGACCATGTTACTCTCTGATGTCTTCTCTCAACAATGACCATGCTACTCTCTGATGTTCTCTCTCAACAATGACCATGCTACTCTCTGATGTCCTCTCTCAACAATGACCATGTTACTCTCTGATGTCCTCTCTCAACAGTGACCATGTTACTCTCTGATGTCCTCTCTCAACAATGATCATGTTACTCTCTGATGTCCTCTCTCAACAATGATCATGTTACTCTCTGATGTCTTCTCTCAACAATGACCATGCTACTCTCTGATGTTCTCTCTCAACAATGATCATGTTACTCTCTGATGTCTTCTCTCAACAATGACCATGCTACTCTCTGATGTCTTCTCTCAACAATGACCATGTTACTCTCTGATGTCCTCTCTCAACAATGACCATGTTACTCTCTGATGTTCTCTCTCAACAATGACTATGTTACTCTCTGATGTCCTCTCTCAACAATGACCATGTTACTCTCTGATGTCTTCTCTCAACAATGATCATGTTACTCTCTGATGTCCTCTCTCTCAACAATGACAAAGTTACTCTCTGATGTCCTCTCTCAACAATGACCATGTTACTCTCTGATTTCCTCTCTCTAAACAATGACAAAGTTACTCTCTGATGTCTTCTCTCAACAATGACCATGTTACTCTCTGATGTTTTCTCTCAACAATGACCATGTTACTCTCTGATGTTTTCTCTCAACAATGACCATGTTACTCTCTGATGTTTTCTCTCAACAATGACCATGTTACTCTCTGATGTTTTCTCTCAACAATGACCATGTTACTCTCTGATGTCCTCTCTCAACAATGACCATGTTGCTCTCTGATGTCCTCTCTCAACAATGACCATGTTACTTTCTAATGTCCTCTTTCAACAATGATCATGTTACTCTCTGATGTTTTCTCTCAACAATGACCATGTTACTCTCTGATGTTTTCTCTCAACAATGACCATGTTACTCTCTGATGTTTTCTCTCAACAATGATCATGTTACTCTCTGATGTCCTCTCTCAACAATGATCATGTTACTCTCTGATGTCCTCTCTCAACAATGATCAAGTGACTCTCTGATGTCCTCTCTCAACAATGATCATGTCACTCTCTGATGTCCTCTCTCAACAATGACCATGTTACTCTCTGATGTCCTCTCTCAACAATGATCAAGTTACTCTCTGATGTCCTCTCTCAACAATGACCAAGTTACTCTATGATGTCCTCTCTCAACAATGACCAAGTTACTCTCTGATGTCCTCTCTCAACAATGATCAAGTTACTCTCTGATGTCCTCTCTCAACAATGACCAAGTTACTCTATGATGTCCTCTCTCAACAATGACCATGTTACTCTCTGATGTCCTCTCTCAACAATGATTAAGTTACTCTCTGATGTCCTCTCTCAACAATGACCAAGTTACTCTATGATGTCCCTCTCAGATGTTCTCTCTCAACAATAATCATGTTACTCTCTGATGTCTTCTCTCAACAATGATCATGTTACTCTCTGATGTCTTCTCTCAACAATGATCATGTTACTCTCTGATGTCTTCTCTCAACAATGATCATGTTACTCTCTGATATCCTCTCTCAACAATGATCATGTTACTCTCTGATGTTCTCTCTCAACAATGACCATGTTACTCTCTAATGTCCTCTCTCAACAATGACCATGTTACTCTCTGATGTCCTCTCTCAACAATGACCATGTTACTCTCTGATGTTCTCTCTCAACAATGACTATGTTACTCTCTGATGTCCTCTCTCAACAATGACCATGTTACTCTCTGATGTCTTCTCTCAACAATGATCATGTTACTCTCTGATGTCCTCTCTCTCAACAATGACAAAGTTACTCTCTGATGTCCTCTCTCTCAACAATGACCATGTTACTCTCTGATTTCCTCTCTCTAAACAATGACAAAGTTACTCTCTGATGTCTTCTCTCAACAATGACCATGTTACTCTCTGATGTTTTCTCTCACCAATGACCATGTTACTCTCTGATGTTTTCTCTCAACAATGACCATGTTACTCTCTGATGTTTTCTCTCAACAATGACCATGTTACTCTCTGATGTTTTCTCTCAACAATGACCATGTTACTCTCTGATGTCCTCTCTCAACAATGACCATGTTGCTCTCTGATGTCCTCTCTCAACAATGACCATGTTATTCTCTGATGTTCTCTCTCACCAATCACCACGCAACTCTCTGATGTTTTCTCTCAACAATTATCATGTTACTCTCTGATGTTCTCTCTCAACAATCACCACGCTACTCTTTGATGTTTTCTCTCAACAATGATCATGTTACTCTCTGATGTTCTCTCTCAACAATCACCATGCTACTCTCTGATGTCCTCTCTTTTAACAATGACCATGTTACTCTCTGATGTCTTCTCTCAACAATGATCATGTTACTCTCTGATATTCTCTCTCAACAATGACCATGTTACTCTCTGATGTCCTCTCTCTCAACAATGACCATGTTACTCTCTGATGTCCTCTCTCAACAATGACCATGTTACTCTCTATGTTTTCTCTCAACAATGACCATGTTACTCTCTGATGTTTTCTCTCAACAATGACCATGTTACTCTCTGATGTCCTCTCTCTCAACAATGACCATGTTACTCTCTGATGTCCTCTCTCAACAATGACCATGTTACTCTCTAGTGTCCTCTCTCAACAATGATCATATTACTCTCTGATGTTTTTTCTCAACAGTGACCATGTTACTCTCTGATGTTTTCTCTCAACAATGACCATGTTACTCTCTGATGTTTTCTCTCAACAATGATCATGTTACTCTCTGATGTCCTCTCTCAACAATGATCATGTTACTCTCTGATGTCCTCTCTCAACAATGATCAAGTGACTCTCTGATGTCCTCTCTCAACAATGATCATGTTACTCTCTGATGTCCTCTCTCAACAATGATCATGTTACTCTCTGATGTCCTCTCTCAACAATGATCAAGTGACTCTCTGATGTCCTCTCTCAACAATGATCATGTCACTCTCTGATATCCTCTCTCAACTATGACCAAGTTACTCTCTGATGACTTCTCTCAACAATGATCATGTTACTCTCTGATATCCTCTCTCAACTATGACCAAGTTACTCTCTGATGTCTTCTCTCAACTATGACCATGTTACTCTCTGATATCCTCTCTCACAGCCGTTGGCAGAAATGGGTACCAGGGTATATTATCCTGGGAAGGTGAGGAATGTCGCTTCGCATCTGAGTTTCGATGCTTGAGGCTACACTATACAGAAATATCCGAACATTTCTGGATAGGCGGCCGAGCACATATGGGTATATACTCGCGTGCTAAGACGCCGGTTCAAGTCTCGTACTTTACCTTTACCTTTATCCTCTCTCAACAATGATCATGTTACTCTCTGATGTCTTCTCTCAACTATGACCATGGTACTCTCTGATATCCTCTCTCAACAATGATCATGTTACTCTCTGATGTCCTCTCTCAACAATGATCATGTTACTCTCTGATGTCTTCTCTCAACTATGACCATGTTACTCTCTGATATCCTCTCTCAACAATGATCATGTTACTCTCTGATATCCTCTCTCAACTATGACCAAGTTACTCTCTGATGACTTCTCTCAACAATGATCATGTTACTCTCTGATATCCTCTCTCAACAATGATCATGTTACTCTCTGATGTCCTCTCTCAACAATGATCATGTTACTCTCTGATGTCTTCTCTCAACTATGACCATGTTACTCTCTGATATCCTCTCTCAACAATCACCATGCTACTCTCTGATATCCTCTCTCAACAATAATCATGTTACTCTCTGATGTCCTCTCTCAACAATGATCATGTTACTCTCTGATGTCCTCTCTCAACAATGATCATGTTACTCTCTGATGTCCTCTCTCAACAATGACCATGTTACTCTATGATGTCCTCTCTCAACAATGACCAAGTTACTCTCTGATGTCCTCTCTCAACAATGATCATGTTACTCTCTGATGTCTTCTCTCAACTATGACCATGTTACTCTCTGATGTTTTCTCTCAACAATGACCATGTTACTCTCTGATGTCTTCTCTCAACAATGACCATGTTACTCTCTGATGTTCTCTCTCAACAATGACCATGCTACTCTCTGATGTCCTCTCTCAACAATGATCATGTTACTCTCTGATGTCTTCTCTCAACAATGACCATGTTACTCTCTGATGTCTTCTCTCAACAATGACCATGCTACTCTCTGATGTTCTCTCTCAACAATGACCATGCTACTCTCTGATGTCCTCTCTCAACAATGACCATGTTACTCTCTGATGTCCTCTCTCAACAGTGACCATGTTACTCTCTGATGTCCTCTCTCAACAATGATCATGTTACTCTCTGATGTCCTCTCTCAACAATGATCATGTTACTCTCTGATGTCTTCTCTCAACAATGACCATGCTACTCTCTGATGTTCTCTCTCAACAATGATCATGTTACTCTCTGATGTCTTCTCTCAACAATGACCATGCTACTCTCTGATGTCTTCTCTCAACAATGACCATGTTACTCTCTGATGTCTTCTCTCAACAATCACCACGCGACTCTCTGATGTTTTCTCTCAACAATGATCATGTTATTCTCTGATGTTCTCTCTCAACAATCACCACGCTACTCTCTGATGTTTTCTCTCAACAATGACCATGTTACTCTCTGATGTTTTCTCTCAACAATGACCATGTTACTCTCAGATGTCCTCTCTCAACAATGACCATGTCACTCTCAGATGTCCTCTCTCAACAATGACCATGTTACTCTCTGATGTCTTCTCTCAACAATGACCATGTCACTCTCAGATGTCCTCTCTCAACAATGACCATGTTACTCTCAACAATGACCATGTCACTCTCAGATGTCTTCTCTCAACAATGACCATGTTACTCTCAGATGTCCTCTCTCAACAATGACCATGTTACTCTCTGATGTCTTCTCTCAACAATGACCATGTCACTCTCAGATGTCCTCTCTCAACAATGACCATGTTACTCTCTGATGTCTTCTCTCAACAATGACCATGTTACTCTCTGATGTTCTCTCTCAACAATCCCCATGCTACTCTCTGATGTCTTCTCTCAACAATGACCATGTTACTCTCTGATGTCCCCTCTCAACAATGACAGCGTTACTCTGATATAGACACACCCCACCCCCTCCACCCAACTCAAACTATCCATCTAGTTACTATTCCATAAACAAAACATACTTTATACATAAACAGATAAAAGAAACAAACATATGCACAACAAACAGATCTTTAATGAATCCTGAGAATTTAAAATGAACACTATTTTTAATTGAGTGCAAGGCCAACTGGCATATCTGAAATGACAGTACAGTCAACAACTATGAGTGACAAAAGAAATAGATGTGCATGTATGATAAACACAATGATCAACCCTCTGCGAAGCCTGTTCTTTAAGGCCAAATACCAGCTCTCTGATATATCACACACTAACAAATAAAATAATCTTCACAAATAACAATCACACACACACAAGCCACATTGCCTATAGTATTCTATGATAATAAACACTGCAACTCATGTCCAACATAATTGTGCCCTTGGGAAACAGAATCATTACAAAATACATGAGATTACATCAGTCATTAAGTATATATAATCTTTATGTCAATTTGATTTATTGTTTACAAATCTTTCTATTTGTAGTACAACTCATATATTGTAAACTCCAGAATTAAATATAAAGTGCTTCTATTAGCTCCAATGGATTTATCATATAAGTGCTCTTAAATAAGCATTGGTTTATTAGCAGAGTGGGCGGCTGGTTTAATAAAGCCACTGTAGTTCTTCAAATCTGATGGACACAGGTTCATATCACATTAGATCAAAGGTTCTTTTCTAATGGAAGTGAAATTTTAAATAAAAACTGCTCTTAACACCTCATGGTGACCGCACTGATCATGTGACCTTTATTCTCCAGCCCTAGATTCCTCAGCAGACCACAAGGCCTTTATTTTCCAGCCCTATAGTTTCCTCAGCAGACCCCATAAACGGATAAATGCCAAGATTCTTTCCTTTAATTGTTTTTTTTAACCAATAACCTACCACATTGTATATCAAATAAAATAATGAGGACTGCTGAACAGAGCAGGAAATATACTGAAATGAAACAAAATAAACATATTTATATCATTTAAAGATGGACAGCTTTTTCTCAGAAGTAAATAGTTAAAAATACTCTTTCAAATACATATCAAATCCATGTTTTCAGCAGCAAATTCTTTGACACCCACAGGAAGAAAAGAAGGAGCTCGGTAGGAAGTATAAAAACCAGAGTTCTCTTCACAATAATACATTCACTAAAGGAAAAGAAAAATGGTTTCTGTGAAGTTGTTACTCAAATAGAATTTGGCCTGGACACAGACTGTAGACAACTTACACAAAACAGTTTCATTCGAAGAACTGAACCATGACTATATGAATTATATACAATGCAAAACGGTAATGACAAGGGAGATGATGCTCCTTCTTCATCACCGTCTGTCTCGATGATGTCTGCTGCTTCTGTCTCTCTCTCGTTCCCGGTCATAGTCACGGCGATCATAATCTCGCTCGCTACGATGCTCTCGCTCTCTGTCATGTTCACGGACACGATCTCTTTCTCGTCCTCTGCCATGGTCTCTTTCACTTCGACGATCATCGCGGCTTCTATTTTTGGAGGTAAGTCCATGAGTGGTACGTCGAAGGAAGTCATCAACATCACGCTCATACTGCAATAAGAGAAAAAAAATGTCACAAATGAATTTTAATAGAGTAATATAGCAAAAAGATATAGCAACATAATGATTCCTCACTTCTTGTTTCCTTGGTCACAAGACCATCAAAATCAGGGTCTGACATTACTTGTGATGTATTGTATGGCCATAACAGTGTTCCTCCACTTCATGCAATCTTTTACAGAAAGCCCCATATTTGGCCCATTTGGCTATTTATCTTTATTTCTACTGTCCTCCACTAGGTTGTCCTTGATCTGCCAGTCCTTTGTCTTCAATCTAGAGTTCACTGCTTGACAGTTCTTATGATTGTTTCTAAATCTCTGAACCCATGACAGTTCTTGTAACTGTTTCTAAATCTCTGAACCCATGACAGTTCTTGCAACTGTTTCTAAATCTCTGAACCCATGACAGTTCTTGCAACTGTTTCTAAATCTCTGAACCCATGACAGTTCTTGCAACTGTTTCTAAATCTCTGAACCCATGACAGTTCTTGTAACTGTTTCTAAATCTCTGAACCCATGATAGTTCTTGTAACTGTTTCTAAATCTCTGAACCCATGACAGTACTTGTAACTATTTCTAAATCTCTGAACCCATGACAGTTCTTGTAACTGTTTCTAAATCTCTGAACCCATGACAGTTCTTGCAACTGTTTCTAAATCTCTGAGCCCATGACAGTTCTTGTAACTGTTTCTAAATCTCTGAGCCCATGACAGTTCTTGTAACTGTTTCTAGATCTCTGAGCCCATGACAGTTCTTGTAACTGTTCCTAAATCTCTGAGCCCATGACAGTTCTTGTAACTGTTTCTAAATCTCTGAGCCCCTGACAGTTCTTGCAACTGTTTCTAAATCTCTGAGCCCATGACAGTTCTTGCAACTGTTTCTAAATCTCTGAGCCCATGACAGTTCTTGTAACTGTTTCTAAATCTCTGAACCCATGACAGTTCTTGTAACTGTTTCTAAATCTCTGAGCCCATGACAGTTCTTGTAACTGTTTCTAAATCTCTGAGCCCATGACAGTTCTTGTAACTGTTTCTAAATCTCTGAGCCCCTGACAGTTCTTGCAACTGTTTCTAAATCTCTGAGCCCATGACAGTTCTTGCAACTGTTTCTAAATCTCTGAGCCCATGACAGTTCTTGTAACTGTTTCTAAATCTCTGAGCCCATGACAGTTCTTATGATTGTTTTAAATCTCTGAACCCATGACAGTTCTTGTAACTGTTTCTAAATCTCTGAGCCCATGACAGTTCTTATGATTGTTTTAAATCTCTGAACCCATGACAGTTCTTGTAACTGTTTCTAAATTTCTGAGCCCATGACAGTTCTTGTAACTGTTTCTAGATCTCTGAGCCCATGACAGTTCTTGCAATTGTTTCTAAATCTCTGAACCCATGACAGTTCTTGTAACTGTTTCTAAATCTCTGAGACCATGACAGTTCTTGTAACTGTTTCTAAATCTCTGAGCCCATGACAGTTCTTGTAACTGTTTCTAAATCTCTGAGCCCATGACAGTTCTTGTAACTGTTTCTAAATCTCTGAACCCATGACAGTTCTTGTAACTGTTTCTAAATCTCTGAACCCATGACAGTTCTTGCAACTGTTTTAAATCTCTGAACCCATGACAGTTCTTGCAACTGTTTCTAAATCTCTGAGCCATGACAGTTCTTGCAACTGTTTCTAAATCTCTGAACCCATGACAGTTCTTGCAACTGTTTCTAAATCTCTGAACCCATGACAGTTCTTGTAACTGTTTCTAAATCTCTGAACCCATGACAGTTCTTGTAACTGTTTCTAAATCTCTGAACCCATGACAGTACTTGTAACTGTTTCTAAATCTCTGAACCCATGACAGTTCTTGTAACTGTTTCTAAATCTCTGAACCCATGACAGTTCTTGTAACTGTTTCTAAATCTCTGAGCCCATGACAGTTCTTGTAACTGTTTCTAAATCTCTGAGCCCATGACAGTTCTTGTAACTGTTTCTAGATCTCTGAGCCCATGACAGTTCTTGTAACTGTTTCTAAATCTCTGAGCCCATGACAGTTCTTGTAACTGTTTCTAAATCTCTGAGCCCATGACAGTTCTTGCAACTGTTTCTAAATCTCTGAGCCCATGACAGTTCTTGTAACTGTTTCTAAATCTCTGAGCCCATGACAGTTCTTGTAACTGTTTCTAAATCTCTGAACCCATGACAGTTCTTGTAACTGTTTCTAAATCTCTGAGCCCATGACAGTTCTTGTAACTGTTTCTAAATCTCTGAGCCCATGACAGTTCTTATGATTGTTTTAAATCTCTGAACCCATGACAGTTCTTGTAACTGTTTCTAAATTTCTGAGCCCATGACAGTTCTTGTAACTGTTTCTAGATCTCTGAGCCCATGACAGTTCTTGCAATTGTTTCTAAATCTCTGAACCCATGACAGTTCTTGTAACTGTTTCTAAATCTCTGAGACCATGACATATTTTATGCCTGCTCGGGTCACATTCTTTAGCTGAAATGACCTAAGTTACAATGACACAAATGAAGCCCTTCCCCTGACAAAAATTCGGATGTTTGTAACTTACATTCAGGACTGCTGTCTGCACAGCTTTCATGATCTTTTCACGCTATAAAATAGTTATTGTTTATGTACCGACATCAACATTTCAGTGTCTGTTGTTTCAGTTCATCTTGCAAATTTGCTAAAATAATAATTGCGTCCTTATAGCCCAGTGTGACTTTGCAGGAGGGTATTCTGAATTTGACATCACAACTGCATAAAACTAAGTTAGATGCTTCAAAGCACAAGTGTTCAGATGTGATTCAGCTCTATTTTGCCTGTTCTAAGTGTGTGTACATCGCTTCATGCCAAATGAGCAACAATTATGAATTAGAAAAAAAGTTCAAAGATACGGATGAATGGACAGACCTTACCCATGACCTATGCACCAAAAAGGGATCTAAAGGGCTTTGATCTACACCTCTCCCTGATTGCATTTTTGGAACAAAATCAACACAGAACTGGAGCAATCAGTCTCCACACACTGATACATATTGGGGAGGAGATCTGGAGCCCTTACAGGTGAGCATTAAAGATGATCCGCCAATTAAACTCAACTAACCTGTGTAAAATAATTGTAGTCTAGATGTTTTCTTTTCTGTTGCTGTCCAGCATTTAGTATAGATAGATAGATAGATAGAGAGAAAGAGATAGAGAGAGTGAGAGAGAGATAGAGTGAGAGAGAGATAGAGTGAGAGAGAGATAGAGAGAGAGATAGATAGATAGAGAGTGAGAGAGAGATAGATAGAGAGTGAGAGAGAGATAGAGAGTGAGTGAGAGAGAGATAGAGAGTGAGAGAGATAGAGTGAGAGAGAGAGATAGATAGATAGAGAGAGAGATAGATAGATAGAGAGAGAGTGAGAGAGAGATAGATAGAGAGTGAGAGAGAAAGATAGTGAGAGAGAGAGAGAGTGATAGAGCTAGATAGAGAGAGAGAGAGAGAGACAAAGAAAAGAATCACAGAGAACTCAGAGTAACAGGCTGGCAATTTGGTTGTGCACTATGGCATTTAATCTCCCTCTTCCTCTTCGCTGTTTGCCAAAAAAAAAAAGACACTTTAGTCAGGTGTGAGTGACCCTGTTGCCATCAGTCACATGCCATATATAGTCATGGTAGAAAAGCTCTCAATAAACGCACAGGGCAATATGTGATACAACATGTCATGTATTTAATATTTGCAGTGTCATTTAAAAATTAATTTGTATTTTTTATTATATAATATTACACATAAAAAAAAAATTTGCATGCTTTGTTTCGATCACTTACCGATCGCTTACTACTGGACTCCCCTGTCCGTTGACTTCCACTATAATCAACAGGTCCTATAGGATAACTTCCACGTGGTGCTCTCTCAAACTGAGGGTTAAAACCTCCTTGCTCAAAAAAACCAGGAATCTAAGAGAGGGGGGAATAATAAAAATACTTTGCTGACATGCAAATGAACACTAGAAAGTTCAGCTGGTATGATTTAATTAATTTAGACATGTTGGAGGCTTTTATTAGTTTAGCAAACATTTGCACATGGCGAGATTTGATAAAATATCTTTAAAAGAAAACTGCTAGAACAAAAATTCAGATAAAAGAAGGTGTATCTTGGTCTATGCCCTATGGGCCGGCTACGGCTCGAAAGGTCAATAGATAAATAGATAGATACATTTGCACATCTTGTAGAGAAGACCACAATCTTTATATTTGTCCATTAGTGCAATAGGAAAAATACTTATAAGGTTGTGTGATGTTAGTGTATGGTGTATTTTTAGGTAATGTAGTCAGCAGTACACAAGAGCTGGCTTTCTCTCCCTGATATACAATTTAAAATTGGGTCAGTTCAGAAGCCACTGATCAGATGATGATCATTACACAATAATAAAAAAAACATCAGTGCAACATGAGCAATAATTTTTTATTGGGGCTGTTCAGTTGTCTTCTATTTAGCATTCAGTCATCAGTGTAGAAAACTACATCATTATATAATATTTGGGTAGACAGTCCACACAGTTACAGAAAGTAAATAATAGCAAAAGAATTATGATGCCATTCATCAGCAAATTGTGCTAGTTAAATTGTGATATAGAAATAAAGAATATGATTGGCAAAAACAAGAAATATATATGTACTCACATCAAAGTTAATAACACAAGTATTATAATTGAAAATAATAAAGTGCTATATCTACTCAAAACTCATGTATGGTTCAGAAACATGGACATTAAATAATATAAGAAAGAATAAAAGTGAAGCAATTGAAAAGAAAATTTAGTTATAGGTGGGACATTATTTCCACACAAAAATATCCACAAAACAACATGGATATCTCCTGATGATAGAACATCAAATCAAATTGACCACCTATGTATTAAACAACAATTCAGATCATCATTATTAGATGTAAGAGCATACAGAGGTGCTGATGTTAATAGTGACCACAACCTGTGCATTGGGAAAATAAGATTAAAATTTAGAAACCAACAGAAGAGGTCAATTACACATAAAATTGATAGTCATAAACTGAAAGATGAAGCCATAAAGGAAAAGTTTAACATAGAGCTAAGTAATTGTTATCCAGCACTTGGTGAAATAGACTTAGATATCAATGAAATGTGGGACTCACAGAGCAAAATACTAATGACAGCAGCAGAAGCAAGTGCTGGACTGAAGAAAATGGAAAAACGAGCTTGGATCTCAGACACCACATGGAAATACATCAAAGAAAGAAGAGAAGCGAAGAGAGCCATGACTAATGTAAAGACAGATCTTGGAAAGGTTCTGGCAAAAGCAACATACAAAGAATTAGACAACAAAGTGAAAAGTTCGGCAAGAAGAGATACAAGAGCTTATATAGACAACTTGGCAGAGAAAGCAGAGACAGCTGCAATTACAGGAGACAGCAGAACTCTTTATACTGTACAAAAGATGCTGACAAACACCTATACATCCAGTGGAACACCAATTCTAGACAAATCTGGATTAATGCTAACAACAAGCGCAGACATAAAAGCCCGTTGGGCAGAACACTTCAAAGAAATTCTTAACCGTCCACTACCTCACAGTTTAATAGATTTTGAAGCTGAAACACCAGCAGCAGAATTAGATGTAAATTTAGATGACTTCACCTTGAGTGAAATAGAAACCACCTTAAAGCTAATGACCAATAACAAGGCTGCTGGAGAGGATAAGTTAACAGCTGAGATCCTCAAGGCAATTGATAGCCATAATTTAATACATCTCCAAAAAATGTTCAACATCATTTGGAAAACAGAGAAGATGCCTCATAAATGGAAAAAAGGAATCATTGTTAAGATCCCAAAAAAGGGCAATCTTAGAGATTGTAACAACTGGAGAGGCGTGACACTTTTGTCAGTTGCCTCAAAGTTATTCTGTAAAATCATCCTAAATAGAATAAAGGATTCAATAGATACAGTAATGCGTGAAGAACAGGCTGGGTTTAGAAAAGGGAGAAGCTGCCTTGACCACATTTTCACTCTACGACTTATATTGGAGGAACACATTGAAAAGCAAAAACCTTTTGTACTTAACTTCATCGACTTCAAAAAAGCATTTGATAGTATTCATAGAGATTCTTTGTGGAAAATTCTGAAGCAATATGGCTTACCATCAAAAATCATAAATATTATCAAAGACATGTATGATGGTTACACATGTGCAGTTCGAACAGAGGAAGGACTGAGCGAATGTTTCCCAATAGAAACTGGGGTTAAACAAGGATGTATTTTATCGCCCTTGTTATTTGGAATTGTTATGGACTTCATAATGAAGAAATGCTGCACTGGTAATAAAGGCATCGAATGGATACAAGGAGACCATTTGGAGGACCTCGACTTTGCTGATGACATAGTTCTCATCAGCAGTCAGATAAAAACGATGCAGGAAAACACAAATGAACTATCATCAATAGCCAGCAAAATTGGGCTTGAGGTCAATCATGAAAAGACTAAAGTCATGAAAAGTTTAATTCCAACAAGTGACAAAATATACATGGAAAACAAACCAGTAGAAGAGATCGATCACTTTATCTATCTTGGAAGTCACATTGATCGAGAAGGGGATACGAGCAAAGAAATTAGAATCAGACTGGCTAAAGCAGCAATGTCTTTCAGAAGCCTTGAAAAGTTGTGGAAATCAAAACTCATTAGCACAAACACAAAACTTAGGCTATTCAAATCAAATGTACTATCAACCCTTACGTATGCGTGTGAAAGCTGGAAAACAACAAGAGATATAGAAACAAAGTTGAACGCATTCGAAAATAAATGTCTAAGGAAAATACTTGGTATAGAATGGAACGAATTCAAAACAAACGAGGAAATTAGAGAAATCGCCAATCAACCACTAATATCTTCAGTAATAAAGAAAAGACGATGGTCATACGTTGGACATGTGATGAGAAGAGATAATAATCGAATAGCAAAGCAAGCCCTCATATGGGAAACAACAGGTAAAAGAAAAAGAGGAAGACCCAGGGAGACACTGAGAAGAACATTGATGAGAGAGGCAAGAGCAGCAGGAATCGGCTCCATCAATGAGATAGAACTGCTTGCACAGAACAGAGACAGATGGCGAGATTTGATAAAATATCTTTAAAAGAAAACTGCTAGAACAAAAATTCATATAGGAGAAGGTGTATCTTGGTCTACGCCCTATGGGCCGGTTACGGCTCGAAAGGTCAATAGATACATTGAGCATATTTTGAAAAGACTAGAATTGTGGACACATAAAGAGAGAAAATAACTTACTGAAAGTTGTCTTGGAGGGGAAGTTATAAGGTAGACAAAGGTAGAGGTAGACACGCCAAAGTGGACACTGACAATATTAAGAGATGGACAGAAGAATCCATGACAGTGTAATATGAAGGCAAAAAATAATCAAATGCTTATCCAAGGCTACCAGCCTTTGATGCAGAGATGATGATCAAGTGAGATTAAAACACTATGCTCTGCTACAACATTAAGTGCTATAGGCATACACTTACATTTCTTTACCTGCATCTTCACCTGCCAAATTTGATAAAATTAGAATACTTTATGAACATATTAACAACTCTTTTTTAGGCACATCAAAAAAATGAATAAGAAGTACACAAGACATCAACCTGGACATCACTAGCAAAAAAGAAGAAACTTACAGGACCAAACTGTGCCATTGGGTGTGGCGGAGGTGGTGGTCGCTGGTTGAACTCTCTCATGTAGTCTGTGTATGACTGGAAAAATAAGACAATACCAATCTTATTTATAGCTGTCACCATACCTTGGAGTGTTTAACCCTCCCCACCACTGGCTTCTTATTTATATTTCCTATCTTTGACAAAAGAAAGCAATCAGGACATTGTTCTGGAAATTATAGTCAGGCAAAGATAAAATCATAGCTAATGCAGAGAAACAAGGGTGGTGGAGTGTAGGGGCTTTACTATTCTTGGGACATCTATTGTTGGGGAACCACATCCTAATATCATCTACTTGATGCCAATATTTTCCAGATCAAAGGCTAATAACCTATATTTAACTTGTAGAATAATCAAATTGGAGTGGGGTGGTGGGTTGTTTGGTTGATGTGTGTGTGTGTATGTTTGGGAAGGGGAAGGAGACTCCCATCCCATGGCATATATTTCAAACCTGACGTTTGGAAAGTGAAAGCAAAGCCATCCCTTCCCCTTGACCTCACTAATCCACCCATGAAAGAAGACTTGTCAACCAATATAAAACCAATGTCATTAGTCACTGCATGTTGAGAGATATACTTCAGAGTGACTTGAATATTTATGGATTTGTCTATCAACTAAATCAAACCCATGAAAGATTCTATCTATCTATCTATTGTCCTTTCGAGCCGAAGACGGCACATAGGGCAGAACTACAATCTCAAAAACAGAAACCCCTGCGTGCTGAAGTGGCACATATTGCAGAGATCACTGCTCATGAAAGATTACCAGTGTCAAAAGCAGATTACCAGTGTCAAAAGCAATCAATTTATAGTTTGCGTCAAGTGGTGTACTCATTCTTTATCCCATCACTGATACCAGGTGGCAAAGTTCAATATCAGCACCTCTCATGATGTGTCCCCAAAGCTCTAAGAGCTGTACTGATGGTAACAATGTCAGCAGAACGGTTGCCCAAAACCAAACAGGTGAAAGGATCAAGACTAAACTAAACGAGACACAGTTCTGCTGTCTTGTAGATATACTGAGAAGAGAGTCAACGATTAGGTATAGGGGACTGGTTGGTCTCAAAACAGAGGTTAAGTTTTTTAAACCAGATTGCACCAGGTGGGATTTTTATTTACGATACCTCTCTGCGGCAACCACACCTAGTCTCAACACATAGGCCTGGCTTGAAATGTCAATTACTCTTCGATGGAAAAAAAATATGAGTACCTCTGAAGATGGAGCTATCTGCCTGTGCGATGAGGTACACCTGAGCGTATGGCTGCCAGGAAAACAATTTAACACACAAAAATTAAGTTCCTAGTCTCTATGGACTTTGCCAGCGGACTTTGCCAGAGGTAAAAGCTAACAAACATTTAAAAAAAAAAAAAAAAAAAAAGATTGGGGGTAACAAACCAGATAGAAAAATCTGGAAAGATGAAACCCACTGATCTCAGAAGTCAATCCACCTAAAAAAAAAAAAGAAAACTGAGTAGAAACCACCTGCTGTCCTACAGGAAGAAAACAGAAGTAAGGGTTGGTGAAAAAAATGCTTGCCAAAGAAAGACATGTCAGAATGAACATTGCATATGTCATAGTTCGACTGCAGACTGCCGCAGCACAACATAACACTTGTGATGATACAAATTAGAGGCCCCAGATATAGATGTGTCAATCTGGGGAGTATCACCAGATACAGAGAATGCAGAGCCATAAGCCTTGAAGAAGACCGCCCAAAGCTACAGCTGAACCCCAGAGAACGAGAAGCAAACACATTTGTCAACATATCTAAAAAAGAGATAACTGGAAATGAGATGAGGGAACATGAAACCATTACAATATAAAGCATATATTTTCACCATGTTAATCCATGTATTTTAGGTGTGGCTGGTATATCTGACAGCAACTGTGATCTAGTCAGAATTTTTAAGTTAATCAGAGAGGTAGAACTACAAGGAGATTTATACCAGAAAAGAAGGTTGACTCAATTACATGAATGAACTCATCAACCAAAGTGAAAAACTATTCAATATTAATTTAGACAATCCAACAAAATAATACTTCGATCAAGATAAAGTAGTATGACTCTCTGTGTAGGTGATCATGATACAGCTTCATATTTCTTATCGATAATAGGATTCGATTTTTTTAAATGCAAGGGAGTCTAATCAGCTAATTGGGATACTGTGTATAAATAACAGTACTTGTCATAAAAGCACTGAAAGGAGGTAGAGAAGATTAAAAGAACAACTGTAGGTGAAACAAATGCAGCCTTCTGATCCAGACAAAACTAGAGATTCTACTGTCTGGACAGACGTATTCGAAAAAATAGAAGAAAGAAACTATCGATGGCAAGAAAAGGCTAGACAATATTATACTTAAAATAATGTCTAAGTCTAGATTAGAATGAAATAGAACTATGGAGCAATTTCTGAATCAATGAACAAAAAAGTTTAGAAGAAAAGAGTAAATATATAACTGGAAACTTAGAAACAAATGTACTTACCAAGTAAATTACATGAAATAGTAATTCAGTACAAGTCTAGGCCGGGTTTGTGCAAAAGGAAACCAGGAGGAGATAATAAACGAATTGGTTATTTACAGTAAAGAGTTATCACAACTTGAACAATCAGTAAGGACACAATAGGTGATCAATCTGGGGTCCTGATGAGTAGGATTTGCAGAAAAAGCGAGCTAAATATGGAAAATGAGATAAGTGTGAGACACTGAACACACCTGTTAGAGCGAGAGATGTCAACACCATGCTCGTAGATAAGTTTACTACCAAATGAGATATACTTTATCAACTGTGAGAACAGATCATTTTGAAATGATGGAGAGAAGTATTATTAGCCCTCATGTGGGAAACAACAGGTAAGAGGAAGACTCAGAGAGACATTGAGAAGAACATTGATGAGAAAGGCAAAAGCAGCTGGAATCGGATCCCTCAATGAGATCGAGCTGCTTGCACAGAACAGAGACAAATGGCAAGATTTGATAAAATATCTCATGAAAACAGCTAGAATAAAAAATTTAGTTAAGAGAAGGAGTATCTTGGTGTACACCCTATGGGCCGGCTACGGCTCAAAAGGTCAATAGATAGATAGATATTAGGATCCACTTAGTGGTGATGTTGAAATGTTAAATACAGAATAATCATTTGCAATATTAGATTATGGAATTTTATGAGAGAGACAGCAATCTTAGGATTAAGTGAACATTGACTTTATTTATTTGCTGTGAAATTAAACTGTATTCTGTAGTTGAGATTATAAGATTTGTCTGGCTATGAGAGCAACAGGCACAGGACACATAATAACCATTTACTAATAGATGTTAGAATCCATTTGGTCCAGTGGTGATATCCGACGGCAGACTAAAGAATATGTCATAGTGAATGGCGTAGTATGTAGTAATACTGTTTTTAAGGGATGTGAGAACCCAATGGGGATAGTTGTGATTATAAATTTTAAAATAGTGAATAGGTTCTTCTTCTTAGTGTCCTCCCGTTAAGTGGGCGTGGATGCACTGTATCACTAGTTTATGGCAATGCAGTGATATCTGTGCCTTCTGGCCCAACTTTCAGCTTGCACAAGTAGATTTGCTTAACAATTTTTCACACAGACAGTGGCCATTTTTTTTTGGCTTACTCTTTTTGATTTTTAACTGCCAAGGGTTCTTTAACTCTTCTGCACAAGAAATCTCACATTTTTCCTGAGTTTTCTGAGAGGGCTAGACATGGGATCTAACTACCCAGAGCCCAGGGAGAGTGAAGACACCACAGCCACAGGTCCACAAAAACAACAGAAATGGAATCTTGATGACTTAAACTTTGCTGATGACATTGCTCTCCTATCACATAATTATAAACAAATTCAAGAAAAAATTAGCATACTTGATGAGAGATGACAACAGCTGCGACTGAAAATAAATAAGACCAAATCATGAGAATTAATGAAGTTGGCAATAACCAAATAACAATAGGAGAAATATCTCTACCAGACGTAAAAATCTTACATATGTTTAGGCAGTAATATAAAATTACACAACAAGTTCTTTTTTGGAATCTCCAGGGGAAGAGACAAAGAGGATAGCCAAAATATTCTTGGAGAAGACAGGTGGAAGCAGAGATGAAGATTATGGGGAAGGCAGGGAATGATCCTAAATGAGTGACAAAAAAAAGAATGACTTGGAAAGTGTTTTTTCAGACTTATGTTCCACAGAGACTAAGACTATTAAAATCAAATGTACTATCTACCCTTACATATGCATGTGAGAACTGGAAAAGAACAAGAGACACAGAAACAAATTTGAACACTTTCGAAAATAAATGTCTAAAGAAAATCCTTGGTTTTGCATGGAATTCAAAACAGACGAGGAAATTATAGAAATCTCCAATCAACCACTAATATCTTCAGTAATCAAGAAAAGACGATGGTCATATGTTGGACATGTGATGAGGAGAGATAATAATCGAATAACAAAGCAAGCCCTCATGAGGGAAACATTAGGTAAGAGGAAAAGAGGCAGACCCAGAGAGACACCGAGAAGAGCATTGATCAGAGAGACAAGAGCAGCAGGAATTGGCTCCCTCAATGAGATTGAGTTGCTTGCACAGAACAGAGATAAATGGAGAGATTTGATAAAATATCTTTACGAGGATTGAAAACTGCTAGAATAAAAAATGTACATAAGAGAAAGAGTATCTGGATCTATGCCCTATGGGCTGGCTATGGCTCAAAAGGTCAATAGATAGATGTTCCACAAGGAACTGAAAGGAAGCAGTAGAAAATGTCAGATACCCAGGAATGTTAATGAAATAATTAAAAATTTACTCATGTCGAAAATGGATCCATTAGACTGAAAGACACAGATATCATAGCATGCACAAATTAGTAACACAATACATTCACTCCCACTTAATAGATGAATGTTGAAGAAATGAGGATAAAGAATAGAAAAAGCATATGTTGTCAATTGAGGTTGAGATGGAGGAGTTCTTTGACAAAGTTTGGAGATCTGGTCCACACTTGAATTACCTGAAGTATGTAAGATTCTAGTATCTGTAAATGATTTACCGTAACACAAGTCATTGGGTAGTGAATTATTAAAATTACCTATACCAGGCCACTGTATGAGGTGTGTATCATAACAATTGATGATAAGTGAGCAAATAGTAAATAAGCTGCATTTCTGTTCACAATTGTAATGCAGTGTCATGATGTACCGAGTAATAGCTGAGCTACATAATTTAGAGACCTCAGACAGTCACTTTGGAGCAGCTGCATGATAAAACCAACATAATTTAGAGGCCCCAGACAGTCACTTTAGAGCAGCAGTAGCATGATAAAACCAACATAATTTAGAGACTTCAGACAGTCACTTTAGAGCAGCAGCAGCATGATAAAACCAACATAATTTAGAGACTTCAGACAGTCACTTTAGAGCAGCAGCAGCATGATAAAACCAACATAATTTAGAGACCTCAGGCAGTCACTATGGAGCAGTAACATGATAAAACCAACATAATTTAGAGACCTCAGGCAGTCACTATGGAGCAGTAACATGATAAAACCAACATAATTTAGAGACCTCAGGCAGTCACTATGGAGCAGTAACATGATAAAACCAACATAATTTAGAGACCTCAGGCAGTCACTATGGAGCAGTAACATGATAAAACCAACATAATTTAGAGACCTCAGACAGTCACTTTAGAGCAGTAGCAGCATGATAAAACCAACATAATTTAGAGACCTCAGGCAGTCACTATGGAGCAGTAACATGATAAAACCAACATAATTTAGAGACCTCAGGCAGTCACTATGGAGCAGTAACATGATAAAACCAACATAATTTAGAGACCGCAGGCAGTCACTATGGAGCAGTAACATGATAAAACCAACATAATTTAGAGACCTCAGGCAGTCACTATGGAGCAGTAACATGATAAAACCAACATGATTTAGAGACCTCAGGCAGTCACTATGGAGCAGTAACATGATAAAACCAACATAATTTAGAGACCTCAGGCAGTCACTATGGAGCAGTAACATGATAAAACCAACATAATTTAGAGACCTCAGGCAGTCACTATGGAGCAGCAGCATGATAAAACCAACATAATTTAGAGACCTCAGGCAGTCACTATGGAGCAGTAACATGATAAAACCAACATAATTTAGAGACCTCAGGCAGTCACTTTAGAGCAGTAACATGATAAAACCAACATAATTTAGAGACCTCAGGCAGTCACTTTAGAGCAGTAACATGATAAAACCAACATAATTTAGAGACCTCAGGCAGTCACTTTAGAGCAGTAACATGATAAAACCAACATAATTTAGAGACCTCAGGCAGTCACTTTAGAGCAGTAACATGATAAAACCAACATAATTTAGAGACCTCAGGCAGTCACTATGGAGCAGTAATATGATAAAACCAACATAATTTAGAGACCTCAAACAGTCACTATGGAGCAGTAACATGATAAAACCAACATAATTTAGAAACCTCAGACCACTTTAGAGCAACATTAACATGATAAAACCAACATGATTTAGAGACCTCAGGCAGTCACTATGGAGCATTAACATGATAAAACCAACATAATTTAGAGACCTCAGGCAGTCACTATGGAGCAGTAACATGATAAAACCAACATAATTTAGAGACCTCAGGCAGTCACTATGGAGCAGCAGCATGATAAAACCAACATAATTTAGAGACCTCAGGCAGTCACTATGGAGCAGTAACATGATAAAACCAACATAATTTAGAGACCTCAGGCAGTCACTTTAGAGCAGTAACATGATAAAACCAACATAATTTAGAGACCTCAGGCAGTCACTTTAGAGCAGTAACATGATAAAACCAACATAATTTAGAGACCTCAGACAGTCACTATGGAGCAGTAACATGATAAAACCAACATAATTTAGAGACCTCAGACAGTCACTATGGAGCAGTAACATGATAAAACCAACATAATTTAGAGACCTCAGACAGTCACTATGGAGCAGTAACATGATAAAACCAACATAATTTAGAAACCTCAGACCACTTTAGAGCAGCAGTAACATGATAAAACCAACATAATTTAGAGACCTCAGACAGTCACTATGGAGCAGTAACATGATAAAACCAACATAATTTAGAGACCTCAGACAGTCACTATGGAGCAGTAACATGATAAAACCAACATAATTTAGAAACCTCAGACCACTTTAGAGCAACATTAACATGATAAAACCAACATGATTTAGAGACCTCAGGCAGTCACTATGGAGCAGTAACATGATAAAACCAACATGATTTAGAGACCTCAGGCAGTCACTATGGAGCAGTAACATGATAAAACCAACATGATTTAGAGACCTCAGGCAGTCACTATGGAGCAGTAACATGATAAAACCAACATGATTTAGAGACCTCAGGCAGTCACTATGGCGCAGTAACATGATAAAACCAACATGATTTAGAGACCTCAGGCAGTCACTATGGAGCAGTAACATGATAAAACCAACATGATTTAGAGACCTCAGACAGCCCACTTTATAGCAGCAGTAGCATGCCAAAACCAACATAATTTAGAGATCTCGGGCAGTCACTTTAGAATAAAACCAACATAATTTAGAGACCTCAGACAGTCACTTTAGAATAAAACCAAAATAATTTAGAGACCTCAGGCAGTCACTTTAGAATAAAACCAAAATAATTTAGAGACCTCAGGCAGTCACTTTAGAATAAAACCAACATAATTTAGAGACCTCAGACAGCCACTATGGAACATAAGTAACATGATAAAACCAACATAATTTAGAGACCTCAGGCAGTCACTATATATATATATGGCCCTTTTCGTCTTGTCAGATGGTCTAGTGGAGGCTATTGCGTATTTTTTTGAGGTATTGTTTTTGCCGAACAGCTTCTCTCGTGGCTAATTCTACCAATGTTTGACAAACACACGCGGTCACATAATGAACAGGTCAGGCTCGCTGGTCCACAGGGTTTACCATCCTTTTTCATGAGTCTCTTCTCTTCTAAGTCCTGTCTTAGAACAGTCTCAAATGTTGTTATACCGTTCCTTATACGTGCTCTCCATGATGTGCGATCACTTGCCAGATGTTGCCAGTCGTTTTCACAGATGGAGAAGTCTTTCAGAGATGATTTGCAGATATCTCTATATCGTAGTTTAGGTCTGCCGATTTGTCGTTTTCCGTGTTTTAGCTCGCCATATAGTATTTGCCTAGGAATGCGTTTTTCTTCCATCCGTTGGACATGCCCCAGCCATCTTAGCCTTCGACTTCTGAGCATCGACATGATTGTTAGGGTCTTAGCACGTTGCAGGACAGTTAAGTTGGTTATTTTGTCCTGCCATTTGATGTGCATTATTTTGCGGAGACATCGCATGTGGAAGACATTTAGTCTTTTTTCCTGGTTTGAGTATGTTGTCCAGGTTTCGGATCCATATAGTAGTGTGCTAAGCACACAAGTTTGATATATTAAGAGTTTAGTCTTTTGAGTTAGTTTCGTGTTGTTCCATGCCCTTTTTGTGAGTTTGCCGAAGGTCGTAGCTGCCTTACCAATTCGACAGTTTATTTCTTCATCAAGAGAGATGGTTTGCGTAACTGTGGATCCAAGATATGTAAATTTCTGTACTGATTCTAGTGGGCAGTCTTTTAGAGTAATAGATATAGGTTTGAAGTCACCTTGATTTAGTATTACTGTCTTCTGAACATTAATTGACAGTGAAAAAAGGTCGCATGCTTTATCCAGGTTGTTGATCAGCGACTGTAGGGTGGCCTCACTATGAGCGACTAGGGCTGCATCGTCAGCAAATAAAAATTCTTTAAGTAGGGCAACATTTGTTTTGGTTTTTGCTCTTAGTCGTGCTAGGTTGAACAGTGAGCCATCTGGTCTAGTGCGAATGTAAATATCTCCTGAGCTGTTTTCGAAGGTGTAATTTAGGAGGGCAGCAAAAAATATACCAAAAAGGGTGGGGGGCGAGGACACATCCCTGTTTCACTCCTTTGTTGACTTTGAAATTCTCTGATGGACTCCCATCAAAATGGACTTTGCCATTCATGTCTTCATGGAAGGAAATTATCAGCCTAAGTAATTTAGGAGGGCAGCCTATGCCTTCTAACACCTTGTAGAGACCATCTCTGTTTACTGTGTCGAATGCCTTTGTGAGATCCACAAAGGCAATATAGAGCGGCATATTTTGTTCCCGACATTTTTCCTGCAGTTGTCTAAGAGTGAAGATCATATCTATGGTTGATCTCCCGGGTCTGAAACCGCATTGGGACTCGGGAAGCACCCGTTCTGCAAGTCTATGCAGGCGATTAAGTACGACTCTAGCAAAAGCTTTGCCTGTTGTGCTAAGGAGAGAAATGCCTCTGTAATTGTTGCAGTCACCCCTGTCTCCTTTATTCTTGTACAGCGTTATAATCTTGGCATTTCTCATATCATGAGGTATTTCTCCGTTTCTCCAGCATTTAATTAGCAGTTTGTATAGGCGTGGAAGTAGTACGCTTAGGTTGTCCTTTAGTACATCTGTGGGAATGTTGTCATTTCCTGCAGCTTTTCCTCTTGAGAGGGCATTTATAGCGTCAGCAAGTTCGTTCATAGTAGGCTCAACATCCAGTTCAAACATTGTAGGATATTTGGGTATTGATTGTGCTAGAGCTGTGTTTGCTGGTCTGTCGTCACTGTATAGATTAGAGTAGTGTTCAACCCATCTTTGCATTTGTTGTCCCTTGTCAGTAATAGGTTCTCCAAACTTGGATTTTAGGGGGGCTAATTTTGTTATTTTTGGTCCAAGGGCCTTTTTTATATTGTCATGCATGGTTTTTGAGTCGCCCCTGTCTGAGGCTTTCTGTATTTCAGAGCATAGATTGTTCCAGTATTCGTTTGCGCATCTTCTTGCTTCGCGTTGTAGGGTGGCTTGCGCATGTTTGAGCTGATCCTTGGTGATTTGATTGGGATTATTATTGAAGTTCAGTAAAGCCTTTTTCTTATTAGCTATTAGTGGGTCTAGTCTTGCTGCATTTTCTTCGACCCAGTCGTTCTTTGAGAACCGTTTCTGGCCGTAGGTAGATAGAGCGCAGTTATAGATGTGTGTTCTCAGGGAGCACCAGTTGTCATCCACACTTGATGCATCTTCTACTTCTTCTACCAGTTCATCAAACTTGGATCTAAAAATATCTTCGGTTGGTGTGGTTTTTGTCGCTGTGATGTTGATCTTGGCTGCTGCAGGCTCTCTTGATTTGTAGATACGACTACTTCTGGCTTTGATCTTACTAATGACTAGAGCGTGGTCTGTGTTGCAGTCTGCACTGTGATATGTTCGTGTTATTCTGATGTTATTTAAAGACTGCCTACGTGTAAGAACTAGGTCTAGTTGGTGCCAGTGACCACTTCTAGCATGACGCCATGTTACTTTATGCTTGTGTTTCACATTAAAGTATGTATTTGTTACACATAGGTGGTTATTTGAGCAGAATTCTAGGAGTCGCTGGCCATTTCCGTTGATTTTTCCAATGCCGTGGTGACCTAGACATGTTGGCCAATATTGCTGATCAGATCCTGTGCGTGCATTGAAATCACCGAGTAAGTATAATAGTTCCTCTTTTGGAAGTGAGTCAATGGTCATTTGCAGTTGTTGGTAGAAGTTGTCTTTCTCTTCGTCTGATGCAGCCAACGTTGGTGAATAGGCACTAATGATATTTATTGATCCACTCTTCGTATGTAGCTGGAGTATCATCAAGCGTTCAGACACTCCTTTTGGCGTGGTTATGGAGTTTATGTGTTTGTTATGTACAGCAAAGCCTACTCCATGTATACGTGGTTTTTCGGGGCTTAGGCCTTGCCAGAAAAAGGTATAGTTTTCTTCCTTTACAGAACCACAGTCTGAGAGTCTTGTTTCTTGTAGGGCAGCAATATCAACATGTAGCCTATTTAGTTCTTTATCTATGAGTGCTGTTGTTCTAATTTGTCCTTCTTTCAGTGTGCTTGTTTTAATAAGTCCAGGGCACATGGTCCTTACGTTCCATGTGCCAAGTTTAAACATTGGTGCTTTCTTCCTCATTTCACTTTGCCTACTCTGCCTGGGCACAGGATATGGAGATAGTGCTTTACCCAGTCGCACTATCCCCCTCTCGACTTCGTTTCAAGGATTTCCGAAGGAGGGACAAAGTCCATACGTTCGGAATTGAAAGAAGGTGCAGGGGATGCCAGAAAGACGATTAACGCCGTCCACTGCCTTAGGGTCCCTCCCTCCGGATTTTTACTCTGGGTGTACTCCCATAACCTTCGATTCTAACTAGAAACTAGTCCACAAGGTAGTGGAGGTTTTTGTGGTTGAAGTTTCAATGTCACTGGCAGTCACTATGGAACATAAGTAACATGATAAAACCAACATAATTTAGAGACCCCAGACAGTCGTCACTTTAGAGCAGCAGCAGCATGATAATACCAACATAATTTAGAGACCTCAGACAGCCCACTTTATAGCAGCAGTAGCATGCCAAAACCAACATAATTTAGAGATCTCGAGCAGTCACTTTAGAGCATCAGCAGCATAATAAAACCAACATAATTTAGAGACCTAAAGCACTTTAGAGCAGCAGCAACATGATAAAACCAACATAATTTAGAGACCTCAGGCAGTCACCATGATAAAACCAACATAATTTAGAAACCTCAGACCACTTTAGAGCAGCAGCAACATGATAAAACCAACATAATTTAGAAACCTCAGACCACTTTAGAGCAACATTAACATGATAAAACCAATATGATTTAGAGACCTCAGACAGTCACTTTAGAGCAGCAGCAACATGATAAAACCAACATAATTTAGAAACCTCAGACCACTTTAGAGCAACATTAACATGATAAAACCAACATGATTTAGAGACCTCAGGCAGTCACTATGGAGCAGTAACATGATAAAACCAACATGATTTAGAGACCTCAGGCAGTCACTATGGAGCAGTAACATGATAAAACCAACATGATTTAGAGACCTCAGGCAGTCACTATGGAGCAGTAACATGATAAAACCAACATAATTTAGAGACCTCAGGCAGTCACTATGGAGCAGTAACATGATAAAACCAACATGATTTAGAGACCTCAGGCAGTCACTATGGAGCAGTAACATGATAAAACCAACATAATTTAGAGACCTCAGGCAGTCACTATGGAGCAGTAACATGATAAAACCAACATAATTTAGAGACCTCAGGCAGTCACTATGGAGCAGTAACATGATAAAACCAACATGATTTAGAGACCTCAGGCAGTCACTATGGAGCAGTAACATGATAAAACCAACATAATTTAGAGACCTCAGACCACTTTAGAGCAGCAGCAACATGATAAAACCAACATAATTTAGAGACCTCAGGCAGTCACTATGGAGCAGTAACATGATAAAACCAACATAATTTAGAGACCTCAGGCAGTCACTATGGAGCAGTAACATGATAAAACCAACATGATTTAGAGACCTCAGGCAGTCACTATGGAGCAGTAATATGATAAAACCAACATAATTTAGAGACCTCAGGCAGTCACTATGGAGCAGTAACATGATAAAACCAACATAATTTAGAAACCTCAGACCACTTTAGAGCAGCAGCAACATGATAAAACCAACATAATTTAGAGACCTTAGACCACTTTAGAGCAGCAGTAACATGATAAAACCAACATAATTTAGAGACCTCAGGCAGTCACTATGGAGCAGTAACATGATAAAACCAACATAATTTAGAGACCTCAGGCAGTCACTATGGAGCAGTAACATGATAAAACCAACATAATTTAGAAACCTCAGACCACTTTAGAGCAGCAGTAACATGATAAAACCAACATAATTTAGAGACCTCAGGCAGTCACTATGGAGCAGTAACATGATAAAACCAACATAATTTAGAAACCTCAGACCACTTTAGAGCAGCAGCAACATGATAAAACCAACATAATTTAGAAACCTCAGACCACTTTAGAGCAGCAGTAACATGATAAAACAAACATGATTTAGAGACCTCAGACAGTCACTTGATTGCAGCAGCAACATGATAAAACCAACATACCCCATTTATGAAGGTGTCTCTTCTCACACCAGCAAATCTTGGTGATCTGTGAAAAATACATGGTATTTTTTAGTTAACATGCAAAATTGTGTAACATTATTATAAGGTGTCATGACTATATAATCATGTCCCTCAAAATATTTATATCAATGACATTCCTTATCAGTTTATGTTGTTGCCTTTCTCTGTCTCTACTTTATTGTTCCTGTTGCTTCTTTGACATAATCAAAGAATCTAGCAAAGTTTTCTTTCTTCATTAATATTTTTTTTAGCTGTCCATGGGTTGCAACAACTATGCTGGTCCCTGATGTCAAACCTGGCCCATAGACAAGAGCATACAAACAAGATTGAAGGGACAAAATGAAGACCTGGAGAGGACTGCAAACTTTGTTCTGGCTACAGGAGAAAATATGACCATAAGCATCTCAAAATGCAGAGAGAGAGAGAGAGAGAGTGAGAGGGAGGGAGGGAGAGAGAGAGAGAGTAAGAGAAAGAGCTGTACACAGTATTCCTAACATTGTTATTTAGAAGGACGTTTTAGTTGTCTCCAATGATCATATTGCTTGTTTGTTCATTAAATGTCCATGGCTTGCCTCTATATGACAATACAAAATCTATGTATACTCAAAAACACTTTTTCCTAATTTCTGACGAGAGTTCCTGAATGTGCTTTCCATTTTGTCAAATTCTGCCACGCACAGAGGACAAAAATGTTCTCTAGAAATATGTAAATCCTTTCCCGCCTGTTTATATACATATATTTATTTAAGCATGATACTGTGAGGGAAAGTCCAAGCATGAAGTAGAGCACAAATAAAGCTAATTTTGAAATCTGGTATAGTTAATTGTAAGGTGCTATTTAAATGTAACTAATCCTGAATTAAAGCTAAAATATAACTTTTTTTAAAAAAATAGATATTCACATTTGTAAAGGATTTAAAAAAAAAAAAAAAAAAAAAAAAAAAGAAAGAAAGATAATTGTTACAAAAAATTACTGAAAATTTAACTCACCTATCCATACGTCTCTCATTATAAAATGCTGAAATTACAAAAAGAAAGAAAATCATGAAGTTACATATGACAAAAATAAGGCACATAATGATATAATGTCACTTCAAACATAATCATATGAAAAATTCCCAACCAGTTGGTGATTTATTTTGTATGTCTCATTTAAATTCATTTGTTTTCAGGTGTTAGGGTTAAACTGCATTATACTAGAACAATGGTAGTGTTAATGAACCTTCTAAATGATAAGAACACAAATATAACAAGTCGTTAAAACAGCTTTTTATTTTAACCGCTCACTTGTTAAACCAACTTGTATCCACTGGTTCAGGGATCCTAAAATGCTCTGAATCGTAGGATTTACAACTTCTAATAGTTCCATTCATTAATTTCATGTTCCTCTCAAGCTGAAGATGGAAGTCACAGTTTTCCACATTTGACGATTTGCTGCTAACTCTTGAATGTTTTTAGTTCCAAGATTTAGTTTTCACTAATAATTGTTTTTTTCTATGTTTATCTTGGTCCTCCTTGTTTTCTTTTACCAGATGGTTTCCACGTGAATACCTGAAGGGGAAGTCTTTCTTCTTCTATTTTGAACACGATTGATGTATTTTCAATCAAAAAGCCATATTCTTCTTTAGCTTTGTTTCTTATCAGTTTGTTTGAAATGTGTATCTATCGTCCTTTCAAGCCAAAGACGGCACACATAGGGCAGAACCACAATCTCAAAAAACAGAAAAAGTGTGTGCCAAAATGGCACATATTGCAGAGCTCACTGCTTCCAAAACTTATGGCTCTGTTTCAATAACAATACTTTTTACAATGACAGCTTGTCAAGCCATCAATCAATCTCCTTAGTCACCTCTTACGACATGCCTGGAAGGTCACAGTGTCACTATTCTTTACTTCCCACATAATGAGGCCCCGGTAACACACAGGAGATTACTATCATAATCAAAGGGATTAAAAAGAGATTATGCGAACAACTTCAAGTTTCATCCAATATGCATAACTAATTCACCACCATGCATACTTTCCATATTTACTTGTCAGATCCAGCACCCTACCAGAGGACATGAATTCACAAAAGCTCATTGAGATATATTAAACATATTATATCCATATTATCTCAGTGGCCTGTACTGACCACATCACCCACAAATGTGCTGTTGGTCAAGAAAAGATATGGTCACCAACACCATATTACCAAGGTGTCCAAGCAGGCCATGTCAAACTTATCTGTACCTTTATTATAATTTTCTATATACAAGTGCATTATAACTGCTGCAACTGCCGGAAATTCAAAAATATAATAATTAATATAATATAATCAATTATTTTCATATAAAGCTCCACTGTATTCTATTCTGAAAAAGGAAGCCCTCCAAATATTAAGATACTAATATATATTCTATCTATCTATTGACCTTTTGAGCCGTAGCCGGCCCGCCCATAGGACATAGACCCAGATACTCTTTCTCTTATCTAAATTTTATTCTAACAGTTTTCAATCCTTGTAAAGATATTTTATCAAATCTCGCCATTTGTCTCTGTTCTGTGCAATCAACTCTATCTCATTGAGTGAGCCGATTCCTGCTGCTCTTGCCTCTCTGATCAATGTTATTCTCAGTGGCTCTCTGGGTCGGCCTCTTTTCCTCTTACCTGTTGTTTCCCACATGAGGGCTTGCTTTGTTATTTGGTTATTATCTCTCTCATCACATGACCAACATATGACCATCGTCTTTTCTTGATTACTGAAGATAGTGGTTGATTGGTGATTTCTCTAATTTCCTCGTTTTTTTAAAAATTCGTTCCACGCTATACCAAGTATTTTCCTTAGACATTTATTTTCGAGTGCGTTCAAATTTGTTTCCATGTCTCTTCTTTGTTTTCCAGCTCTCACATGCATACGTAAGGGTTGATAGTACATTTGATTTGAATAGTCTAAGTTTTCTATTTGTGCTGATAAGTTTTCACTAATATATTACCTACCAACAAATCATGGGGTTGCTTTCTAGCAATCAAGACACCAAAGGCCATATGTATATATGCTGCAATATGTATATACGGAGAAACAATACTTATGAAACAAAAAATGTCTAAAAGAAAATGCTATTCATTAAATTTTTAGAATGACAAAATGGTCCAACAAAACAGCTTTTGCGAATTACTTTGTTTCCACACTAAAAAAATATTAATGGCTACCAAATCGTACATAAGTTCACAATATAGGAACTCTTACAAAAACTATGAATTCAGATTCATAAAATAATTCTGGAACTAAGCCCTTACAAATGTAAGCACATAGAGAAGAATACAACACACTTCAAGTGTAGAAATGTAAAAGCAAAGCTATTCTACAAAAAGAAAGAATGAACCTTATCATGTAATGAAAATGCATATAGTGTCAGTGCCCAAATTTCTGGATACTGTAGGCCAGTTTACTAATACTAGCTGTTCCAGAAAAAAAATTGGGTGTAAATAGTGAAATATTAAAAAATAAAAAAGACTAAGTTTAATAATATAGCCTTTTTCACATATTGGGACATGCTATCTGGTTGAAGAACATATTAAAAAAGAAAAGATTGACATCAAGAGGTTGATAGTGTAATAGCTGAGAAGGTAACATCAAGAGGTAGATCAACAACAGCACCACTATGACAACACCAGAGGATGGAGATCTAAGGGTGACAACCTTAAATTTAAAGAGCATTTGTTAACCAAAAAAACTCGAGCGCACACACGTCAAATTTATGTCATAATACATTGTGAAAACTTATTTTTCCTTAACCTGGAAATATAAATTTACTGAAAAAAAAAATGGGGAGAAGAAAATATATCGTTGAAAGTGAAGAAAGAACTATTACGCACAATTTGAAAAAGACAAATGACCATTTTTGTACACACAAAAGACATGATAACTTTGAGAAAGTCATCTTAGAGGGGTCAAAATCATCTGATGTTGAATGATTAGTGACTTTATCACAAATTGGGTTGCTACCATCACTCAAATCTGCTACCAACAGAAATAAGATCTAAATCATTATATAATATATCACTTCAAGTGTCTATTCACAGCAAGTATTTACTCATCAAACCAACACACAAAACTAATACAACCATCTAGACCACATACAACCACTCACGTTCTCTGTCATATTTGCCTCTGCTGCGCTTTTGTCTTGGCCCCGGCCCTTCAAAAAACTCTTCTCTATTCGAACGGCGTCTATTTTTGGCAGAAATAAATAGGTCAACTCAAATTAGAACAACAAAATCAAATGTTAAAATGTTGATAAGAGAGAATACCAAATCAATTTACCACTCTGAAAGTACCAAAGATAAATTATTGTTATTGGTTGTTAGAAACATTGAAAACAGACAATTATGATACAACACAAGGAAAGTAACAGGTAAAGTATGAGCCAGACAATTCAAACTAATGTTAGTGAGCAATAGTTCAGGTAAATATTCTTTATTATAAATGTCACAACCTCTGAAAGCTTGTGTTTAGCAAATAATATATGAAGCAGATAACAGTTCTATATGCTTATTGGGGTGACATAGAGAATTAGGTAGCTTATATTGACTTAGATATACCGATGATGGATAGTGCAAAGTCTTACAAATTTCTGATTTGTAGGATAGTAGTAGCTACAGCTACATGGGTGAGGTCACATACACAAGATTATGACAAATAAATCTTCAGAACACACAAAGAAAAAGAATCTGTCATGTCATGTGGCACTGAGTGAAAATGGTGTTAATGCAAATTCTGTTTTCAACCATTGGCATAATTATGGGCAATTGCAGTCAGAATGACCTTTGTGTTATCTTTTGTTCCCAGTAAAAAATTTGGTACCCGATTTAAGGCTGGATAGAGCTAGAAGCCATCAACCTGAGACAACATAATTCCCAGCAGCTATTTTGCTTGCATTACAATAAAAGGATGTCTACTGCAACTAATGCAATCAAATCAAGGAACTGCAACAAAGTAGACTGAAGTAACACAATTTTTGGTCAGTGAGGCCAAGAACAATTGGATCATTATGACATCTTTGGGAGGTTTTAATGAGAAAGAATCACAATTTTGTCCACACAATATTTTAATCTGGAACTTAATTAAACAAAGCTCTGAATTTTCAAATCAAGTGTATTACTTTACTTATGCATGCAAGGAAGGAGCTGGAAAATAAATAAAGAAATAAAAAATAAATTGGATGCATTTGAAAACAAATGCCTCAAGAAAATACTTTGTATACCATGGAATGAATTCAAGACTAGTGCAGAAATCAGAGAAATGACTATGCATCCAAAATTATCATTTGTAATCAAGAGAAGAAGCTGTTGGTTATGTGATGAAAAGAGAATCTCAAAAGAAGCTATTAAATGGGAACCAGATGGTAAAAGAAGAAAGTGCCAAACTTATAGAGAATCACTAAAAAGAACACTGAAGCAAGAGGCAACAACAGCAAGCATTAGTTCCCTTATGGAGGTTCAGTGGCTTGCACTGAACAGGAAATGAGATTAGATACAATGTGGATCCTGTGTACGGTCTGGCACTTGTTAACAAAGATTGTCTGACATAGAAAGTCTAGAATCTCTGTCCTCACCTCAAAAATACCAACAAATAGAACAGGGGAAAAAAGTTTATAACAAGCATTTCTCACTTATTGTAATAGATACATTCCTAAAATATGAAAATGATACCAATATAATCAGTGCTTTATGAATAACTTGATATGCTGATGATACTGATCTACTAGCAGAAAATCCTAAAGACCTACAACAATTGCTTAATGTGATAAGCATAACAAGCAAAAAATATGGACTAGATATGAATATCAAAAAGACTAAAACTATGATCAACAAAGAAAATTCTCATGACCTACAATTAAATATCACAGTTGAGGGAATACATCTGGAGACAGTCCAGAGCTACAACTACCTGGGACATACTATAACCAATGATGGAAAATGTAAAATTGAAATAAACAAAAGAATAGGTATGGCAAAAAGTAATTTTAATGCCATGAAAAATATACTAACAACAAAACAAATGTCAGCAGGGCTGAAACTAAGAATGGCAAAATGTTACATCTTCTCAATATTCCTGTATAGTGCAGAAACATGGACATTAGACAAGAAAACAGAACAGAAATACAATTAAGACAAATGAAATTTTTGGGACATGTTAAAAGACACAACCGCCTACTAAAAGTAATATTGGAAGGGAAAATACAAAGTAAAAGAGGCAGACCAAGACTAACATGGACGAGTAACATCAAAAGATGGACAAGTCAATCAATGACAGCCTGCACCATCAAAGCAAGAAACAGAGTAGAATGGTGATACATGGTAGCCAACCTTTGTTGCGGAGAAGGCACTCAATGATGATGATTATGAATAACTACAACTTACATGACTAGGTTCAGCTTATAATATCCTGAATCAATAATACCCCATTATGACAGTGAATTTCTTTCCTACACAATATTAGGCCTAGATTATCCCAAAAAACTTTTGCTTCCTTTCTATGTTCTCTTTCTCCATATTCTCGCCCAGAAATTTTACTCGCTTTAGCCATATTTTCCATACTTTCACTTCACATAACATCCCTCCATTCACACACACATAAAATGATTGCCCATGGCTTTTTTTTTATTTTAATAATTTATCTTAGTCATAAATTTCTTTCAGATGTTTTCATTAGCATCGTACTGCCTTGCATGTGATGAGTAATGATGCTCTTAGACTACCATGTGCACAATACGCTCACTGGAAAACATTTAGTATAACATAATTATGTTAAAAAAATCTAGTCTTGCAGCTGTGTAATTATTGGATTACATAATGTGCCAGGGAGAACTAATCCTTTGAATCAGAGTGATGAAGAATTATGGTAAGTGTTGTCAAACAATAAGTATCTAAAGTTAAAAGGGAAACGGCAGTGTACTTCTAATTATAGAGAGGCTTTTATATTCTATCTCTATCTATTGACCTTTCGAGCCGTAACCGGCCCATAGGGCGTAGACCAAGATACACCTTCTCCTATATGAATTTTTGTTCTAGCAGTTTTCTTTTAAAGATATTTTATCAAATCTCGCCATCTGTCTCTGTTCTGTGCAAGCAGTTCTATCTCATTGAGGGAGCCGATTCCTGCTGCTCTTGCCTCTCTCATCAATGTTCTTCTCAGTGTCTCCCTGGGTCTTCCTCTTTTTCTTTTACCTGTTGTTTCCCATATGAGGGCTTGCTTTGCTATTCGATTATTATCTCTTCTCATCACATGTCCAACGTATGACCATCGTCTTTTCTTTATTACTGAAGATATTAGTGGTTGATTGGCGATTTCTCTAATTTCCTCGTTTGTTTTGAATTCGTTCCATTCTATACCAAGTATTTTCCTTAGACATTTATTTTCGAATGCGTTCAACTTTGTTTCTATATCTCTTGTTGTTTTCCAGCTTTCACACGCATACGTAAGGGTTGATAGTACATTTGATTTGAATAGCCTAAGTTTTGTGTTTGTGCTAATGAGTTTTGATTTCCACAACTTTTCAAGGCTTCTGAAAGACATTGCTGCTTTAGCCAGTCTGATTCTAATTTCTTTGCTCGTATCCCCTTCTCGATCAATGTGACTTCCAAGATAGATGAAGTGATCGATCTCTTCTACTGGTTTGTTTTCCATGTATATTTTGTCACTTGTTGGAATTAAACTTTTCATGACTTTAGTCTTTTCATGATTGACCTCAAGCCCAATTTTGAAATTTTGACCGCTTTAAAAAATTACCACTTTAAAATATTTTTTTGGAGGGGTGACAGTCTCCAATGGGCAACCCCCCCCCCCCCCCCCCAAACCATCTTAATTATTGCTTTAGTCCCAGAATATTTTATTTCTTTCCTTTGATGTTTAAATTTTTTTTTTTCATTTGCGTAGTAGAAAGTACTACCGTATTGTAAACACCCATGATTTTTTTTTTAATCTGTCAATTTTCAAGAAATTCTGACAGAGGAAACCTCCTAGGCCATTGACATGACATCAAAGAAACCTTTGTAACACTGGAAAGTCAGCGAACAACGCAAAGCGGGCATGTGGTCTAGTTTCAGGCTAGAAATCAATCATAAATCAGGAAATGATTATGCATCCAATCCTCGTTTCTAGTCTTGTGTAAATACATTCCTGTGTAGCAAAAGTTCAAAAAAAGTTTGATTTTCAAAACTCAAAATGTTACATTTAAGTAGTTGTAATTTTTACTATAGAATCGTGACATGAGCCACAGGTATATGAATTGTGATCTAGGGTTGAGAAAAAAAAAAAAATTCATGTTTTATATACACTAAGCAACATTAGAGATGTGAGAATAGACAAGAAAACTATGCCAAGCCATATGATGCCTCTTTTTGTGTGCATTTACTTTTTACTACATCTGTCTGCCACCATTTACATATTTTTTATTTCCCTGTATTTTTATTTTTACATTAGTCTTCTGTTATGGTTGTAAACCATAGACAATCTTGCAAACAACAATGAGGAAAATTGGTTTGTTCAAAACAACATGCTGCTAAAAATTCTTTAAATACTTTGGATAAAATAAAAGGAAAAATGAAGATATATTAAAAGATCTAAGCAATGAAGAGAACTGGTTTATAAACAACATCTATTACAGGAAATTAAAATACTACAGCCAGACAATGGGTTGGAAAGAACAATAATGGAGGGTATGGCTCCAGGAAGACAAGATTATGGGTAGAAGAGAGTGGTGGATCTGGCTAGAAACAGAGACACCTTCAAATGGGCTGTAATGAGAGCAACATTGTTACAAAGGACAAATGGTCTGTTTAGTCTGTGTTTGTCCCAATTGAAGATCTTTTTTTTCATATTTTATTGCAATTATTAGAGATGTGTTTTTAATTCTATGGGAATATTATTATTAATTAGGATACATAATTTCTTATGGCTTTAGGGTATTTGACAGTGTTTTTGACAGGAGAATAATGGCTGCTCTTTGCTAAACATCAATTTTACACAGTCAATTGTTTTGTTTTAAAAAGCTCCATGTTTGCATAATCTGATATGAACAAAATAAAACCTTCAATTATATTGTTGATTTGTCCATTTCTCTATGTCACCCTGAAATATATACATATTAACATAACATTTTATTCAGATGACAACGAAAAGGCATGAAAGAGAATAAACAAAGCGCAAAGAAAGACATATCTGGCGGGTTGGAAAAAAGTACAAATGTAACCATTTATATTAAACCACAATGATAAAACTAAATGAAATATGAATTATAATATGTCCAAAATATTTTAATAAGTCCTCCAAAAAAAGCTCGTTCTTTCTCAGCTTCCTTTAGGCAGCGAAAATGAGATGACTACTATATTAGACAATTTATTTTTGCCATCAATGCATCTTCTTCTGCTGCATATACAATTAGATGTTAATTTGACTAAACTCTAAGAAAGTATTAGTTAGCACAAAGTTTGTGATATCTCCATAGAGCTTGTATGTGTATGGCAATGTTAATGATCAGAAGAGTCTACTCTGTTCATTATATGTTGAGCATGTATGTAGATGTTTGGCAGCCATCATCATACCTGTATCACACCGTCACATTCAGAGGGTCCTATCTTTATGGTATGGGAAAATTTATAATTCAGATTGTTATTGTCTGTTGAGAGGCTAACAAATTGTTACTTAGCATGTATCTTATAGGGAGCCTCAATGGCTCAGTGGTTAGTGAACTGGACTACAAGAGGTCGGCTTCGATCCTGATTGACGGCTTCCTGGTTCACTCAGCCTTAAATGGGTACCGGTTTTTTCTCGGAAAGTAAAGCGGCACGGGCATAATACCGGCCACATTACCCAAAAAAAAATCATGTGTCGAAGGTCTATAAAACTTATGGTCACTAACACCATATTTCCTATATGCCCACTTGGCGTAACGGAGCACTTTACTTTTTTTACTTATGTATCTTATATGCATAAAACCTATGTGAAAACAGCAAAAGTGTGATATATAAGAGATTGGCTATAAAAGACACACATACATTTAGTATGGTGCCACTTTTGATCATGAAATAAAGGACGAGTACACAATGTAGGAACCTGCACTATTTGGCACAAGTATTATTAAGAAGTTTTTGGTTATTTCCGGTGTTGCTATTAAATTCCCATATTTCAAAGTGGAAATATTTACAAGAAGTAGTTTGACCAGTTTAAAACAGCTACAAGATATCACTTATTGGGCTGAAACGTCGTTTAGTCTGTGTCGTCCACTTATCACGTAAAGCTTCTAACATACCTTTTTTTTGTATTTTTTAATTTTTCCTTTCTACAAGATATCACATTGTACATGGTAGCCTATCCAACAATTTCACCTTCCATTTGTGTTCTAATTGGAACATATTTAAACATTAAATGATAGCTAGTAGATCAAGTTTAAATGACATCTCTATTTCCTTGCTACAACTAAAGCATGGAGTAACTTCCATGCATGCTAGGAAAAAAAAAAAAGAGTTATTTTTGCTTCTATTGAGACATGAGGGAACAACAGAAGTTAGTCTTCCCATGGACAATCAGCAACAAAGTAAACACTCACTGCCACAGCTGGAAAGGTGATGTGTCTGTAGCAATTTGTTTTAAATGATGCAACAGCCCCAGCTTAACACTGACCTTTAGTGGCTGGTGTTTTGGTGTAATGGTTTTGACAAATCAGGAATCCTGAGATTTATACAGGAAAGTAAACAAAGCAGGGCACTTAATAAATTCTGTGCTTAATTTGATATTGGGTATTTCTCTTTCTTCACTTCCTCTTGTACCTATTCGGGTGCCGATGGAGATACTGATTCTGTCTTTTTTGGTCACTCCAAGCACTATTCTCAGACATCTCATCTCACTGGTAACAAGCTTTCTTCTATGCTTAGTCATAAGTGACCGTGTTTGGCATTTGTAGCACATTGTTGGAATGAATATACTGTGTATAAGGTGTTTCTTGGTGGTAATAGATATTGCTTCGTACTGACAAGTATTGGGGATCATCATCATCATCATCACATGCCATGACTGCTGGCGTAGGTGATCATGCCTTTCCATAACCTTTTAATCTCAACAGTTATTTATCGTTTCTGTAGTTGACCTTCTGTCAAGTCATTCTCTTAAGTTGTCTGGTATCTTTTCTATTTGCTTCCCTCTATCACTTCGTCCCTCAATCTTCCCAGTTGTCCCAAAATATTCCAGCTGTTTCCTTCCCATTCATCATCATCATCATGTGCCGTACCGATTGGCGTTGGCGATCATGTCCTTCCACAATCTTCTTTCCACAGTGCATCGTATGAGTTCTGTTGTTGACTATATTCCATGCCATGACACCAAGCTATCCAGTATTTTCTCTCTTTGTCATCCGCGATCTCTATTTATTTTATTTTGCCAGTTGTAACCAAGTATTTCAACTTTCCTCTTCTTATGATGTGCCCAAAAAATGTGGATTTCTTCTTTCTGATGTTTTTTAAGAGCTCCCTTTTTGTGTTGGCCTCTTTGAGAACTTTCTCATTGGTCTTTTTGCTAAAAAAGGGAACTTGTCCAGGGGACTTTCAACATTCTTTTGAGAAATCCCATCTCTAATGGCCTCTAATCGTCTATTCATTTGTTTGTCTATTGTCCATGATTCGCTTCCATAGGTCAGAATTGGTTCTATATAGCATCGATGAACTCTCTTTCTCATTTCTATTGACAGATTTGTTGCATAAGATATTTTTCATTTTCTGAAATGCTATTTTTGCCTGAGCTATTCTGCTTTTTATTTCTGTGTTGCATCTTCCATCTGATGTTATCACTGTGCCCAAGTATTTCAAACATTGCACTTGTTTCAGATTTGTCTTGTTTATTTACATGATGGTGATGATTGTTTCTTCGATATAACCATTACATCTGTTTTCTTACTATTCAGACTGAGACCTTTCTTGTTGCTTTCTTTTACTATTATATCTATCATTTCTTGTAGCTCATTCTCTGTCTCTGCTATTAAGACTGTGTCATCCGCATATCATAAATTATTTATGTTGTGACCGTTGACTTCAATTCCTTTTTTGTCTATTATCGATCTCAAAATAATTATATTTTATATTTTTTAATATATATTTTATATAATACTATTGATATCATCCTTCCCATTACATGGCCAAAAATGATGATCGTTTCTACCTAATATTGGAAATTAGCTCTCTTTTTGCTCTTTCAGAACATTTTCATTACTCTTCATAGCTGCCCATGGTATTCTCAACATTTTTCTGTAAAACAACACTTCTACAGCCTCTAGTGATTTTCTTGTCTGTTGTCCTATTGCCCATGATTCACATCCATTTAAGACTGGCTCTACATAACATTTAAGAACTCTTTTTCTTGTTTCTATTGTCAAAAATGTATTGCACAGTATCTTCATAGGGGCTAGCTGTCCCAATAGTTGGTTTGCCTTGTTGCAAGTCTATCTATACTACTCGAGAAAATGGAGCCAACGGGATGGATGAAAATCACTGCAGAGATGCAATCATAGTTTTATGAAAACTGAGAAAAATGGTGACTGACTGCAATATTTTTAAAAATATAATTATGAAAATGGTGAGATCTAAAAGAATAAAACAGGAATAATATTAGGAGAAGACTAACATATGTTGAGCAGCCTGCACCTGAAATATAAGTAGACGATGCTGCTAAATTCAGTGGATATTTGGCTTTGAGAAAAATGAGGATGGGAATATATCTTAGTGGAGCAAAATGGTGCTTACATGACAACAGACTCGTGTGTAAGAATGGAGATTTTGAAGTTGAAAAATGTGGTCAATTATGAGAAAGTAGGTGAAGCATATATATATTGTAAGCTATCAAAACCTGAAGTAAACATACTCTTTGCCACTTGTCTGGTGGGGAAGGGTCTTGAGCTAAACATCTTTGGGGTTTTATAGTTTAAAAAGTAATAAAAAATAAACTAATAGTTTCAACAATGAGGAACTGATGTGAAGCTTTCTACTAACAGCAAAACTGAAAAATCACATACATCAGTTCATGAAATAACGAGAACAAATAAGCCGTTTATGAACATCATACCTCTATAATGTCCCGTAACAAGTTAAAAACACTGTTATAACAAAGTGAGCTTGTTGTGCTATCTACTTTAGAGATGAGCATAAAAGAAATCTTAACATATGGATGCGAATCATGGACAATAGGACAACAGACAAGAAAATCACTGGAGTCTGTAGAAATGTGGTGTTACAGAAGAATGTTGAGAGTACCATGGACAGCTAAGAAGAGTAATGAAAATGTTCTGAAAGAGGCCAAAGCAAAAAGAGAGCTAATTTCCAATATTAGGAAGAAACAATCATCATTATTTGGCCATGTAATGAGAAGAGAACAACTAGAATATATTGTAACAACTGGTTAAAGTTGTAGAGTGACATGATCACCTACGCCAGCAGGCCCAGTACTTGATGATGATGATAAAAGAATTCTTTCCTTTCAATCTTATTTGAACACACTACAGCTCAAGAAGTATTTAAATGCTGAAATGAGCTTAAAACACCTCACAGATCGGTTGTTATGCCTTAGTTAAGCTGGGACACAAGGAATCTCTAAAAGATATGCTAGATTCTAGCACTGATTCAGGAAGCAAAATTATTGATTTTTCTGAACCATATTTGTAAACATATAGAAAATGTTGCCATGAAAATTAAAACTGGTCTTATATGAACCAGTCAAATTATCAATTTTGAAATGCATAAAAACAGAATTCCAAACTTTTTGGGCAGCTTTGCATTTGAACACTATCAATTATAGTTCAGATTCTGAAATGTGTTGGCCATAACAAGAAGGGGTTAGGTCATGTATTTACAACTAAAAGATAATGTTTTTCTTACAGAGCAGTCATTGCAACTCAGCAACACATTTGAATTTTAAAAAGACCTAAATTTCAAGAACCAAACACCAGTCAAAATAGAAAACCAGGAGCTTGCAGCAGCAAATACAATATCTGGGAGGTATTGTTATACCCGATGGGGAAGCTGTATCAACGAAAAAGATAAATGAAACCAGAATAACTTTGCCAGTCTAAACAAGGTCTGAAAAGTCTTACTACATAAAAAACAAATTAAGGATTTTTTGACCATTCAGTATTTTTATTTGGATCTGAATGCTGAAGGACAATAGTGAGAAAAAAAATGCGGAAAAAGCCATCATTTACACAACCTGCCGGAGATAAATGTTCAGGATAATTTGGATAAATAAAAGCAACCAAATAAAGAGCAAAAGACAACAAATTATATCTCCCCTCGACGCTGAAAGGCAGATGAGGAAAGAAGAAGAAAGAAAAGCAGCCAAGAACTGCTCAAAAAGTGCAACCAGACAGTTATGGATCTAATCATAACATACAGAAGATAGATCTAACTGGACAGGTCATGTGCTCTGAAGAGCTCCAGAAACAGATTATTTCCAACAGAATAATTATGTAAAACATACTGAAACAATAAGCAAAGACAACCAGGGTATAAAACTGATCCGAGTAACACTTGGGAATGTGACAAAGGCTTTATCAGACCCTTCTATTTTTGACTACTATAAAGTAGATGAGATCAAGAGTTCTTGGACTTAACAGAGGAAAAGGAAGATCTGGATAGAGACAGATTCATTCATACCCCCCCCCTTTTCTCTCTGCGATCAAGACTCAATCAGAGTAGAATTCCAGACTCTCTCATGAAGTTAGCTGTCTGTTTAAGTGAGTCGATTGCCCCATATAATTTCTCTTCCAGGGAGGTGGGTGTGGACCACATTGCTCTTCTCATGTCTGTGTACTGGGGGCAATTCTGTAGAACATGTTTTGTAGTCATATTTTCCTGTGTGCAGTGGCATAGGCCACTCAATGATAATGATATATATATATATCTAATGCATACAATTCATACAAGATGTGATGAATGCAACATTCTGCAGTAGACATGCTACTTGATAATGAGAAAGACAACTGAGGATATTTCTAGAGGAACATAACAGAAATCTCCAAACTGGGAAGCTTAGAATATGATACAATATCAGCAGCTCTTTCCTCTATAAAATTTTAAGAGAAAAAGAAAAGACTGCACACTCAACATTCTGAGTTAAAAATAGGCCTCATGAAAGAATGACAGAAGTGGTGATGCAGAATTTACAAAACCCTATACTGGTCAAAGAACAATTCTAGAATTAATTATCTTTTTTTTCCCCATTAAACCAGAACTGTTTTCATAAGCTAACAGACATAGACATCAAAATTGTTCATAGTAAGCTAAGGCACCTGCAGAAGCCAGCAAATCATAGCTGATTAATCATAAACACAAACATATATATATATACAGTCGAACCTGGTCTTAGGACCACCTGTTTAAAGCATTTCCCTGGTTATAGGACCGGGTCTACAATTTCCCCGAGTTTTTTACTATATGCTAACACTGATTACGGCGCTCACCGTATGACGCGACCAGAGACCAGGCTAATTAACCGCCGCCAATGTTATTTATCCCGTTTACGACACGCGGGTAATCCGAGATAACGATACACTGACCAGCCAGTCCTTCTCCGTCTCGCTGGGAGCCATAAACGATCGACACAGGTGTCTACAGGTGTCGAAGTTTTCCCGTATTTAGTGAGTCCCAGATTACAGTGGGACGTGTTACGTTTATCAGTCAATACTGGTGTGAGAAACACGGCAGACACAGATCTATGATTCGTGAAGTGACATCACTTCGCGGTTCCGTCTAGACCAGAGTAGACCATTGCGTGGCCCGTATAAATTACAGGAATTAACTAAAGAATTAGTCATTGCCCGCTTAGAGTGTATTCACGTACATGTACAGTATCTCAGTGAATTATTTTTGTGGATTTTAAAAGTGTTACACACAATATAGGAAATGGCCAGTGTCAAAAGTGTAAAACCAAAAGCATTAACGCTGGAAGAACGAATATCAGTGATTCGACAAAATATTTTTGTGTGTTTAACTATCGTGTTTTATGAAAAGTGTCCAACCAGTGGCTATTGTAGACCGACATGTGCACTATGTTCTACTCATGGATTACGCTGATTTGCAGGTTAGTTTTCATAGTGCTTAGGATAAAATTTTTTTATCGCTCTATTTATTATGTGAAACCTGTGAGGCAGGACCACCTGTCCTATGGGACCAGTTTTTGAAAGTCCCGTGAATGGTCGCCTTAGACAGGTTCGACTGTATATATATATATATATATATATATATATATATATATATATATATATATATATATATATATATATATATATCTATCTATTGACCTTTCGAGCCGTAACCGGCCCATAGGGCGTAGACCAAGATACACCTTCTCCTATATGAATTTTTGTTCTAGCAGTTTTCTTTTAAAGATATTTTATCAAATCTCGCCATCTGTCTCTGTTCTGTGCAAGCAGTTCTATCTCATTGAGGGAGCCGATTCCTGCTGCTCTTGCCTCTCTCATCAATGTTCTTCTCAGTGTCTCCCTGGGTCTTCCTCTTTTTCTTTTACCTGTTGTTTCCCATATGAGGGCTTGCTTTGCTATTCGATTATTATCTCTTCTCATCACATGTCCAACGTATGACCATCGTCTTTTCTTTATTACTGAAGATATTAGTGGTTGATTGGCGATTTCTCTAATTTCCTCGTTTTATATATATATATATACAAGGTAAAAGAGGCAGACCAGAGAGACCAGCATTGACGAGTAACATCAAAAGATGGACAAATAAGCCTATGATAATCTGCACCGTCGAAGCAAGAGACAGAGCGGAATGGCGCTCCTAGGTAGCCAAACTTCAATGCGAAGAGTGCACTCAATGATAATGATATACATATCCAATGCAGTGCACTTAATAGATGTGTGTGAAGAATTTTCTGAAGATCTCATTGACACCACAAAAGAAGTGCACAGTCAGAATAATGTAACTGTTATGGTGGACTTCAACGCAAGACCAAGAAACAACATAACAGAGGTGAAAGAACACCAACCAAAAAGCTTTATAACGCTACAGCATCGACAGAATTGGCAGGTAACCTTAATGCAATCAATATGATTTTTATATTACAAATACGTTTTTAAAGCACAGGGAATCTTAAATGGAATGGTCACTCATGGCTGACAAACTTTTGTACATGAAGTAAAGATGAATAGCTGGTGTATGATAATATAGGTTGGAGATGTACTGAAATCCCTTTGGTGTATTGAGCTCATGCTATGAGCATGCACAGCAGTTGCAAAAAGCAGTGTGTCTGTAGCTGTGAAAGAGCTAGATGTAATCAAATTTATAGAGTGCTCAACCTTTTGAGATTTTAAGAAGAATGCAGGTATGGTATGGGACACACAAACAATGTCATTAACAAAAGTGTATATATATAGTGAGAACAGTTTCATGAAGGACAGGAGTTGGTGACAAGTAAAGGTCATAGCAGTGAATATCATTGCCATATTGTTTAGACAATCATTCAAGGGCACCTTATGCTTCTGCTAAGTCTCTGCAAAATAGGTCCCAGACAACTGTCATTTGATTAGAAGTGGACATGCATGATGGGTCATAAAGTGCTCCTGAATCAATTTGAAGCCAAAGGTGAATTTTTGTAAACAATCATCTATTGTGAGGAAACACGGCTGAACAATTTCACCTCAGAGACCAAAAGGAGCAGTAGGGAGTGGCAAGATAAAGGTTCTCGATCATCAAGAAATGCAAAAAGTGTCAGTCCGCTGATATAAGTATGGAAATTATATTTTGGGACGTGAACAGTGTTACCCATTGGAGACCTAGGTCACAATTAAAGTCCAGTGTTACTGCACGTTTGAAGTCACTATAGTTCAGAGGTTTGTAAACTGGACTATTAAGGACAAGAGGTCGGGTTCAACCCCGATCAATGGCTTTCAAGTTCACCCGTCTTAAATGGGTACTTAATATTTACTGAAAATAATGACAGCACTGGCAAAACATCTACCACAATGCACACAAAAATGTGCAAAGTATCTACATGAAAGTGAGAACTAACTAACTCAGTGGGCCTAGATTAATGAGCCATGTGGTGTGACAAGGTTCCCTTCCTTCTCATTACTGTACATTGTTGACTGGTGCCAGGCAAAAGTCCATTCTATAGAAAAGACTTGTAATGTTCTCTAAAAATATCGGGAAAATAAAGTCTACAGGTAAGATGGGCTGGACAAGAAGGAGCCACAGTCCAATACCTCACCTGGTCTTTGGACAGTGAGATCTCATATCTAGTCTTCTCGAACAGCGACAAAAAAGCAGGAGGCCCAGTGTGCATTCTGCACACAATAAATATCCCTCGACAGTTGAAAACTGAAAAGAGTAGGCAAAAATAAAGGCTGCTGCCATAGCAAAATTGATAGGGAAAATCTACCCCCAAAAAGTCAAAACTCTCGATGGTTTAAAAATAAATAAATAAATTATCTCTGAAGGAGAATATCTGCCTGTATGGCATGGAATACTTGAACTCATGGCTGTCTGTGTGGGGAAAAAAAGTAAAAAGTAATATTTGTTCAAAATCCAGTACCTTGGGACGTCACTAGAGATATAAAGTTGGTGCACACAAACAACTTGGTAAATATTAAACTACTCCCATGACCACCCTTCGGTCAATCTAACAGCAGCAACAACTCTTGCTGAATGCAAAGGTGAGGTTTTGTCCCACTTACAGTGAATAGTGTTTTTCATTTGTTTGGAGTCCTGAGGGGGGAATAAATCCAGGACAGATGAAGCACTGTGGAATAATATCCTCCAGTTACGATAGCAACCAATTTCTTTCTATGCTACGGGAATAGGGGAGGGGCAAATAGGGAATACTTTGAAAAATGACATAGCTCAGTGCTTGTCATAAGTGCTGATACAGACTACAAAGTTGTCATGACAAGAGTTGGAAGTAGCAACAACCAATAGAAAAACAGGAACAAAAGAGAAACAATCAGACTGAACAAACTGAAAGACACTGAAATACAAAAAAGCAAATGAAAAGAGAAAGAAGTATTATCAACAGTTTGCCTACAAAAAAAAAAATAAATATGAAGATCACAGGTTTTTTTGGGGTGTTGAAAACAAGCTGATGTCTACCAATGTTTAACTCTACAAATAGCAAATCACTCCCACATCCTCAAAGTGCAGTGAACACTTAAAATTTATTACTTTCTACCAAATTTTACCCAAGGAAATTCAACACTCATCAGTACAGGATTGTGCAATGGGTGATATTTGCTTGCATCCACCTGATGACTTTGTTATTTGCTCTTAAAAGTGGCCATATATGTGTTGTCGTTTGTAGTAGCAATGTGATATTTGCATCTGATATGTACTTCAACATAACAATTTTGAGTAATAGGTTGCCTTCCCTTTCAATCCCTACTCACATGACCAGATTAGACTAATTAGTCTGTTTCTGGGGCACCACAAAGAGGTGCCAAGAGTCTGGATAGTTCTGCTGCACTGATCCTAATGCAAGCAACACATTTTCTACAAGTAGTCGTAACTGGTGATAAAATATACTTAGCTGTTAGTGAGCTTTTATATTTCTAAGGATGTGGATCTTTATGCCATAAATAAATATTTAAAAAGCTGTTGCTCATCTAAATGTATATTATTCTGTAGCACTCTGGTCCTATGTATCTTCACTACATCACTATCAACTCGTCAACCTTACAGCACCTCACTTATCATAGATTTTCAGTAAACATAACTTCCTTGATTTGTTATATCATTGATACTTTTTGTCGGTGGGGTAAATAGGTCCTAATCTGCTATATCAGATCTTATGACATATTGCAGTGTTGTAATTTTATTCTAAATTAGGCTCTGGTACTACGTGGACAACAATACACTGGAAATTTCAATACTAAAGCAATTAAAAAAAAAAATTTAAGCTGGTCAAACTACTTCAAGAAAGCCCGATCATTCTAAACTTATTGATGGCAATTCTTTTAAGGTCCATAGCAAGACTGGCAATCTCATTTTTTTCTTCAACAATCCTTTAAAGAAATAAGCATGAAAATTAAAATCAGGAGGCACTGCATTAGTTTAAAGTTATTTACCACTTAAGAAGAACTGCTGAAATAAAAGTGTTATACAATGAATAAAAGCAATTATATATAAAAAAAGGGAAAAAATAGAGAGGGATATGAAATGAGAAATATTACATTTAAAATAATGTGTGATGTAACATGTAATGAGCATTAACAAAACACAAATGAGAACAAGACAACACAAACTAAATGAGCTGTTATGTTAAAAGAGGCAGATTTTTTAAATGGGAGTGTGGAAAAATTACACGTGAAACAATTCAGAATATTATTGTTGAAACAGAGGTTTAAAAAAATCATTGAGGATGACAGAGATATATAGAGAGGAAAGTTACAGACAAATTAGAAAAAGAAATGATGTGGTGCTACATTGATGGTGCTGAAAAGATGAGTCCAGGTCAATACCAAATAAAGTATAATATATAAGATCAGTGCTCTACTTGAAGTTGGAAAGTTTATGATGAGGTAGATTTTTAAAGTATGATATATTTTATGTGTAAGACTCAGACTTTGTGTAGGTATCAGATCATACAATGACTATTTGTCAAGCATGAGATATAATGAATACACACTCTACTGAATAATAAAAAGTCAGTCTTTCATGAAAGTGTCAATAATGGAACCTAATATGGTACTAAAGACAAACACACAAGATGTGCCAAAGTCAAATGATTTCAAAATGAATGAAGAATTATATGAAACAAGGCAACAGCATCTGCAACAATAACACCAACGGAGACTGACAAAAGCACATTAAACAGAAGTCATACCACAGTGTTAAGCACACTATCCACCCAGCAAGTATGAACTTGTGAATACTCCATTTTGAAGCGGAAAAATTTGTATGTCCATTTTCAGCAACTAACACACAATGACCCCTAATCACATGATCTTATCATTTGTTGACAGCAAATTTTACCTTGTAACAGACTGTCCATTTTTTATCTTCATACGTTTACCTTGCCCCCACCTTCAAAGTCAATATTCCATTAAATCAATCCTTTGAAACATATAAACTGCCAATACATAGAGGCAATACGTGGAAGAACTCACATTTCAAGGAAATACTTGTATGTCCAAAAGAATGTGCTCTAGTCTTTAAAAGAATACTAAATTATCCAGTTCATAAAAGTTTTAAAAATTAATGAAAATTATATCATCACTACGGAAAATCACTAGAATTGTCACAACTGTCTTTAAGCGCAAGGAATTTTGGACTATAATTATCCATTTTATGTCAGAAAAACCTGGCTATCAATATGTCCACAACAGTCCTCATCTGAATTTAAATCCGCTTGTTCTACAAGAATTACTCATGAACAAAAACATTTAATAAGATACGCTTTTGTTTTATTTAATTTCTCACCCTTCTGCAAAAACTTTATTGGTTAACTTCTACAGCTTAAATCATATTTCATCTCCATATAAGAATGTTTTCAAAGTGTCCAATACTATGCTGGCTCAAGGATAGCCAGTTTTATTTTTTTGCAATCGAAAGCTATTATGTCCAATTTGTTGCTCACACCAAATACATTGATGAACATTGGTACAAAAAGCAGAGGCTGGTGCATTTGGCGTACAATTAAGGCAACAAACTGTAGAGAGGGCGCAGCATTTAGCACGGCCACAAATAACATTGACTACTTTGAATTCTCTGTGGTAGGCACAGTGACTAATTTTAAAGGTACTATTTTTGTAAACTTGATAGTGCCACATGCAGGGTTTCCTATGTAAACAATAAAAGAAAACCCACCAAACTAAAATAAGCTGTCTTTACCGCAGAAGGCATTCATGATCAATAAACAGGTGGGATATCCTGATGCAAAGCAAAATGCCAAGTCCTTTTAAAATGTTCAGAATAGCTTGCACATAGGCAACATAAATCCATGGTAAAAACAGATCACCACAGTCCAATAAATCCATCTTGAAGGAATGAGACATCTTGACAAGAATACAGATTACAAGATTTTAAAATGTTAATAGGCAGAATAAGAGATCAATATTATACTTCTAAATTTATTAGTTTTTAAACTTTGCATACATAACTTCATCATTATTTAAAATATTCTATCTGCAACTGAATCTCTTATTAAATTACTTGTTTTTTTGTTTTTTTTTTTGCTGAGAAATTTGATGAATTCTATTTTTAGTTTTATTGATAACACTTAACTTTTACTGATTTGATTTTAATCAAGTATAATGCAGCTTTTGTGATTCTTCAAAACTAGCACACTTTCAACATGGGCTCGCTCTCGATTTATAATCACTGGAATAGCACTGAACTTCATGTAGGAGCAGATGCTGAACTGTGAGATCAACAGCACGTTTAAATCAAACCTCAGAGGGTCTGAATATAGTTCTCAATATCTCATGACACGTAGAACCAGCAAATCAGCCACCTAACCTGGCAAACTCAGGCCCTGGGTGTAAAGGTGGCCTCCGGGGTGCCATAATACGAGGGGCTCGTTCCCTGTAGTCCCTGTCAGCTCGCGTGTGAGCTTTCTTTGCTTTGCGGACAATTTCTGATATGTCCAAGTTTTCATCAGCAGGAAACAGCTTGCAAAGACTTTCTCCACATCGAGGCTCTATTTCCTGAGAGATAAAATTAGAATAGTTAATAAAGAAATATAGCAAAAATACAAACATTTGTAAAAACTTCGAACACACACAACAAATAACAAGGAAAAAAAAAAAAAAGAACATAGCAAAATAATGTATAATGTAGCTTCAGAAAATAGCATCTTTGATGTAAAACCAGAAATAAGTTTGTCAACATGGTCAATAATGTATGGATGAGTTTTTCTATCTATCTATCTTTCGTTCGCCTGAAGTATTGTCTATATCTGCAGTGTCATTTCCTGTATAAATTTTTAAAATGTTTGTAATTCTTGCAGTGGCCCATATAGTTTTATCTGTAGTGTTGTATCTATGGGCCAATGGATTTTCCTCTGTCTATTATATTCAGTGTAGTCTTTAAGTATGTATTCATCAATCTGTGGCACCTGCCCACATCTACATGTAGTTGAAGTGCTGATCTTAAATTTGTATACATGTGACTGTGGGGTCGGTTGTGCCCTGTTCTGAGGTGTATAATGATAACATGTTCCCATCTATTCATATTATGAAAGACATCCTGATTTGGAGCTTGTGGTTTTCTGATAGATTTGATTATTGTTTCTTCTGATGGTATGTAACCGGTGCATCTGTTTGTGTGCCTATTGCGCCTTCCTTAAACAGCTAATCTGCTCTCTCGTTTCCTGGTATTCCACAGTGAGATGGGATCCACTGTAGAGCGACCCTGTGGTGCTTGCAGAATACAGTCAATAAGGTCTGCAGATGTTGCAATTTTCTGGATTGTAGTTCCCGGAGTGTTGATCTTGCAACTGTTAAAAACACTACAGGCTGTGGACTAAGATTACTGTTCAGTAGTTTTTCTGTTGCCAACTTTATTGCTTGAATTTCTAAATCGTAATTGTGACAATATTTCCCAGTTGCTATTTTATTCATAGCCCTAGCATTATTTGGTTACTCTATGTGTGCACCTGCTCCCCCATTCTTTACTGCATTCTGTGCTGATCCATTTGTGTAAGCATTAACCCACAGATCTTGTTGATAGTCTTCATCCAAGAAACAGAGTTATTGATGACTCGCAAATAATTCAATAACTCATTACTGCTTGAAATAATGCCAAGTAATAAAACACAAACATATTACAGAGGCCATAGAGTCCTCTATCTATTGTCTTTTCAAGCTGAAGATGGCACATAGGGCAGAACCACAATCTCAAAAACAGAAACCTTGCGTGCCAAAGTGGCACATATTGCAAAGATCATTGCTCTAAAATATATGGTGCTGTTTCTATAACAATACTTTTTACAATGACAGCTTGTCATGCCATCGATCAACCTCCTTAATCGCCTCTTACGACATGCCTGGAAGGTCACGGTGTCACTATTCTTTACTTCCCTCATAATGAGTCCTCTGCTGCACCAAAACTGAATGTGGTCAGCAACTCACAGCTGACTATTAGAATCAAATCACAACAGATTATCAAAATCCTATTCCACCTCCTCACAGTGCCCCTGAAAACAGATTAACCAGGCTAACCAAGTAAACTGGGATTGAAGAGAGGAGGTAACCTGTATGAACATATGTGCTAAGTTGGATGTGATGGGCTACACCAACTTAAAGTATGTTTAAGAGCAGACAATGAAGAGAAATAATTCTCAGAAGACTACGAGAAACAAGAACAAAAAATTATGTTACAATATAAAGTAAAGTGCAAACTAATTAATATTAAAATTGTAGATAATATGTGAAAACTACGAAGAGCAGATACATCTAAAATATTTTTTACATGTCTTAAATATAGAGAAGAAAAAAGAAAGCACAGCAACTTGTGCCTCCTAAACTTGCCTGACCATCTCTGCCAATCTTTACTCTTTTGTTTTCATTCCACAGATTGAAAAGATGGTTTGTTTTGGTAAACTCCAAGTCCCGTCTTTAAGAAAAAGAAAAATTACTTTGATACAGACATTATGTGTTATGTAAACATTTCAAAGCAGTGGTAGCAAACGTTTTGCAGGTCGCTCAATGCTTAAATGATATATTTAAGGCCCATAAGCAGGCAAGTAACATATGTTCCTTCCACATCTAAAGACATATGGAGATACTGTGTTAAGTGTCTATATGTTTAAATAATCATAGTAATAATAGGAGCCTCCATCAGTCATAGTCATATATGGATTTTGCAGTGCCATTAGGAAATTTTTTTTTCTTTTCTTGCACCATGTGTTATCTGTTTCTATGAATCTGTCTGCTTCTTGCTCGAGTTGGAGCTTTAGAGTTTGTTTCCAAAGTTTCTCAGGCTGCAGGGTTTATTTTCAGAGTCTTCTTGTCTCATTTACATACATAAAAAAAATATCAGATTTTGGGTGCCTCCTAGTTCTCTTGCTATCTGTTAGTTATTCTTAAAGTGTATCTTTTGGTATGCAAATGTCTTTCACACAGTGAAAGTGACCAAGTCAGCATAATCTATGTTGTTTGAAATGACCAATTGCACATTTTAAAGGTGATGTGGTTGGTATGATGTTAAGTTACACGAGTGAACCCGCAAGCTATTATTAGTAACTAAGAAACTTCTCATCAGTGGTGAAAACACTAAGCCACTCTAAGTCACTGCAGCTTCTAAGGCTCATTATAGCAGTGACTCTAATCACAATTTATGTTTTGTTTAGTGCTCACAATACATATTTTATAGTAATAGACTAAAACTAAAATAGAAATTAACCATCAACAACTTTATTACAAATGCTAAAATTAACAAGTTTTTAAAACAATACCATCTTTATGACGTTTTCCCATTACTGGTGCCTGCCGAGGGGACTTAAGGAAGGAATTAACAAGTTTATAACATTTAAAACAGCATTTTGTTTGCAGATGAAACTTCCCATAAATTACAAGCTGAAAACTATAGGTTTGTCTGTTAAGGGGAAGAGAACATCCACATTCTGGTCTACATTATGTAGCAAACAAACTGTAAAGTTTGCAGTGTTTTATTTTTCACCTGCTGATCCAATCCAATTTGAACACGCCACTAAGTGCTCTTGAGGTCATTCCTGGAGGTAACACCCAACGAATAGGTGGATGATCTTTGCTAGACTCTTCTGCCAGTCGAGCGAATCCTTTAAAAAAAAAAGTGAGGAAAATATAGATTTTTTAAAATTATAAATATTAGGCTTTTGTGAACTGAGGTGATAAGTTTTTACATTTAACTATCAGTTATTACAAAGCAAATTTATCATATAATTTTAAATATGGTTCACATTATCAGACTAATAAATAAAACATAATTTAAAACAATACTTTTCTACTTTTTATTCAATAAAACATTTAAATTTAGTCAAGTTTAATTTTGCAACATTTTTTTTCCAAATGCTTGCAGGTTTATTCATAGTTAGAACATAACCTGATATGGAATTTGGTATTTAGCATGGCTTGTTAGAGAAAAGTCTGCTTGAACTTTATCCAAATGCATCACCAATCAAGAAAAACGTGTATTAAAGTACAGATCTGTTTATTAATCATGACTATTAAATGCCATACCTTGGAATTTTCCACTCTCTTTTACAGAGAAAATCATGATGACATTATCACATTCCTGTAACAAGATATAGTTTTATGAATAATACCAAGATATTGGTATTAATACATAATAAAATACATGTTATTTAGCTCTATAAATAACATGTATTTCAAACAGAACAAATTTATAATATTACAGTACATAATATGTAAAAACATTTGTTTTAAAATTTAAAATGGTAATAAAGTCACAGTGGGTGGAGTTAGTGCACTCACTATTGACTGTAAGATTCTGGGTTTCAGACAGCCTTTGAAAATGAGTACCAGACCTTTTATTTCTTGGAAAGTAGAATGCCTGGAATGATATACCGACATCAACATCTGTAAAATGTATTGTGAGTCATTGAACAATATGGGTGCTAGCACTATATTCCCCTTGAACTTTGTGTGTCAAGAGTACTTTACTTACAGAGTAATGTAAGTTATTGTTTGGTAACATGGTGTTAGTGGCTCTACTATTCTATAATCATCAGCACATTATAGGTGATAGTGTCAGCATTCCACATTGTCATAGAACCTCAATGTCTATTTTGGATCTTGGTGAATCCTGAAACAGTATCAATGAGGAAAAACTCATGACAGATAGGAGTTGAACCTAACAACTTGGCCACAAAATGAGTGCAAAAACCACTCCTTGGCCACTACAACTTGAATTGAACATACTAAGAGATTTACCGTGATCATTTATTCAATACTAATTACAGCTAACTAACATAATTTTTTTTTAAAGATAATATCATAGAATAAATATGCCACATGGGTGTGAATTATTTTCAATAAACAGTGCTAAGCTTATATATAAAGATTAGTACAACAACAATCACAAATGAAATTCAATGTAAAACTTCCAGAAACATCCTGATGCAATTACCCTAAAAGCTTGATTGAATCTGGCCTCATTCTGTGGAGGCGTTGACCACACCCCTTTAGCTTTAGCCAAGGCTACATTCTCATGATTATTGCTTTTGACTAAGAAGAAACGTGCACCTCTCATGAGATACTTCAGTTTTGACCAGTATTCTGCAGACAAAAAAAAGCATTTAATAAATGACCAGAACAATGCAACACAAGCATCAACAACACAAATTTGCTCATTTACTTTCATAAATTTGCCAGGTTAACAAAATGCAGATCAAAGAACATAATGAGCTACATCATCAAGTTAAAGCTTTAGAAATTTTCCACAAAACAAAGAGAAAAATCCAGTTCATCTGAATACACCTGTAGATGTATATACTTCCTACTACTTCTGGCCAAATATGGCAGACAGGTGACAGGGAACGGTTGAGGCACTGTCTGAAAAGTGTTCCTTGTTGCAGTTTCCTCATATTCCAATTCTGGCTTACTACCGGAGCTACTGAGTAGTGCTCTGTGCACACCGTAAGCTGTGTGTTTCGTCTGGATGGTGTTTCTATATTCAGATTGCTTACGATGAATGATGATATCGTATGACGAAGGACAGTTCAGATGCGTTCACTGTTGGTGTTATAATACGCCGTTATACCTTTTGACGTGTGCTGTGTTTGCTACGATGGGAACTGCAACTGTAACAGCAGAGGTGAAAATGTGTAACAATGAGGTGAGTGAATGATGGGGTGGGGGCACGTGGACACTTCACGGGAAGAAAGTTAGGAGATTAGTTTAGACAGAATAATGAAATTCCTGTGACTGTTGAGAAGGTAAAATTAGAAATGGGGAGAGTATGTAAGGGAATTTATGATTGGCTGGAGATGAAAGATATAGTCGATGTACAGTTTTAGACGGGAGGAGAATTTCATACAGATTCACATGGGGGACAGCCAGCGAGGCAATTGCTGTAGACCCTATCAGATTAGGTGGTAGGCCAATGGCTTGTGGAGCCCAAAGAGTGAGTCCAAGGAGTAACTAAGAGTTATACTATTGTAGAGGTCTCGGGTTTAATGACGAGACAGTTATTGTGCTTAACATAGGAACATGGCTTAGGTTCCAGACTAAGAGGATTTCAGCATTTGGATCAGTTGATGTGTGAGTTGACTGAGGGGCGAATGCAGTGAGGAGGTGTCTACAGTACATTTTGTGTGTGTGAACAGCCGAGTGCAGTGTAAGCCGCTGGCTTTTATATATTGTTTTACTTGACAAATGACCTGTCAATAAACTCATGTTCATGTTTATGAGAGGACTTTGTGTCCAGTGAATTATCACCATTGCTTGTCATGTTTGACAGTGTGGTGACGGACAAACATTAGTGTCACGGAGAAAGACTTTGTTATCTCTCTCTCTCTCTCTCTGCGATCAGGACTCAGTCAGAGTAGGACTCCAGACTCCCACATGAAGTCAGCTGTCAGGTTAAGTGTGTTGATCGCCCCCACAGACAAAACGTCACATTTAGAGTCCGCCAGATCCACTCTGACTGAACACCCGTTAATACGTTGCACTGTGTTCTGCGCCAGTGGCCCAGTGCATCCGATTTCAGCCAGCATTTTTTCAGGTTTGCTTTCCTTAGCCTTTGATTGTCCCCAATCTTCCTGCAAGGCAGCAGATTGTCTTTTCTGTAGGGGGATTCTGCCCTTAGATGGTCTACCCTCCCAGGTTTACGAGCACCATCAGCCCGAGTCACTAGAGGTGACTAACACAGACATGCACACACAGAGATATGAGATGTGAATAACACAGACATGTACACAGCGATACGAGCCATGACTAACACCGACACACATCAAGATATATGACACATGACTAACATAGACATGCATATAAAGATATGACACATACCTAACATAGACATACACACAAAGATATAAGATATGACTAACATAGGCATGCACACACAAAGATATGAGATGTGACTTACATAGCCATGCACACACAAGAATATGAGATGTGACAGACTCAGACATGTATGCACACACAAGAATATGAGATGTGACAAACACAGACATGTACGCACAAAGATATGACTAACATAAACATGCAAACAAAGATATGAGATATCCCTAACCCAGACATGCACACACAAAGATATGACACATGACTAACACAGATACACATTAAGTTATGATATATTACTAAACTCAGACGCACATAAAGATAAGAGACATGATTAACACGGACACACCAAGATATGAGATATGACTAACATGACACACATCTAGATATGAGCCATGGCTAGCACACACACACACACACACACAAACACACACACAAGCTAAGATTTGAGCCATGGCTAGCACAGAAACACCCCAAGATATGAGTCATGACTAGCACAGAAAAACATTAAGATATGAGTCATGTCTTCACGGAAAAACACCAAGAAATGAGCCAAGTCTAGCACATAAACACATTGAGGCATCACCTCTGAAGTCGGAGTAAATCTGCCTGCATGGCGAGGGGCATCCTGTAATGGGATAAAACAGACTTTACACGCAAAATTCAGTCCCACAAAATTGAGTGGGTGGGACTTCGTCAGAGGTCAAAGCTGACGAAAGCGAACGAACGAACCAACGAACATTGAGGTATCCATATGCTTGGGTTAGTCTGCAGACTCTTCTTAACGTGTGAATCATTGACATATGAGACGCAGGCTTCGATTAACTGTCCGCAGGTTTCGTTCAAACAGTTGTCTGGAGATTTGAGAATGCAGTCTGACACGTAGAACTTTCCTTGCATGCACTGTTCCCGGCTGACTGTACACATGTGTCGTTGAAACAGTTGTCTGGACATTTGAGAGTGCTGTCTGACCCGTAGTACGTTTCCTTGCACGTGCAGTCTGCACTTTCCGGGTCACATATGATGTCACAGCCATCAGAACACGTCTGTTCGCACTATAGCCCAAAATTACCATCGGGATAAGTGCCATTACAGGTATAGCCAAGATGTTTACATTGTAGTCATTTTCCAGATTTTTCCCACATAAAGGACAGACACTGAGACAAGACCTGGAGCAATCATGTCCATAGAACTCATGTGAGCATTTGCCGTGACACGTACCAATGATGAAGTCGCAGCTTTTGCTACACCCACTACACACTGCACAAAACGACCAAGAATACCCGTCCAGACAATAGGTGTCTGCAAATGTTTGCGCCTCACACACCGTCAGTTCACTGCCGGCCTGCGAAATGGTCGGTGAGAACTCAGTCTTAATGTGTGCCATTGGCGTTTGTGTGGTGACTACAATAGTGTTCATAGAAACATTTGGGTATGATATAGCATTAGACTGGAACACTACACCGCCACTGTCAGAGAAAGCCTTAAAAGTGCATTCTTTACCCGAATCATAGTGCTAGCTTGATGATAGAATCGAATGGTGTGAATCTTCTGGGGTGTGGCAAAGTTCAGATACCAGTAAACAGGACTGTTTCCACTTCTCAGTTTTGTGTGTGTGCAGTCATTGTCATAGAGATTGGTCCTTCTTTTGCCATTTACTGCGGCCTCTGGTCCACATTCGTCTCCTGTATAACAAGAATTAAACGTGTCGGCCTGGTTTGTGTTCTGTTTGAGAGCCACATTCCGACCCCCGCCTATGTGGATGGAGCAGATATTTGCAACTATCGCCCCTGCAATCCATAACTTGTTGATCAGACCAGCCCCAGAGCAAAAGACATCAATCTCGTGCTGACTAAGTACAAACGTTGAATCATTTCTACATGAGGCAGAACCATTTAGTATTGTCGTGAAACTGTCCGGAACTATTAAGTCATTTACATAAATCCTAAACCATGAGAACAGCAAGGATTGGTTGAGAGTTGCCTCAACTGATGTAGAATTTGTGTCCGAGTTACATGTGGTGTCGTTGTAATTAAACAGGAAAGTAGGTTCAGAATTTTTAGGCGTATTTGTACACGAGAACCAAGTACTGACACTGGGTCCAAAATATTCGTGCTGATAAATGTCATTGTTTGGGCATATCCCTGTAGTTTTGTCATAAACTCTCTCTCTCTCTCTCTTTCTGCGATCAAGACTCGATCAGAGTAGGATTCCAGTCTCTCTCATGAAGTCAGCTGTCTGTTTAAGCGAATTGATCGCCTTATATAATTTCTCCTCCAGGGAGGTGGGCGTGGACCACATTGCTCTTCTTAGGTCCGTGTACTGGGGGCAATCCTGTAGAACATGATTTGTAGTCATATTGTCCAGTGTACAGTGGCATAGGCTGGTAGTTCCTATTTTGAATTTGGTGAACATGTGATTTCTCATTCTATTGTGGCCTGTGCGTAGGCGAAGTATGATGACTTGACCCCTCCTTGATAGTTGGTGATATCCGTCACTCTCGTTATGCTTTGGGTGTTCACGTTTCCATTTTTCATGGAACTGACCCTTGAGGATGGATTTGGCTTCATCATAACTGAGCGGATTGTTCTCTTGTGGTAATCTCCCTCCCTCTTTAGCTAATTTGTCTGCGTGTTCGTTCCCGTGTATATTACAGTGTGATGGTATCCACTGAATGACTACTCTCTGGAAGTTATTGCATAGTTGGTCCAGGGTAGTTCTCAAGTCATCTAGTTCATTGTTCTTGTGGTTTATTAGAGCTGATAGTACTGACAGTGCATCAGTCAGAATCACCAATTTATTGTGCATGTTATTTTTGTGTTGAGCAGCCAGTGTTGCAGCTTCTCTGATGGCCTCAGCCTCTGCTTTAAAGTTGTTAGAGAATTTTCCAGTAGCTATTGACTGGTGATCTCGTCCTGATTGGTCAGCGTCAAGAACACACCTCCCCCTCCATTTCTGGTGGCATTTGTAGCAGAGGCGTCTGTATATATGTGGGACCAAGAGTCCTGTGGGTAAGTATCGTGTATATGTTTTTTCTGCTACGTGTTTTCTTTCTGTGTCTGATTGGGACTTTGTTATCTGATTCTACAGTAAAGGTACAATCATACAACAGCGCGAAGTACACCACATGAAGAGATCACGAGGGAAGAAGTTTCCTGTTCATTCATAGTTTGCAGTCTCAGTTCAAGTACGAGTCAGTCAGTCAGTAAACAAGTCAAAGCAAGTCACGTCAGTGACCCGACAGTCAGTCCATCGGTCGGTCAATTCAACGAGGCAGTGAGACGGGCAAACAGTACACAGAATCACAGAAGGCAGAATCTTAGAAGTCTGTTGCAGAATCAAACAAAGGAATTTACAGAACATTTAATCGGAACAGATGGAGTAAAGACTGTCTAGAGTTACACAACTGCCTTTCTTTGATTGTATATTCAATGAGATGTTAATTTGGATGATTCCACTGGCACGGGCGGTTGAGCAATTATGGATTTCCATTCATTTGCAGTGATACAGGGGCCCTCGAATAACCATAACAGCAATGAAGGTGTCAAGAGGTCTTACTCGATTTGTATAATCTTCAGCCAGCAATATAAATGACATCGAACTCCAAATTTTGACCCATAATGTCCAACAGTGAGAAAGAGCACCATCAGATGTACAAGAAAGAAAATTAAGGAAATCTCAACAGATAATATTACTAACTGCCCAGGTGTGAATGAGCCCATCAAATTTTTCAAATACACAGACCACAGCTGAATAAATTACTACAGATAGAATTGAATGAAAGTGAATGAAATACCATCCATCACAAAGTGAATTAAATAGTAGCACTATGTAAAAAAAAAAATAAATAAGTAACTTACGCCTATCATCATCATCATCTCGGTCCCCTCGTTCTTTTGAATCATCATCTTCCAGATCTCCCTCCTGTGATTTGTTTTTTGTGCCTTCACTCCGTCTATCCCACTCAATGGGTGAAATGCCTCTTTGAGTCTTCTTCTTTATTTTATCAGGTGAAACTATAAAAATAGCATAAATGAAAATATAGTTAGTGTTAAAACAAAAGACAGGTAACTAAAAGCTGTAGTTGAAATAGTCTTAAAACAGAAGACAGGTAACTAAAAGCTGTAGTTGAAATAGTCTTAAAACAGAAGACAGGTAACTAAAAGCTGTAGTTGAAATAGTCTTAAAACAGAAGACAGGTAACTAAAAGCTGTAGTTGAAATAGTCTTAAAACAGAAGACAGGTAACTAAAAGCTGTAGTTGAAATAGTCTTAAAACAGAAGACAGGTAACTAAAAGCTGTAGTTGAAATAGTCTTAAAACAGAAGACAGGTAACTAAAAGCTGTAGTTGAAATAGTCTTAAAACAGAAGACAGGTAACTAAAAGTTGCAGTTGCAAAGTAATCATCTGCTTACCAGGTGGCTGAAGGAAGTAACTCTCAACTGCAGTGAGTTTAACTCTTTCAGGTCCAGCGCCAAGTCCTCGGCGTTATCCTTTGGACAACACCGATATGTCGGATATTTTGGATATAGCTGAATATTTGTTTCGTTTTCACCGAATTTCGTTTCTGTTTCAACCAATACTTGATTTCCGGTCGTGAGAGTTATTTTACGACGGCGTGGGTTGACGTTTGTATCTTTAAAAATTATTCATTGATATTCATTGTTTTTTTCTGAAATTTCTATCACAAAATGGCCACGCCCACTGCTGGTAGTTTTTGCAGTACATCTCGCCCGAAACGATATAGTGCAGAACAAGCGAGATCTATGTTCGAAACACTGTTATTTAGTGAATCAGAAATGGACTATTCAGAAGATTCAGACGAGAGTTTTAGTTTTTGTGGTGATAGTCATGATAATCGTAGTGGTAAGTCGAGTGGTAAGAAACAAAGACTCTCTTGTTTAGGTTCAGCTGGTCGATGCCTCCAGTCCAGCACTATTAGTGACTCAGAGGAATTTAGTGGCAGTGATTCTGATGATGAAACTGATACTATTCTGTCAGCCAAAGCTGACAGTGACAGGACAGATGTGGCTAGGAAGCCTGCTGCTGGGTGGCATGAAGCCAGAGATGGAGATACCATAGGAAAATCTAGCTTCCAAAATATAAATTCTGGATGTAAGTTAGATCCTCCAGAAAATGCTTCACCTTCCAAGTATTTTCTGGGCCTGTTGACTGGCACAATTGTTGATAGTCTGATTCAAAATATCAACAATTATGCTCAGCAAAAAATGGAATTGAGTACTCCTGTATGCAGGTATTCAAGTTTTGCTAAATGGACACCGTTGGACCGTAATACTTTTTTTCAGTTTCTGGCAGTCCTGATTGCCATGGGAATGAATGCAAAAAATTCTATAAAGGATTACTGGTCCATTCAATCATTTAAAAGTAGTCCTTGGTTTAGGTGCATGTTTAGTCGGACAAGATTTGTACTCATTTATCAATCTATGCTTCATGCGGCTGGTCCTGATGCGACTGGAAAATGTCAAATTGAGCCGTTCATCAATTCATTGATCGAAAAATTTCAAGAAGCGTTTTATCCGTTTGAAAATATCTGCATCGATGAGATGGTTATAAGCTACAAGGGAAGATTTAAGTACAAGCAGTACAATGCCAGTAAGCCAAAAAAATATCATATCAAACCATATTGCGACTCAATCACCAGATACGTTTTCAACCTCCTGGTATATTTTGGTACGGACACAGCTTACAGGCCTGAAACAGACCCACATTCATCACATGCTGTCAAAGTTTTTGACAAGTTACTGGAAAGCATCACAGATCCTCATCATTTGTTTGCTGACCGGTATTATACTTCCCTGCCACTTGTTCAATTTCTGCGGCAGAAAAATCACAACTACACTGGAACGCTAAATTCCAACAGATGCGAATTTCCAGCAGAAGTCAAAAATAAAAAAATATCAGTGAATGAGGCAAAGTGGTTCATCATTTATGAGGAGCAAGTTATGTGTGTCAGCTGGAGGGATAAAAAATCCAAAAAGCCCTGCCAATTGGTGACAACACATGGAAGTGTCACATATGAGGTCAGAAATGAAGGTAGGAGTCAAGTCAGGAAGCCATCACCCATCCATAGCTACAACCACTCAATGAATGGATGTGACAGAGTAGACCAGATGATCTCATATTATGGGAACCACACAAGGAAGACAGTCAAGTGGTGGAAGAAAATATTTATGTGGATAATTGAGATCACACAACTCAATGCTCATATTTTATATAACTTGAGCCGCCCTAACACTGACAAGCCTATACCTTTTGCAGATTTCAAGGAGCTGCTTATTTATGATTTGTGTAGCATAGTAGGAGCAGAGACACCTATTCCTAACAACCTTCTTCAAGTTTATTTATCCAAGCCGGGGAAAAAATGGAACATGAAGCCGCAGAGATATCAGGGTGCCATCCATCTCATTGATTTTGATGGGAAAGACCTGCAGTGTGTTCATTGTTCGGAGCAGCGGAAAGTAAGAAAACGAAGCAGCTATTATTGTACAGCTTGTCCGGATAAGCCACATCTGTGCACTAAAACATACTTTAGGGAATATCACACACAATAAGTACATATGTGTCAATAAAAATAATAAACTTGACTTGTAAAAAATGTTGTGATGTAAAAAAAATTTGAAAATTTTTTATTCTGGGATCATTTATAAAAATGTGCATAATTTTGTTATTTGTGGACATAAATTCATCAAAAAACTGTATTTTCGAGGAATTTGGATTATGTTGTGTAATATTTCAAGACAAATGGATAGCAACACATATCTGGATGGAAATTGGTAAGTGAAATACAATATTTTAAATTTAAAATTATCTACCTTGAATATTTTTTTTTTAAATATAACTATTTCTTTAAATAATGACATATCAGAAATATATTGCTTTTTTCATTTTCTGTATCCATTTCCCTTTCCAGTGATATAAAACACATGCCACATTTATCTCAATTACTGTGTGAAGTAGTCAAATGAAAATGGTATATGGTAAAATTTCTGGAAACAGGAAAAAAAGTCAAGTTTTCTGGTCCAAATCTGAAAATTCCTGTTTCCTGTTCTGGTCCTGAAAGAGTTAATGATGTGTATATGACAATAAAATGAGTGTACTAGAAAGGAAATGAGCATAAACACCATATTTCAATGGAGTAACAGTACCATTTACATTTTTAACTCTATAATATAATAATAATAGTATTATCATTTAATATCAAGGCATCAGGCTTGCAGGGTCAGAACAGCAACAGGCTACACAGACCACTTCGAAGTTAGATCAGGTGTAAGACAGGGGTGTGTACTATCCCCCCTACTGTTTATTACATACATGGACCATATATGCAAGCTAGCCAACCCATCAGAGACAGAGGAGATCAACGAGCTTCTATTTGCAGACGACCAGGCACTAATACATGAAACAATAGAAGACCTACAAGAACACTTAAACAAACTCAACATCTTAGGAACAAAATACAACATGAAAATCAACATCAACAAAACAGAAGTCATGAATGTCGCCAAAAATAAACAGAACATCAACATAACTATAGAAGGCAGACAACTAAAACAAGTAGAGGAATTCAAATACCTAGGAAGTCTAATGACAAACGACAATTCCCAAACAGCAGAGATAGAATCAAGATGCAACAAAGCTTGTCAAATCATCGGACAGTTATCACCACTATTATCCAACAAGGAAATAACTCTGGAGACAAAACGAGTACTATACAATACAATCTTCATTCCAACGTTGTGCTACCAATGCCAGACCTGGACTCTAGATGCAAGAACAATAAGAAAAATAACCTCTACAGAGATGAAATGTGTTAGACGAATGACAGGAAACAGTCTGAGAGATAAGATCAGAAATGAAGAACTGAGAAAAAAGCTAGGAATAGCCCCAGCCATAGAATATATAAGGAAACAACAGATAAAATGGTTCGGCCACGTGACAAGGCAGAAAGAACAAAACACAACACAACGAGCCTTCAGCAAACGTTGTGAGAACAACAGACCCAAGGGTCGACCACGAAAAAGATGGATCGATGGAATATTAGAAGCACTAGGAAACATAACAGCAGCAGAGGCGAACAGAAGAGCAAAAGACCGCAAATTATATCTCCCCTCGACGCTGAAAGGCAGATGAGGAAGGAAAGAGAAGAAGAAGAAGAAGATTTAATATCAAAATAACTTACTTTATTTAACCATTAATAAAATATGTGCTGTGCATATCATACAGACTCCTTGGAACAGCAGATTTAGAGAACATTTAGTTGTAAAAACTGTTACAGCTATTTGTATTTAAAGCAGTAATTAGTTTTTGTCTGTGTTCTGTTTAATGCCAAGAAACCTTAAAAAAAAGTGGAGTATTAAAGGTTGTGTGACCAGAGTGTCCAATCCTATCCTCAACTCTTCCATCATAACCCTTCCTTCTTTAGGAAACAAAGCACACACAATAAAATCCATTCACCAAGAATGTATTTTTTAAGTTAAAACAAAGTACCTGCTAAGGTTTTCTCATCATCTTCATGTAAACTGATTTCTACTGGCTCTTGTTTTATTGTGTCAACTACATCTGCTTCCTCCTCCTCTTCTTCCTCTTCATCTTCATCCTCGTCATCTTCTTCTTCCTCTTCATCACCATCATCTTCCTCCTCCTCTTCTTCCTCATCTCCATCTTCATCATCATCCTCTTCATCCTCATCCTCCTCCTCAGATTCATCTTGTTCTGGAAAAAGAGTACAGTAAAAAATAAAAGAATGCAACTAGTGACAAAATGTTCAAATTATTTATGCACGAAACAAATCTCTTACACTGCTATTTACACATCTGCACTGTTCTGTAACTAATTTAATAAATATTTAACAATATTAACTTTAACAATACATCCAAATTAAGATGACAATAGTACAATTTTAAATACATTAAGGGAGAACTTATATACAGCACCTGATGTGACAAAAACCAAGACAAACTAAGGAAAAATTCCTTTATAAAAATATCTTTAACATCAAAATTAATCTAACCAACAACACTCACAATTTCTTGTGGTGTCAAAAGCTGATCATTATCATCGTGTGCCATACTGGTTGGTATAGGTGATCATGTCCTTCCACAATCTTCTATTCACAGTGCATTGTATCATTTCTGTTGTTGACTGTTTTCCGTGTCATGACAACAAGCTATCTAGTTAGTATTTTCTCTCTTTGTCATCTGCAATCTTTCTTTCTCTGTATTCTGCCTGTTGTAACCAAGTATTCCAACTTTCTTCTTCTCATGATGTGCCTAAAAATGTTGATTGTTTCTTTCTGTTTTTTAGGAGCCCCTTTTTTGTGTTGGCCTCTTTTAGCGAGAATTTCCTCGTTGGTCCTTTTAGCTGTCCAGGGAACTTTCAACAATCTTCTGAAAAATCACATCTCTGTGGCCTCTAATCATCGTTTCATTTGTTTGTTTACTATCCATGATTCGCTTCCATAGGTCAGAAATGGCTCTAGATAGCACCGATGAACTCTCTCACTTCTATTGACATAGATTTGTTGCATAAGACTGTTTCATTTTCTGAAATGCTATTTTGGCCTGAGTTGTTCTGCCTTTTATTTCTGTGGTGCATCTTCCACACAAAAGCTGATGTCACTTATTAAAAAAAAAAACATACATAACTGAAGTAACCACCAAAATCATGACATGTCACACACATAAGTTAAAATGTCACATTTAAAATAAATACAGCTGTGGTGACTAATGGCTACAAGGAAATTGATGCACTGCTCTTAACTACAGAATGCTACCAATGCCAGATAGTCTTTGAAAGACTAATAGTAAAATTACAATATGCTAATGAGATACACACTGGGATCAACATGCCACAAAGATGAGGCCAGAAGATCAACATTAATCAAGAAGTGAAAAAAAGACAATAGAAATGGCTAGGACATGTTCTACGATGGAATGAACCTGTCATTGGATAAAAAGAAAATGGGAAAAGGAAAAAGAGGATAGGGATGGAAGGGGTAAGAGGAGCAAGAGATGTAATAAAGATAACACAGGGAATAGTGATAAGACACAGGAAAGGCATGTAGAGGAGACCAGAATTAAAGAAAAGAATGAAAACAGTTCAATCCTATTGGCTGGAGAGTACCAAAGCAGACTTGAGTTGGTTCTCCAAAGTGAAATGGTTATTGGTATCAGAAAACAAGAGTTGATGCCAGTAACACAGAAGCCATCAGAGGTATTCTATCTATCTATTGACCTTTCGAGCCGTAACCGGCCCATAGGGCGTAGACCAAGATACACCTTCTCCTATATGAATTTTTGTTCTAGCAGTTTTCTTTTAAAGATATTTTATCAAATCTCGCCATCTGTCTCTGTTCTGTGCAAGCAGTTCTATCTCATTGATGGAGCCGATTCCTGCTGCTCTTGCCTCTCTCATCAATGTTCTTCTCAGTGTCTCCCTGGGTCTTCCTCTTTTTCTTTTACCTGTTGTTTCCCATATGAGGGCTTGCTTTGCTATTCGATTATTATCTCTTCTCATCACATGTCCAACGTATGACCATCGTCTTTTCTTTATTACTGAAGATATTAGTGGTTGATTGGCGATTTCTCTAATTTCCTCGTTTGTTTTGAATTCGTTCCATTCTATACCAAGTATTTTCCTTAGACATTTATTTTCGAATGCGTTCAACTTTGTTTCTATATCTCTTGTTGTTTTCCAGCTTTCACACGCATACGTAAGGGTTGATAGTACATTTGATTTGAATAGCCTAAGTTTTGTGTTTGTGCTAATGAGTTTTGATTTCCACAACTTTTCAAGGCTTCTGAAAGACATTGCTGCTTTAGCCAGTCTGATTCTAATTTCTTTGCTCGTATCCCCTTCTCGATCAATGTGACTTCCAAGATAGATAAAGTGATCGATCTCTTCTACTGGTTTGTTTTCCATGTATATTTTGTCACTTGTTGGAATTAAACTTTTCATGACTTTAGTCTTTTCATGATTGACCTCAAGCCCAATTTTGCTGGCTATTGATGATAGTTCATTTGTGTTTTCCTGCATCGTTTTTATCTGACTGCTGATGAGAACTATGTCATCAGCAAAGTCGAGGTCCTCCAAATGGTCTCCTTGTATCCATTCGATGCCTTTACCAGTGCAGCATTTCTTCATTATGAAGTCCATAACAATTCCAAATAACAAGGGCGATAAAATACATCCTTGTTTAACCCCAGTTATTCTGTATCAGGTCTACGTTTCATTAACAACATCGTTTTTACGATAGCGGCTTGTTAAACCTCTGATCAACGGTTCTATACCAAGCCGGAGAAAAATAATTCCTCCATTTTGGAAACAACCGGAAACGACCAGAGGTATTACATCCTGGCAATCTAAAATGTGAGGATACAGGAGTGCCAGAATCATGTTTGATGTTATATAAATGTTCACATATTCTATTCCCCAGGCATAGACAAATAATTAAACACTTTGGACATCTGAATTCCAAACAACCTGCAACATGAGCATACTGCATGAAACTATCAGAATAGAAATCAAACAGAAGACTGGAAAAATTGGATAGACAGAATCATTCACTAAAAAAGATTTAATTAGACAACTCAAACTACACAACTACCAATGCCCAAGAAACCACACATAAATACAAAATGTACACATACTGCAACACCTTACAGTACAAGCAGTAGGACAAAAGAGGAAGAAAAGACAGGGATATTGATAGAACTTGCATTTAACACAATAAAATTCATACTTCCCAAAGTGATTATGTGAATATGAGTGTACTTGACAACAGGATACAAAACAGACTGATTAATACACTATGAAATTAAGCTACATTTGGGACATTGGTTTTCTGTAGCAGATATAAAAGTACATATATCTTTCATTCCGTTTTATGTTTATTTTACATACATTTACCTGAACTAAATGTTTTGTAACTTTCATTTCTGCATGGCAATATTTTATTAAAAATTATCTTAACATATTCAATTAATTATTACGGTAAAATCATTATAAGTATCAAAACCTGTCATTTAAAAAAAAAATAATTTCAAGACTAATAATAGAATTCTAAAAGTGGTGGGGAAACAAAGACAATGCAAAGTACTGAAATGCTCAAAGAAATTGAAAAGCAAATTATACTGGTCAGAACGTTTGCATATCAGAAATCATGTGCTGACGCTCATATTATTTAATGACCATCGACACATTTATTGGTGGTGATGTCACTATCATACTTATGTGAGAAAATCTCTAGAACCAATTTACTGAAAAAGAGCCAACACTAATATCGGTTAGAAATAAAATAGTCAGATAGACCTTTGAATAAACTGGGAGTATAAAAAGGACCTTCCAGGCATGTTGTAAGAGGCGACTAAGGAGGTTGATCGATGGCTTGACAAGCTGTCATTGTAAAAAATATTGTTATGGAAACAGAGCCATAAGTTTTGGAAGCAGTGATCTCTGCATATATGTGCCATTTTGGCACGCAAGGTTTCTGTTTTTTCAGATTGTGGTTCTGCCCTATGTGCCGTCTTCGGCTCGAAAGGACGATAGATAGATAGATAGATAAAAAGAGCACAATTATGGAATAAATTGACTGTCAGCATTATAAGCTATGATGATGAAAATGTTGTACCTTGTGACTCTCCATTTTGTTTGCCTCCTCCAGATGTCCTCATGATTTTGGTTCTGGCATCCATGGACTTATTGAAGGAAGATGAAGGCCTTTTAGTTCCTCTCGGAATATTTCTAGATGTACCATCTTCAATGAAACCGATTATTGGGGGAAAAAATATAATTATAATTGCATTTTTTTTTTAAAAATAGATACTTGCTTTATCTGTTGAAATAAAGTCATTGAGTAAATCAGCTCCAGATTAATTAAAAAAAAAAACCTCAAAGAGGAAATCCAATGAATTCTTGGAGAAGACAGATGGAAGCAGAGATGAAGATGATGGGGAAGACATGGAATGATTTTTTTTAAATGGCAAGAAACAGAACGACTTGGAAAGTGTTTGTTGAAGACCTATGCTCCACAAAGAGCTGAAAGGTAGAAGAAGAACATTAATAAAAGAGATAAATTTAGAGCCCTACAACTGAAGAACAAAACAAAACCCATAAATATTCTTCTTCATCATTCACTCTGAAAAGAAAGTTAAATGTATTTGTAGATTTCTTGTCTAGAGAAGCTGCCATATTGTTATGCATTTCTGCCTGACAAATCTGATGCAAAATTTTGGAGTATTGGGTTGACTTTGCAAGCTTGGTATTTTTTTTTTCGTTCGCCAGCTTTGACCTCTGACGAAGTCCCTTGAGATTAGGAAATGAATTTTGTGTGTTAATCCATTTTTCCCTGGCAGCCATGTGCACAGGGGTCCCTCACCGCACAGGCAGATAACTCCATCTTCTGAGATACTCATATTTTTTTCGTCGATGAGTAATTGGCATTTCCAAGCCAGGCCTCGCCGCTGAGACCAGGGGTGGTTGCCGCAGAGAGAAATCATAGATAAAAATCCCAACTGGTGCAGCCAGGATTTGAACCCACAACCTCTCTGTCTCAAGGCAAGACGCCGGCCTCGAGACCAACCAGTCCCCAACTTGATATTTTAGTCTGTTACCACAGTCACTGTGGTGATGTGCTGTAGGATATGTGTATATATATCTCAGATATTCTGAATAATGCCTTATTCACATATATCAATAAAACATGAGAGTTATACGTTTTCAATTCTCGGCCAGGTTATGTGATTGTGATGCACTGACTGTTGTTAGTCTATGAGAAGGCATAAACTCAGTTATAGACCTGTCTTGATTTTTCCTGTGTCATGAGGCCCAATTGTCAGTTGTACTCACATAGTGGTATAACGTTAGATCCAATTTTCATTTATGACATAAGCATTTATTGACTCTTTACACATGACCAAACCATTTATTCCCTTTACACTTGACCCAAACATTTATTGTCTATTTATATTTATGTGTATATTTGATCCAACACTATCATCTCTTTATATATGGCTCAATCACCCATTTCTTTATATAAGACACACTCACATCTTTAAACATGTCCCAACTATTTATAGCTACTTTATGTACAAATAAAAAGTAAAATATATACCCGTTATTTCACACTTCTATTTGTTAATCATCGAAAATAATGAATGATTTGTATGCTAATATATACAATTGTAGAAAGCTAACAAGTTGATCACATTTAAAAAAAAATAAATAAATGCTAAACTCCCTTGATAAATATCAATAGACAAGAATTGAAAACACTTCTGTTCTTATTACCTGTGTCTTCATTCATTTCTGCAGAAAAGTCATCCCCACCATGGCAGTCATCCAAGATATCATCTAACACATTCTCTCCCTCTCCGCCTGTAAATGAAGACCAATATTTGAAGAAGAAAAAATATTTAAAAATATACAAACCCCTTGCTTGGAAAGACAGGAGGGTGAATCGTAGTTGTGTGTAACCAATGAGCTACAGTAATCTTCAATAAACATAACCAATGCAGAACATGCTGGAAGAGCCTGAGTATCTAGTTGTCTACTCTGAGAGTAGTGGTGGTAAATCTGCCAATTGACTCCTGGCACCACCATATAACTAGAATGTGACAAGATCTAGAGTTCAATGAAATGACTCTTTGAATCAAGACCAGTTCCATACATTTTACATCTCAATTATCTCTCAAATATTCAATAATAAAGCATATTTTCCACCCCCAAAATTGGACAGAAGAATACATATCTAAGAATTCCAATTGTCTTCATTAGGTGTTTGTAAAACATGAAGACTTCTTGCTGATGATCAACCCCTAATAGCTTAATTAAATCAAAACTCATCTGCATCTGTTATTCATGAATAAAGTATTAAAAATAAATAACATGAAAATAAGCACTGATAAAACAGAAGTCATGGCTATAGAACAACAAAAGCAGATGTTAACATAGCTGTTGAACAACACATTATAAAGTGATAGACTCCAAATATATAGGAACAAGATTATCTAAAGATGACAAAATTGATAAAGAAATAGACATTCAATGTTAACAAGGCAAATCAAATATTAGGACAGCTAGCCCCTATACTTCAGCACAAGACAGTAACTATCACCACAAAGAAACATCTTACACAGAGTATATTAATTCCCACCTTGTGCAATGAGTACCAACATTGTTGCTCTTGAGTAAACATAAAAGGAAGTTAGACACTACAGAGCTGTGATGTTTGAAAAATGAGCTTGGGGTGACCAGAAGAAACATAATTAGAAATGATGCAAGGAAGAGACTGGATTTGAATCTATGTAAAGAAACAACTAATGAAATGGTTTGATTACCTAGAAAAAAATGTCAAGAGATTCTATAGTACACATATTATAAGAGGAGACAGAAGAAGAGCACGATCCAGAGTAAAATTTACTGTCAACATCTGAAAAATGCTACAACATAAATAGAGAATGGTTGGGTGTTACAAAGAAGAGACATCATCTGGAGTGGAGACTGTTGGAAGTGTCTGGGAATTAGGCACGGTAGTTGACGAAAATGATGATATTATCTTCAATGATAACACCACTAACTGAAAATGATAGACGAAGACCAAGTTGTACAAATCATATGCTTTTATTGGAATACTATTGGAATAACAGTCATCAATCAGGCTCTCTCATTACATGACATTGAATATTGAATCATAAGTACACTGGTTTTCCTATGATGTTTTATCTCTGGTTAATTAAGTTAAGGTGATAAATTCTCTGCTCGAGCTGCTCTGAGGTACTTCTAATTTATGGCCTGCAGGTTACGGAGGCGGTTGTTGTTAACATTTATACAGTAGTTATTTCCTTATAGCTAAGCTCCAACTACATCTTGCCAAGAGATGAGCTCACTACATTACTTAAAGAGAGCCCCATGGTATGGCCACTTGTGGTGGGCTTTCAAATAACTTACTATTATCTTCTGATATGAACTATCATCTTGATCTTTCTCTGATTCTGTCTCTCACTGACTTTGTCTTCCACTGGGTGTTCATATACACATATTTTCTACATTGGCCTACATGTCTTTGTGCCAGTATGATAGGAAGTTGTTAGTGTCAGTGTTTCATCTCACCGCTGACTGAAAGTGTGTCTGGGATATCAAAGTGTCAAAACATCTGCAATTTCCTGTCCCACTGCGATCTGGACTACTGATGACAGTTGCTTCCCTTTGGTTGAGCAGTGTGGCCAGAAATGTGCCTCCTATTAACACTTGCGATGTCATGTCAGCAATTTTGAGTCCCTGAGCAGATGTCACCCCTTTAGATCTTGCAGTTTCTCAGAAAATTTGTCTCTTATGATCTATCCCCTGATCGGAAGTTGGAGCATGTCAAGTTGTTGCTCACTTGTGATGTCTGAAAGTGTTGGTGATCCCCTGCACTCTACATATCTGCCACTATCCCCTAAGGTAAGGGTACCTCTCACCTATCTAATATTATTACATGGGGCTGCTAGGACAAGAATTAGAATTGTATATCTCCCTTGACACCGAAAGGGGTATAAGAGGAAGTGGGGAAAAGAAGTTCATTGATTACACTCATTGTGACAAATATACTAATAAATTGTTTTCCTGTTTTATGTGTAATAATGCAATATAATGAAATAATAGAATTCTAATATGGTGGCTGTTTATCTTGGTTACCTTAGCAAAGAGGTGATGTCAGAACATAAAAAACAGTATTATTTTTTTACAATCTACAGTAAACAATATTATTATATAGACTGTAGAATTCCTCTTCGTCAACCGCCCTTAAAAGGACGTTAAGAGGACATGTCTGCGTTGTGTTGTGGTTTGCAGTATAACTGTTATATTTGCGCCTTTCGGCCCAACACATCCGACTTCAGCGCGACATTTTTGAGAACCGGGTTGTCTTCCCTCTTCGATCCCTGCTCGCTTAGCCAGACTAGACAGGTTAGTCTGTTACTAGAGGCACCGCAGAGAGGTGGAGCAGGGTCTGGATGGTTTTGGTTCACCAATCCTGGCGCAAGTCATCAGCTGTGGGTCGCTGACAACTTCCAGCTCTGGTGCTGGGAGATCAAAATAACTTTAAGATGTTTATTTAGGAAAAAATGTGTACTGCTGTATTTAGCCTTAAAATAGAATTAAACACAGATGAGTCAAAAAAAAACAATATACTCATCTGATGAGTATATTGTTATTAAAGGTGGATCTCAAGTTTATATTTATAACAATACATAAAATAAGTAATTTAAATATAAATAATAAGTTTTGCTTTGTTTTTGTGCTGATGAGTTTTTATTTCCACATTTCAAGAAGGCATTTGAAGACATTGCTGCTTTATCTATTCTGATTCTAATTTCTTTACTTGTATCCCCTTCCTGGTCAATGTGACTTCCATGATAATCAAAGTGATCAATCTCTTTCACTGTTTTTTTTTGTTTTCACTAACGCCATTCTACAGAGGAAATTTAAGATACATTGGCCACACACGTCAATAAACACAGTGTGACAGTGGGCTGTAAAGAAAGCTTGGCTCCTGGACGTACAGAAAATCCTTACGTTAAAATACCTTGGACAAAGAAGACAAGACATATAAAATCTATCTATCTATTGACCTTTCGAGCCGTAGCCGGCCCATGGCATAGGGCGTAGACCAAGTCTACTCCTCTTATTTGAATTTTTGTTCTAGCAGTTTTCAATTCTTTTAAAGATATTTTATCAAATCTCGCCATTTGTCTCTGTTCTGTGCAAGCAGCTCTATCTCATTGAGGGAGCCGATTCCTGCAGCTCTTGCCTCCCTCATCAGCCACATCAATAAACACACTAACACAGCGAGCAGGAAAGAACAATAATGGAAAGCATGGCTCCTGGATGGTACATAGGGGCAGACCAAGAAGAAGGTGGTTTAATAAATTATTTACAATATAATTATATTTAATAATATGATGCGTGATGATTGATTCCAATAATTTTTACACAGAAGAGAAAGGCAAATGAGGAAGGAAAGTAGAAGATTTCAATAATATATATAATGTCTTTGGTTTTTGTTAACAATTGTTAGGTTTAAGGCAAATAATTAATAATAGTTGACTTGACTATTGACTAATTGAGATTACTTTTTCTTCATCAAATAACTAATAAATTGGTGAATTAATTATTAAATAATTTTATAATTTAACTTTTTTTTACATCTTTGAATTCTTTCCCTTTGCCTTTTGACTTTCAGACTTTCATTACTGACTTTCAACTTCAACTCCAAAAAATTATAATAATTATAATAAATAATTATTTATTATTATATTTATTACTTAACTATATATAATATTTATTTATTATATATTATATAATAATATAATTTAATTACTTTATTGCAAATATATTTTGCAAATTACTGCTGTTTTGTTTTCTTAAATAGCAATATTTAAAATAAAGAGTATTGCTAGTCTATTCTAAAAGTAAAGTTCTAAAGCCTAAGCCTCAATTCTAGGAGCATAAAACAAACTCAACTGACCGTCGTGATCACGGTGATCGATCGAGGTAGTTGGTAGTTCCTTCGGCGACTATTATTTATATAATAAAATGTAACTTTAAAATGCTTTTCATGTACTATAAACGTAAACTACCTTTTGATTTTGTGAAGCTCATTTTAGACACACTCTTCAGCAAAAAATGGAATAAAAACCGCACGAGAAGGTGGTCTTGTTATTGATAATTCATGACAAAGAAAACGCTAAACTTGGAAAGGACAATGGCGTCTTGTCAACACTGGTCTGCTTAACTTTGCCAGATTTTTTCGCAAATGTATGCTTGTTTTTCATCTTATATAAAGAAAAAAAGACCAATGAGGAAATTCTGAAAAAGACCAACACAAGAAAGGCCTCTCCTAAAAAACATCAGAAAGAAACAATCAACATTTTTCGGGCACATCATGAGAAGAGGAAAGTTGGAATACTTGGTTACAACTGGTAAAATAAAAGGAAATAGAGATCGCGGACGACAAAGAGAGAAAATACCAGATAACTTGGTGTCATGGCATGGAAAACATTCAACAGAACTGATACGATGCACTGTAGATAGAAGATTGTGGATGGACATGATCACCTACGCCAACCGGTATGGCATATGATGATAAAGTTAAAGAAGTTTCAGCAACCGTCACCAATAATTAGGTTGCTCAGTAAATCATAACTTCAATTATTAGTAGAACTCCATCCACCCAAGGCAGACCTATCGGTTTAAGCAGATGACAAAAAGAATGCACGCGTATTGCCTTGTTAAATGTTCACTTAAACATTCGCTTGTCAAATGCACACATTGACCTCCTCTTAATATTAACTTAACAATCACATTGTTAACACGGAAACACATGTGGTAGGAATGGAGTGGAACAAACTGATAACGTACCTAGGAGTTACGTTTCATCGTAGTCTGTGCTTTAGGGACCATATCGACCATATGACAACAATCCAGCAAAGGATTAGCCGACTTGAAGGTCATGGCAGCTGCCAACATCAAGAAGAGGCAACTTACCTGTCTGTTCCAGGGACTAGACCTCGCAGCAATCGAGGGTGCCCTAGAAATTCCTACTGTCAGTACGAGAAAGTACAGAATGAAGCTATATGCATTCTTTTGGAGTGTACGAGGGATTCACCCTGTGTAGCAATGAGGTATGTTCTTTACTTTCCCACAATTATATGTTAGCAATTTTGTCATATATTTCCCGTCCTTTTTCTCTTCACGATCAACATCTACAGAGTGATAACAATCATCATCGTCGAGTGCCGTCTCCGCAACGAAGGTTGGCTACTATGGAACGCCATTCTGCTCTGTCTCTTGCTTTGATGGTGCAGGTTGTCATAGGCTGATTTGTCCATCTTTTGATGTTACTCGTCCATGTTAGACTTGGTCTGCCTCTGCCTCTTTTACCTTGTATTTTCCCCTCCAGGATTACTTATAGTAGGCTGATACCAATATGCAACATAAACAAACCACTAAACAAGTAATATAAACAAATATGTGTGTGATTAGATCTTCTTGCTACCACCCTTTCTTCTAAATTTACTACGGTATACTCCAGAATAGTGTTTATTATTTTCCTACAAGATGCCACGATAGTTGATTGGTTAGTGAGCTCGCTACTAACGAAAAGGCTCAGGGATCGTCTCTAGCTTTCACCTATGAAGTGGGCGTGGATGCCTTGTGCCACTAGTTTACAGCAAGCTGTGGTAAATGTCATGTGTGACATTTGTTTTTACATCTGCCTTCAACTTGGGCAGGTTTTGTATTGCTTAACAATTTACCAGGGCATGGGTCACTTTGACACTTTTAACTGACAAGAGCTCTTTAATGCGCACACGAGACCTGTTTTTATCATTTTCATAAGTGCTAGACATCAGATATCCGTACCCACAGACTGGGGCAGGTAACCGTTGATTTAAAGAGAAAAAGTCCAACTGCCTGTGATAGAAGTCAAGACTCTGAACCTTCATGTCTTGGTGTTCAACATGTTGTGGTCATGATTAGTCGAAGGCCCCTGTATCAATGTAAACGAATTAAATTCCATAATTACTCAACAACCCGTGCCAGTGAAAGCATGCGAATTAAAACTCATCTCATTGAAGGATCGAAATAAAAAAAATGCAGCTTCCAGTCTCCATCATATCAGCTACAGCACATGCTAAAAGACATAAAGCCAAGCGGCACCGAAAGCGAACACAGCTGAACTGTCCTTCGTAATACGATATCATCATTCATCATAAGCAATTGAAATGAGAAACTTGGTGGGCGTGTAAGAAGACAACACAGAACTGAAGTCGTCAGTCGCTGGACACTGCAGGACTTGCTGAGGAGGGGATCTGAGCACCTATGGACATGTTCGGAGTGCAATGATGATGACCCGCAAATAACTCAATAAGCAATTTAAATATTGGAACACGATCCGGATGAAAAACATAGCTCGCAATGTGCACAGAACACTAAACTCAGTATCTCCTGCAGCAAGCCGAACTTGGAATATGCGTAAATTGCAACAAAGAACACTTTTCAGACTGACCTTCAACAGTTCCTGTCGCCTATCCGCCATATTGACCGGAAGTATGTCAAAATATACCTCAATACCACCCAGCCTCTTGGGCAGGGATCAGTTCCCAGATGTATTAATTTTTGTGCTTGACTAACATGGCTTCGGAACTCACCCAGCCACTAAAAATAGGTGTCAGAGATAAGTTTTTTTTCTGGGAAAGTAGGCATCCTACCATGATCATGAAAATGTGCCATTGAAAAACATGGACACCAGTGCAATCTTCTCTATATATCTGAAATATAGATGGTATCCTTACTTTACTTTATTCATATAGTTAATCTAAGTTTATGATTTTAATATTTTTATTCTGTGCAATCATCCTCTAATGAAAGTCTTTATTTTTGTGGCTGTCATTTATGCTGTTCTTCATGTTTCACAGCCACACAATAAGGCTGATTTAAAATAATGTTATTAACCCAGAATTATTCCGTGGTGATGCAGACTAAGTAATAAGCTTCTTTTTTGAACTTGAACCTTTGCTCAGTAATCATGTCATCTTCCCTTCCCCACATACACTCCCCATTGCCTAAACACATACAGTCCTGCTTGCAGACTGAATTTAGCTTTTGTTTTTGCTCATAACCTCTTGCCTCCAAAATATAACTCTAAGATAATAAGTTATAAACTAAGATAATTACAATTAAGTATAGTTAAAGTTACAGTTATCATATTAATGAGATAGGCAGCTTGGATTCTGCAGTGTGTATGTCACTGCCATTCAACTTAACATATTAATGATAAACTAGTTATATTTTTTTCTAAAACTACCCATTAACCCATAATTTAGTTACTTGCCATGACTAATTGTGAAAACATGACTTCTTCAACAATGGAACACAAACAGGCTATGCAGCTGAGCTTATAAATATGAAAAATAAAACATCACAGCTCAAGTGTAAAAAGTAAAGGTTCCCTCCATGTATTGCTAGGTGTATGGGGAATATGGTATTAGTGACCATATTTTTCTATGACCACGGCACATTTTTGTATGATGTGGTCGGTATCACGCCAAGCCGCCTTTACTTCCCAGAAAAATCTCTGGCACCGATTTTTAGAGGATTGGTGAACCCAGCCCGAAAAAAAACCCGCCACTGCTGGGGATCGAACCTGGATCCTTCTGGTCAAGAAGTGAGCACTCTAACCACTCAGCCTCCGAGGCTCAATTGTGGCTTATGAAAATAGTATGTTAGTGTCCATATTCTTATTTTTTAAAACCATTGGTGCACTTTTAAAATGTGGTCAGCGTCACACCAGATGAAAGTCAACAATAGAGAAGGCCTAAATGCGACTATCCAATCAGGACGTTACAGGTCAAAGTTCACCTTTGTGATCTATAGACGGCTGACATAATCCTACCCACAACTACCCCTGCTCCCAAAGCTGAAACGGGGCCTCAGAAGGAAAAACCACCCGACTGGGCTACCGACGTTTGGACAACCCGTGTTCGATTTTCGTTGGAAGCAGTGTGAATTGTACTCGTGGTTGGGAAAAAAAAAATACCCTCGAGGTCGACCCATCCGTTTACAGAAATGGGTACAAGGGTAGTACTCTGGAAAGGTGAGGAATGCCGCCTCACATTGTGAGTTTCGATGCTTGAAGCGACATTTTCCAGAAGTCTCCGAACACTTCTCGGCGGTCGAGCACATATGGGTGAAAACTCACGTGCTAAGACGTAGATTCAAGTCTCGTACTTGACCTTTACAAAGCTGAAAATAGCATTCTGGTGAGATTGCGTTCAAGCCTACTCTATAGTTGGTTGTGACTATTTTTTTTTATTTATAGACCATTTTTCTTTCCCTGACAAAAATAGTTCGTGCCCATTGAATGCTGAGCTCTGATAGTACAAGACGGTTTGTCAGGGGAATGAAACCAACCTCTTGTTCACAGAGAACCAGCTCACTAACCATTGACCTACCGTGGCTTATAGATATGGCACGAAATGAAATTAAACCAAGTGGGGATAAAACTTATAGAATTAAGACTATTAGAGCAAGAGTAAAATGAATACATTTATACCAGCTCACTAACCATTGACCTACCGTGGCTTATAGATATGGCACGAAATGAAATTAAACCAAGTGGGGATAAAACTTATAGAATTAAGACTATTAGAGCAAGAGTAAAATGAATACATTTATACCAGCTCACTAACCATTGACCTACCGTGGCTTATAGATATGGCACGAAATTAAATTAAACCAAGTGGGGATAAAACTTATAGAATTAAGACTATTAGAGCAAGAGTAAAATGAATACATTTATACCAGCTCACTAACCATTGACCTACCGTGGCTTATAGATATGGCACGAAATTAAATTAAACCAAGTGGGGATAAAACTTATAGAATTAAGACTCCTAGAGCAAGAGTAAAATGAATACATTTATACCAGCTCACTAACCATTGACCTACCGTGGCTTATAGATATGGCACGAAATTAAATTAAACCAAGTGGGGATACAATTTATAGAATTAAGACTCCTAGAGCAAGAGTAAAATGAATACATTTATACCAGCTCACTAACCATTGACCTACCGTGGCTTATAGATATGGCACGAAATTAAATTAAACCAAGTGGGGATACAATTTATAGAATTAAGACTCCTAGAGCAAGAGTAAAATGAATACATTTATACCAGCTCACTAACCATTGACCTACCGTGGCTTATACATATGGCACGAAATGAAATTAAACCAAGTGGGGATAAAACTTATAGAATTAAGACTATTAGAGCAAGAGTAAAATGAATACATTTATAAAGCCAGGGGTAGAGGTATGTATGCGCTGAGGATGGGATTATGGAACCAAGGAAGCTCACAAGCAGTGAGATGCAGTGAGTTTGTGTGATGTTACCATGTATGGAAATTATCGGAAAAAAATAAAGTTAGAATACTACTTTTTAGTTTTTGTTTACATTTAAAACAAAGCTAGTTAGTAGTCATTTGAAATAAATATTTGTTTACTCATATAAACGGGTAACCAAATCGATAAGTTGTCATGCTCCAAACCAGGAGAATAAGGGTTCAGATCCCTCCACTGTCAACAGTATTTTTTTGTTCTATCAGGAATGAAGCAAAAACACAGACCTGAACCCCTCACAACGACTGCACTGGACAAGTGACCTTTATTCTCCAGTCCTATAAGCCCTCGTTACCCCCCCCCCCCCCCCACACACACACCAGACCACAAACAATGGGAAAATGCAGCGTAGATATTTTTTTTTGCATATAGGAACACATTTACCCAGAACTTCGCAGTACATGGTAGTTTTCGCAGTAGTTTTTTTTCACTTAAAAGGCTCACAACAGAATAATAATGGTAGTAGAGGACACTTAAATAAATGGCTCACAAAAGAATAGTAATGGTGGATTTCACTGAGACTTTTCCACAAGAAAATAAATAATGAAATCAGCTGTGACAAAGCCCAACTTAAAATCATTGACAGTGGTGTAGACATTAAGAAAAAAAAAGTTATATTTATTCAACATGCTTGTATTGTGGGGAAAAAAAAAACATGGACATTAAGAATAAGAAAACAGAGCATAAAATTGAGCATTTGAAATGTGGATCTATTGAAAAATGGGAAGAATTAGACGGGAGGAAAAGAAGACAAACAAGGTGGTTCTAAATCAGCTGAAACTTAAAAAAGAACTACTTAACACAATTCAAAGAAGACAATGAAATTTTTTTGGCATGTGAAGAGCTACAATATCCTATTAAAAGTCATCTGGGAAGGGAAGATACAAGGTAGATGAGGCGGAGGAAGACCAAGACTAAAGTGGTCCGATAATATAAAAAAAAATGGACAGGTGAACTTATAACAGCGTGCACCATCGAGACAAGAGACAATGTACTATGACCTTCCATTGTAGTCAACCTTTGATGTGGAAATGACACCATATTAATGAGGCAGTTAAGAAAATATTCAGTGAACTTTATTCTTTTATGTTGATCTGATAACAATAAGTCACTCATTGCAAGTGATGATAACAACTGTAGATCAGACTTGTAAATCACACCTCTCTGTGCATGGGGTGAAGCAAATGTTTTCACAAGAGGCAATACCAGTGACTTCTTTGTGAGATCTTGACAGTCCTTGAAGCAACTATCCTGTCCCCGGTTTATCATCTCATGCTAAGCCCATCAAACATTTATTTTCCATAAAACTATGTTGGGCTACTGTTTACTTGCGATAGTAAAAGAAAATATAAATAAATAAATAAAATATACGTTTGGACTTCTCTTTCCCTAACTGAGCTACAGCATACCAGTTATCATCATCATGTGTCATACCGGTTGGCGTAGGCGATCATGTCCTTCCACAATCTTCTATCCATAGTGCATCGTATCAGTTCTGTTGTTGACTGTTTTCCATGCCATAACACCAAGCTATCCAGTATTTTCTCTCTTTGTCGTCCGCGATCTCTCTTTCCTTTTATTTTTCCACTTGTAATCAAGTATTCCAACTTTTCTCTTCTCATGAAATGCCCGAAAAATGTTGATTGTTTCTTTTTGATGTTTTTAGGAGCTTCCTTTTTATGTTGGCTTCTTTGAGAACTTCCTCATTGGTCTTTTTAGCTGTCTAGGGAACTTTCAACATTCTTCTGAGAAATCCCATCTCTGTGGCCTCTAATCGTCTTTTCATTTGTTTGTCTACTGTCCATGATTCGCTTCCATAGGTCAGAATTGGTTCTATATAGCACCGATGAACTCTCTTTCTCATTTCCATTGGCATAAATTTGTTGCATAAGATATTTTTTTTCTGTGGTGCATCTTCCATCTGATGTTATTATTGTGCCCAAGTATTTAAAACGTTGCACTTGTTTCAGATTTGTCCAGTTGTACACTATTTAAAAAAAATATTTAACGTATTTGTTTGCTGCCCATGAAGCAGCCGAAAAATGGTATTATAATGTGCTTCGTTGTATCTTAAAGTTATAGCTATCTTGTTTTTTTTTTTTTTTAATTTTTATATTTTATTTTTCTGCTCCATATACAATTTGTGATGTTGATCAACATGAACCACAAAATTACACTGTTTATTGCAATTTAAAACACACAAAAAAACACTTAAGCCTACTTTTCATATACACGAATAGCATAGAGATAAACAACAATAAAATTACAAGCTGTTAACAAGTTTGAATGTTTATTAGGTTACTGAAAATTAGCCTAAGGGTTATGTGAATTGTCATTGTTTGCCCTGGACTGACTCAAATGTATCACTGACTGCATATTTACTGACTTAAGGGAGGAAACGGGAAGAGGGGTGGGGGGGGGGGTGTGCAAACTTGACAGTGAATGGTTAGGGCTATTCGAAGGCTCGGGTATCACTGCTAACGAATGGAAATAATTGCTCAACCACATATGCCAGTGGAATCATTCGAATTAACATCTCATCGAATATCCAAACAAAGAAAGGCAGTTGCAGTCCCTATTCGAGTCTGTTATAGAAAAATCCTTGACCAATCCTATATTTATTAATTTATATATAATATATCACCATCGGACAAACAAAATATTTTTTTAAGGAACTATAAGCGAAAATTTTTTTGTTAAAACATTTAATTCCGATTTGACCACGTTCAAAGTTAGGATCAAACACCTCCTAAAGTGGATGCGGGCTCTGTTGTATGCAATGGGCAGAGTCATTGCAGAAGTAAAAATTACGTTAGGTCACCTTTGTCTACGTCCCAGGACATGCGGGAGTACGGGGAATTGAAAGAGCGGACAGGTTGGCTAGCTGCGCTATTGTTGAGGACGGTCAACCAATGGATCGGGTCGGGAAGTGGGATGGACACATGACTTCGACAACCATGAGTCCACGTCACTCCTTCGGATGAAAGAGATGGGAGTTAAGATGGGCACATCCAGAAACAAGAAACTTAGTGGGGTAGTAAGACTAACCAACCAATACAGTTCTGGAGTCGTCAGTCGTTGGACACTGCAAGACTTGCTGAGGAGGGGATCTGAGAACCTATGGACATGTTCGGAGTGCAATGATGATGACCCGCAAATAACTCAATAACATCCTAAAGACATTTAAAAAAAATAAATATCATGAATAATAATAATGAATGATGTGTAACTGACAGTGACTACGTGAATCAAGGTCCAACGTTTAAAAAAAAAAAAAATTGGGAACAGGCAACTAACTGCAGTGCTGCGGTTAAAAAAAAATGATTTGAGTAATCATTTGTGTAACTGAACAACTAGAGTTAGTAACAATAAAGACCGAGCGACTGATCATTCAGACGATGGGTATGTTATTATACCTGGTGCCGTGGTTTAGACTAAGAAGACGCGACACTGTGAATGTCCACAATAAGAGTCTTAGAGGGGAGACCTCCATGAGGTGAGATAGGCAAAAGCAGAAGGAACTACTAATTTACTAAACAAAAATGGGTCCAAAACATAATAAAGGACGCATCCCAGATTTCATTTACTGACGCAGACAAGGCACAAGACATTACTCATTACGAAATAAAGTAGAGGCTTTAGTGGAGGCTTTGGATTGACAAAAGAATTGTTTTCAAAACTTGACAGGGCGATTGAGAGTGGTTTAAGCAGTAAATTAGTTGTGTAAGTAGTCTAGTAGATTTATGTAAAATTGTGTAGACGCTAGTTCTAGGTTTAGAACAAGTAGCCGTGTATATAGACTGACCATTTTATCGCCGATAACCGGGTAAGGAAAAATTGTTCTGCTAATGTGATTTTGTTTCTGTGAAGGTGCGTGTCACTGTCATAAAATACTTAATACACCTAAAATAAAATATCAAATGCTTTCTAAATTAAAGTGACATTATATTTGATAATAAATTCACGTAAAGTGCTTTTAACGTAAATCGTTCGCCTTTGCTTCCGTGTGACCCAAATAAATTATTATATTTATATATTCGTTCGTGTTGTCGTTTTGTCACAGCACACACCACACGACTACCTACTCGACCGTGTGGTGACTCATTCTATTGGAAGCTGAGCCTAGCCCATAATTAGGCATTTTAATGTGAAACACTACTATATTTGGTCACCGGGTCTAGTTACTGGACTAGTAAAAAAGAAGCATTATTGAGTGGAAATATTTGTGAGCATTATTGTATTTACTTTTACATTTCTTGTCATGCGACAACATTGACTATTGACATCATCATAAATAATTTATTATTTTATTTTTATTATATTCATAATTATAAAATTGTATTATAATATATCTTATCATATTCATATCTTATAAAATAAGATATCATAGAGTATAGAGTAATACATTTTTATAAATCAAATGTATTATTATATTTATATATTATATTTTATATAATATAATATTTATATAATATTTTATTATATATATTATAGTTATTAAATCATAATTTATATATTATTTATATAATAAATGTATTATATTATATTATTTTAGTAAAATTTATTTTGTTAATAGTCGCAATACCATTTTGATTAGTAGTAATTAGTAATACTAATGAAATGCAACTTAAAAGTAACTATTTTTATCATATTATTATTATTAATATTGTTAAATTAAATTTAACTTTTAAATAATAAATTTTTAAATTTTAATAAGTCAAGTGAAAATAGTTACCGTGTTATAGTACAAAATGACACTTAACAAGTATTTAAAATAATAATAATTAATTATACTAATACTTATTTAATTTAAATTTATTAGTTTATTAATTTTTTTAAAGAAAAAAAATTCAACTGTACTTTAATATCACAGACAGAATACAGATTCACTAGATGTTTAGTTTTTATAATAAATTAATAATAATCTTGATTAATCTACAACTATCATCCTCCTAGTTAAGATTAAGTATATCATATAAAAACATCCACTAAAAGTACCAATATAAACAAAATAATAAATAAACATCATTCTAAAATTGGCAGATAGCTGCAGCTCCAATAAAAATAATATGTCAATTCTCTTTTAGATACTCAGTTTGAGATTTGATTTCATTTCTCAAATTACTGTTCTGTGTGTTCATTACATTTTTTCACAAAAAGGAAACCCTGATTGATACAAATCTGGGTAAGATATTGTAATTTAAATTAGTCTGGTGAGACAGTTTTACAAGTATTGCAATCTTAAACTTCAGACAACCGCTGTTTTGCAGTTCATCATCATTGAGAGCCATCTCCACATCAAAAGTTTGCTACATACCAAGGAGTGCCATTTTGTTCTGTCTCTCGATTTTGATGGTGCAGGTTGCCATAGGCTGACATGTCTTGATTTTAATGTTATTCATCCATGAGACTCTTGGTCTGCCTCTTTTACCTTGTTTTTTTTCCCTTCCAAGATTACTTTTAGTAGACTCCTGTACCTTTTAACATGCCCCAACAATCTCATTTGTCTTGTTTGAATTGTGTTTAGTAGTTCTCTTTTCATTTTTAATTGTGTTAAGACTTCATTGTTTGGTTTCTTTTCTTTCCATCCAATTCATACTATTCTTCTTTAAATCCACATTTCAAAAGCTTCAATTTTCTGTTCTGTTTTCTTGTCTAATGTCCTTGTTTTTGCACCATACAGGACTGCTGAGAAGATGTTATACATCTTCTCATATGAAAAAATTACTACCACTTTAATGTAACACTAGGAACTCTAAATATAGTATTTTCTTTGAACTTTTGACACACAGTTCTGTGTTTACACTAGGTAAGACATAGGGACTCCTAGCTCAGGTTGATTTATGACTTGAATTTGACCATATGGACTGGATGTGTTATAATGTCTATTGATACAGTCACTGTAACTCCATCAGGCTTCCTCATAACATTATTCACTGCATTTCCCGAGTTATAAAGAGTTGTTTGATGTCAGCCAACGACTGAGAAAATTTTGCTAGTTACAGCTAAAAAAAAGAGGGGAAAAACAACAAATTTCTTGAAAATGGCTATTTTTTTTTCGCATTATACAAGATCATATCTTGTGAAATGTGGAAAAAAACAAAACCAACACTCAGGAATTAAAATAACATATGGGGGAGGGGGCATGGCAAGCTGTCAAATTTTGAAAAAATTGTGTTTTGATGCTGTAATTTTTACAACAGTGTCATAATCTAGGGTTAATCTCTTCTCTCTGCATTTCTGTTTTTTCTGTACCTCTTTCCAAAAGTCCAAAAACTATTAATTTTCATGTTTCCGAGCCTTATGGTGTTCTATTCACATTCAGATAAATGTTTTTCTTTTTTAATGTTTACAGGTGATTCATAACATTCCAAGATGTCGAGCAGAAAAACAAAAGGCAAAACCACCAAGAAGCGCGCTCAGCGTGCAACTTCAAATGTCTTTGCGATGTTTGATCAAGCTCAGATACAGGAATTCAAAGAAGCTTTCAACATGATTGATCAGAACAGAGATGGGTTTATCGATAAGGAAGACTTGCACGATATGCTTGCATCTTTAGGTAAGAACTTGAAATATATCAATTTGTTGCCAATGATAAGAAAGTGGACCTAGAATAGGTGTGAATCAAAGTGATTGGATAAAGATGCTACACGGACTCTAGAGGTGCATGTTGTCACCAATTAATAATTAACTGCTAGCAATGGGTTTAAGTTTAATGTACTACATTTGATCAAAATCTTTCTCCACCTCCATATAGTAGTCTTGGAAACAGACCAACTTATCTGGTCAAGGGAGTAAAGACTGAAGATGCGAGACACTATAGTCCTGAAATTGCAGGGTCTAGTGGATGATGGGTAGGAAACAACCCTCCAGGAGCCACAAGTGGATCAGATTTAACCAACAGTTTATGGAATCATTAGAATGCATAAACAGTGGAAAGTGAATATTTTTTATTAATACTGAATGTTTACAATAGTTTTGTCTATCTAGAGTTCATTGAAATAAGTTTTTATAGCCAAATAACCAATCAGGGATTCTTAATTATACTTCTGAAAAATAGTAATGTTGTGTTCATTTAATGAACCTGTTGAGGTTTATAATTCAATTCTGCAGAAAAAAACAATTTGTTCAGACTGTCTGTTTTGTAAGGTTCAGATTGGGGAAGTTTCATTATGAGTGGATGAAACATCTGGTGGCCTTCAAGAAATCGTGTTGTTCTGTTATTTGGATCGCATGTTAGTGTTTTGGAGAGAGCTAGCCTGTTTGCTTTTGGGACGTTATAATTTTTTTGGAGAATGATATGGTTATTGGTGAAAGTACAGTTAGGATTTTCTTCTGTGTTCACCCTATGACTAAATCTCTTCATTGTCTGCCCTTGATATTATGTTAAGCGGGCATAGATGTGTTGCGTTGTGGTTTACAGCAAGCTGCAGTGTTTGTGCTTTTTGACCAACACACTGGCCTTCATTCAACATGGCATATTTTTAAATACTGGGTTGCTTTCCTTCTTTAACCACTCCTTGATTGGTCAGATTTGTTAGTCTGTTTTCATGCACGGCGTGGGGAGGTGGAATAGAATTATGATCAGCTCTAATCCTTATGTTTTAAGTCATTGCAGGCTTTTCAGTCTACATTCTTTTTGGTGCCATAGATCTTTATGATAGTTAAAGAGAGAGTCTCTTTATGATAGTCTCTTTATGATAGAGAGTCTCTTTATGATAGAGATTCTCTTTATGATAGAGAGTCTCTTTATGATAGTTAAAGATTGGTTTCAGTGGAATCAACATCATTGGGTAATAATATATATATATATGTATATTGTTATTATGGCAACATTTAGGGGAGAATAACGTGGCTGGGTCATGTAGGAAGAATGGCAAACAATCATATTTCCAAATAAATATTGTATTACGAATTTAGGGATGGAAAGAGACCAAATGGCAGACACATTAACCATTCAGCCACCAGTTAGTGTATATACTACATACATTTTATGATTTGTCAACAGGCAAAAATCCAACAGATGATTATCTTGAGGAAATGATGAGTGCTGCCCCTGGACCAATTAACTTCACAATGTTTCTAACCATGTTTGGTGACAAACTCAATGGCACAGATCCAGAGGATGTTATCAGAAACGCCTTTGCCTGTTTTGATGAAGAAGGATGTGGTAATTTATAAAACACCCTTTATTCGTTTAACATCTTGTGTGTTGTGTTGATTATCAATTCAATCTATAATCAATTTCTAAACATTTCAAAATTTCTAACTTATTTTTTAATGTTCTCAGCTATCTTGCCCCATAAACAATTTGTTCCGAAACGATTTTCACATACCTGTAGAGACTTCGGCCTCACAATAAGTTTGCAGAAAACAAATATCCTTAGTCAGGATGTCGAGGCAGAACCTGCCATCTTTTCGACAACTACAAACACTTGGTGTCATGCTGCAGTACAACCTGGGGTCCATCATCAACAAAAAACTATCCTTAGATACATAAATTGACACCCGCATCAGTAAAGCTGCTACTACCTTTGCCAATCTTCCAATCAAAACAGCAAACTGACAGCTAAAACAAAAGCTATAGTTTACAGTGCCAGCATCATCAGTATCTTTTTGTATGGCAGCAAATCATGGACAACTTATGCATTCCATATACAATACCAGCGTTGTATTCTTGGTATCACCTGGAAGGTTAAGATGACAAACGTAGAGGTCCTCACAGGTCTCCCGAACATCTACACGCTACTCAAGTATCACAGGATATGCTGGTATGGCCACTTACACCGTATGAAAGACTTGCATACAAAAAAATACTTTATGGACAATTAGCAGATGACAAAAGAACTAGTAGGCACCGAAAACTCGGATTTATTAATGTATATAAATGAGATTAGAAGACTTCGATGAGGAAGATGCAGTCATCTTAACAGACAGATCCGTAAATATGACACGAAAGGAGTGTTTGGGCATTTACAGTATGCTCATTAGGCAGAATATTCAAAGAAGACAGTGGTGCATACATTATGATTATGAGTAGCATGACGATGGAGGTGATGGCAGTGACTAGGGCATTCATCTGGTTAGAGTCACAATACTACACTCACGCATGTATACTAAGTGATTCGATGAGTATAAGTGGAGGCAGACTCTGTACGCAGGGAATGGGTAGAGTCTTTGCAGGTCAAAAATACAGACATTAATAGTTATTTTTGGATTCATTCATCTAGCTATTTGTTTTAATTTTTTATTTTTTAATGTAAGTATCTAATGACACCATGGTGAAACACTAGTTGCAGAGATTTCAGATTTAACTTAGTACTAGCCAATGTAGACTCCTAAGTCATCTCTACTACCTCAGTGTCCCACTCAATCAAAATGCTCATGAGGAACTGGAATTCAGGACCCAGCATGTGTCCAATCCACATGAAACTGTTGCATCAAATCTAATTAGTGGGTGTAGAACTGAAGCTATGGTGCAGTTTTTATGGCATGAAAAGTACTGTGGACTTCATCATGGCAACAGGACTGCAAATGAAAGAGAAAAGAATTCTACCAGCATTGATTGGTCTAACAGGTATTTAGTTCTATCTATCTATTGACCTTTCGAGCCGTAGCCGGCCCATAGGGCGTAGACCAAGATACTCCTTCTCTTATCTGAATTTTTGTTCCAGCAGTTTTCAATTCTTTTAAAGATATTTTATCAAATCTCGCCATTTGTCTCTGTTCTGTGCAAGCAGCTCTATCTCATTGAGGGAGCCGAATCCTGCTGCTCTTGCCTCTCTCATCAATGTTCTTCTCAGTGTCTCCCTGGGTCTTCCTCTTTTTCTCTTACCTGTTGTTTCCCACATGAGGGCTTGCTTTGCTATTCGGTTACTATCTCTTCTCATCACATGGCCAACATATGACCAGCGTCTTTTCATATTACTGAAGATATTAGTGGTTGATTGACGATTTCTCTAATTTCCTCGTTTGTTTTGAATTCGTTCCACGCTATACCAAGTATTTTCCTTAGACATTTATTTTTGAATGTGGTCAACTTTGTTTCTATATCTCTTGTTGTTTTGCAGCTTTCACACGCATACATAAGGGTTGATAGTACAGTTGATTTGAATAGCCTAAGTTTTGTGTTTGTGCTGATAAGTTTTGATTTCCACAACTTTTCAAGGCTTCTGAAAGACATTGCTGCTTTAGCTATTCTGATTCTAATTTCTTTGCTTGTATCCCCTTTTCGATCAATGTGACTTCCAAGATAGATAAAGTGATCGATCTCTTCTATTTATTTACACCACCAGAAATCACCACAAGTGCATAAAGACAGGGGACAGTCAGTAAGAGCAACATTCAAAGCTCATTCCTCAAAGGACCAGAAAATGTACTACTTCCAACTAGCAGTTACTATTGGATGAGCATGAGACTATGGGAAAACATGCAGACAGAAATTATGGGCTCACAAGTCCTGGTCAATAATTTACCCAATGAGAAGGAAAACCACTGTATGTAAAACCAGATCTGGTTTTGCTGAAGACTAACAACACTGGTTGTGTCAATCACAGTGCAGGATAATGGGTGAAAAAATGAGGACACAAACAAGTATGAGACTGACTAGTTTCATTTTATGTTGTTCCTTTTCCCAACATATCAGATTTTCATAACCAGATTTGAACGCAGAAGAAAAAAGAAGAACCAATAGTGCCATTTAAATTTGCATGCCATCTTTCCCAATTCATCTCATCCGGTTTGATTTGAAAACTTAACTGTTTTATTAGATTTGATGTAATTTTATCCGAAACTTTATTCATTTTATCTAACTCAAAAGTTTATTATTAATTGTTTATAAAATAAATTATTGAAAGTTTTTTATTAATTGATTTATTAAAGTGTTGTTCATTCAGATGACATATTTTCTTTTGTATTTATGGCAAGAGAGTAGCAAAATGACTACATCATTTCGAATAATCTTTTAGGTATTATATTCTAGCAATGGAAATGTTTTGCTCATATAGAAACATTATTATATTTTCCTTTCTAGGGTCTATTAATGAGGAAAAACTCAGAGAGCTGCTTGTATCAATGGGTGATAGATTTAATGATGACGAGGTAAAAGCACAGACTTATTTTTGTGACCCAGTTTATGTTTGTTTTGTAATTTTGGTTTAACAGATTTCAACCTATAGGTAGGAAGATCTGTCACAAATGCCTGCAAATGTCATTTTTCTCTTCCTTTATTTAAAAAAAGATCCATTACGTAGTTAGTGATAAACTATTACAGGACTTCGACAATCATGAGCCCACGTCACTCCTTCAGATGAAAGCAATGTAAGTTAAGATGGACAATCAGAAATGAGAAATTTAGTGGGCTTATAAGAGGATTTATCTACCAACACAGAACTGGAGTCGACAGTCACTGCTGGAGATTTGTTAAGGAGGGAATCTGAGCACTTATGGACATGTTCATAGTACAATGATGATGAGGTGACCAGCCAATAACTGATAAACTATTAATAGTATTCTGTTATTTCTTCCTCATCTTCTTCTATCCTTCCTCTGCTGCCGTTGGCGTCGAGGGGAGAAACAATCTGCGATTCTTTGCTCTTCTATTGGCCTCTTCTGATGTTATCCCTCCTAGTGACTCTAGTATTCCCTTTATCCATCTCTTTCTCGGTCTTCCTCTTAATCTGGCGTTTTTGTAGCGTTATTTCATTAAAATTGAAATTTTCTGGACAAAAATGCATTTCAGTCTTGATGTATAAAGAAATGGCACACAATTCCATTTATAGATTTTTTTTTCTTTCTGCGTTCATCCAACTTCTTTTCCTTTATCCATCTGCTGTTGCCTTGAAGCGTCACAGGAATAATGTATACTATAATCTTATATCTGTATTGCTTGTTCATTTTAGTCACGTCTCTTTTAGGTATAGTTCTTGGGCATGATGAATCCGCCCTGCAGACAATCTAGCTAGATCGTGTGATTTATTCTCCCTGTCAATAAGTTTACAGAAGACTGTGGTGCTTCAACTAGGTGTAGCCAGTCCCGCAGCTATATAATGAAATAACACACCCCTTGAATCTGTGAGAAAGTTCACCCATCTTAGTTCTATAGTCACAACCAGTCTCCCTTGAAGAAGAAATAAATTCTCAAATTGGAAAGGCACTACATTTGGTAAACTTAAAGATAGAGCATGGGCAACACCAAATTAACACTCAGGACTAAGATTAAAATTTACCACTTTTCCGTTGTAAAGATGGTGGATCTAGCTCATGTTCTCTCGATCGCTGCAGAAAGTGCATTCGGGATCTTGATTAATTTCGGTTCTCCTTTGTACTTTTCTGCGTTAAAGTAAAAATGATGATCTACTTATTACATCTGTGCCGCTAAAGCGAAGTTGTATGCCGACAACAGTCCATTTTTGACAAATCAAGTGTTGTGAATGCGACCTTCCAACGTCTAGACTTGATCTGCGCTTTATGTTACATTGGTGCTGTTCATGACCGTTGTTGGAATTCCTTGACACAAGTTATTTCCATGCTACTTATTAATGTAACGTACTTCGTCAGCCGCAGTTTTATCTCTTTAGGAAATTTGCACCGTGTTTTGTTCGTCGTAGGCTGCTTTCACTAGAGTAATTAGGAATCTAAAGGGAGCGAAATTGTTGTGTGTACGGCATTTTTGTGTGCTACGTCATCGTAATGGCTCATCGTACATCCCTAGACTGGCCGTACGATAATCTTACAGTCTGTTGTTTGATGTGCGACGGGGATAATCTGACAACTGTGTGTCTAAATGTTTGGAATTTGAGTCAACAATGATGTCCTAACATCATCAAGCGCTATACATAAAACAAAAAAAAATACGACCATCATTTTCAAGAGGACATGAACTTCCGGTATATTGTGGATAGGCGGCGGCAACAATTGAAGGCTATGCATGAAAAGTGTTCCTTGTTGCAGTTTCCTCATACTCCAGGTCCAGCTTGTTGCAGGAGCTACTGAGTTAAGTGCTCTGTGCATACCGTGAGCTGTGTGTCTCATCCGTTTTGATCATGTTTCAATATTCCAATTGTTTACGATGAATGATATTGTATGACGGAACGGTTGGCTGTGTTCACTTTCTGCGCGGTTTCGCCGTATGCCTTTTGGCGTGCACTGAGACTGCTACGAGGGGGACTACAGTTACCTTTCTTTGTTTGGGAGATGAGATATTAATTCGGATGATTACGCTGGCACGGGCGGTTGAGCAATTATGGATTTTAATTCGTTTGCAGTGATACAGGGGCCTTCCATAACCAAATTAAAATTTACCAAACTTGCATGCTTAGCACACTTCTATATGGATCAAAAACTTGGACTACCTATGCAGGGCAGGAGAAAAGATTAAACAGCTTTCATGTGCGTTGCCTTAGAAAGATTATGAACATTAAATGGCAGGACAAAGTAACCAATTCTGATGTCATACAGCAAGCCGAACTCTCATCCATCATAGCAACACTTAGAAGTCGTAGACTAAGGTGGCTGAGTCATGTAAGAAGAATGGCAATCATTCATATTTCCAAACAAATATTTTATGGTGAACTTAAGGATGGAAAGAGACCAAAGGGCAGACCAGTGTTGAGATATAAAGATGTTTGCAGGCCTAAATATTAATGGAAAGGTAATCAATATCCTAAGATTGCTGATAATACTGTATTACTAGTAGAAAATCCTAAAGATCTACAATTACATAATGAAATAAACATGACAAGCAAAAATCGTGTATTAGATATGAATATCAAAAGGGAGCCGCGATAGCTCAGTTGTTAGTGTGCTGGACTACAAAGGACAAGAGGCAGGGTTCAATCCTAACTGACAGCTTCTGGGTTCACCCAGCTTTAAATGGGTAACTGATTTTTTCTGAGTAAAGTAAAGTGGCATGGGTGTAATACTGACCACATTACTCTAAAAATCATGTGCAGAAGGTCTGAAAAATTTATGGTCATCAACACCATGTTCCCCATACGCCACTTCGCGTGACGGGGCTCTTTACTTTCTATCTATTGTCCTTTCGAGCCGAAGACGGCACATAGGGCAGAATTACAATCTCAAAAACAGAAACCTTGCGTGCCAAAATGGCACATATTGCAGAGATCACTGCTTCTAAAATCTATGGTTCTGTTTCCATAACAATGCTTTTTTACAATGACAGCTTGTCAAGCCATCGATCAACCTCCTTAGTCGCCTCTTACGACATGCCTAGTGAATTTCTACCTTCCCTTATTTCTTCCCCTCTTTACTTTACTTACTTATTAATATCAAAAAGACTAAAACTATGATCATAAACAAAGATATTACTCAAAACCTACAAGTGGATATCAAAGTTGAAGGAAAAGACCTGGAGACAGTTCAGAGCTACAACAACCTTGGACATCTATCACCAGTGATGGAAAATGTAAAATTGAAATGAACAAAATAATAGGAATGGCAAAAAGTAATTTTAATGCCATGAAAAATATACTAATAACAAAATAAATAACACCATGGTTAAAACTAAGAATAGCTATATGTTGTATATCTTTTCAACAGTCCTGTATTGTGAAAAAACAAGGACATTAGACACGAAAACAGAACAGAAAATTTAAGCCTTTAAAATGTGGATTTAAAGAAGAATAGTACGAATTGGATGGAAAGAAAAGAAAAGGAAACCAAACAATGAAGTCTTAAAATAACTAAAAATGAAAAAAACTACTAAACACAATTCAAACAAGACAAATGAGATTTTTGGGGCATGTTAAAAGACACAGCAGCCTACTAAAAGTAATCTTGGAGGGAAAAATACAAATTGAAAGAGGCAAACCAAGACTAACATGGACGAGTAGCATCAAAATATGGACAAGTCAACCTATGACAACCTGCAAAAGCAAAAGACAAAGCTGAATGGCGCTCCATGGTAGCCAAAATTCGATGTGGAGACAGCACTCGATGATGAAAATAAACTGTCATAATTATGTTCTGTGAGGGTAAAAGGGTTAAAAAGTCAAGAGGGACATTACTTTTTCCTCTTTTTGCACACTGGCAGCTATGTGATCAAGTAACAGTGCAGATATTCACCAAATTCATAGGCACTTAATTTTTTTTCCAAGCTTTTTTGTTTTGTGTAGATTTTTCATGTTAACTTTGCCAAGGAAGCAGCCATTTTGGAGTGTTAAAACTAGAAAGAAACCACAGATTCAAAGACAACAATTTTCACTGTCTGATTACATCTTACCCCTGGTCCGCCCTTCTTCATCGCACAACTCTGGTGGTCACTTCCTAAACCTTCTCCATTGATCTCATCTTCATTTGGAACTCAGCAAAGCTGAGGTCTGGCCATTCTTTGATGTTATCTTCCAATATCTTTCTACAGCTCATTGATCCTCATGTCATTTTTCCTTGTAAAATAATCTTTGTAGGCCAGGTGATCAAAATATCTGGCCAAAATATTTCATTTTGTGTTTCTTCACAATAGTCTAAATATCATGTACTTTTGATTGCTTGTTGAATCCTTTTGTGAACCTTTTTATTTGCAAGGCTTCCAGTATTTCATTAGTGGCTTAAAAAAAACACACACACACACTCTTTATTATCCACTGTCTCTTTATGTAATTGCAGAGCTCCTCCTTTATCTTTCTAAGTTTTTATTTGAATTCTTTAACATTGTGGTCTTCTTCAGGTGGATGAAATGTACCGAGATGCTCCTATCAAGAATGGAAAATTTGATTACATGGAATTTACAAGAATTCTGAAGTACGGGAAAAAGGAAGATGAGGCCCAGTAAATCTCATTCAATTCTTGCAATTTTTTGTTTCTTATTCATTGCTTATGCAGACAGTAAATGTAAGACTTTGATCCTGATTAACATATCTAGTTCATAGAGTGAGAGAGAGAGACTATATATACATCCACACACAGTCTGATGTTTTTACAACACTTGTCATTTTCACGGGTGTACAGTAACATGCAACATGAATGACATGTTCATAGGCTTCAATAAAATACTTGTGCCTATATGGTTCATATTTTTGTGTGTGAGTAGGGTTATTGTCTAACTACTTTGTTCAGCCAGGAAAGGTAATTGCCACATTGTGTCACGGTTCATAGTCAAGCTACAAGTAACTTACATCCAACACAAAAGACTTTGTTGTGGCACACTTTTGAAACCATTTGTCTTCCTTAGATTTCTACTCTCTTGTGAACCAGACTGAGTAGTCTGTTTATTAAACATTATGTAATGGTTGAGTAGCAATGTTAATGTGTAATATTTCACAACCATATTATGTTAATAATAATATATAACAAAAGATTGTCTTATATGATAAAGTAATTAAGATGTTTAAAATTAGATTTGCACATGACCCTTCAGATATAGATTTCTTACATTTGGACCAATTCAAATAAATGTTAGAATGTTATGTGAACATATTTACATTCCTTATTTTTTTTTTAAACAAATGTTTCTAACACTCCAACTTCTGTTGAATTGTTTAACGTGGGAGAACATTCTCAGCACTTTCATTCCATTTTTAAAAAAAATTGGTTTATCAAAGGACCATTACTCAGTTTTATTAAAATAAATTTTTCAAGAATTATGTTGCACATTTCAGAATTTGAGCAAACGGACCAAAATAAATGTTTTTTTTCCTGGGGGTTGATTTGAACGCATGCTTTATCTTTACTTTCATCACTATTATATTTTTTATTGCTGCTTTATACTACTATGCTACTATTGGAAGGCAGATCATATCTTCATTTTACAATCACTTGTAGTCATCACATCAGAAAACTTTAAAACTAAGGTCATGGTAAAAGAAAAAAATATGTGAACTAAACTAACTTCACCTGTACCCACAAAATTTGACAAATGGGTTCGCTTCTTAGCAGTTTTGCCAATGTTTAACTCTAGTGACATTTTGACAAAATGCTGGATTTTTGTCTGTTTGATACGAATGTTTTAACAAGCTTTCACAATAACACAAAGCAATGAACATGAAATCTTTCAACCACTAAAAAGTTCCTTTCTTTAAAAGATGTTTGCTGGTATATTGTATCACAATTCATTTATTGAATAAAGCAAGTAACAACTGTGTTCTTTTCTAAAATTGTTTAATGTTCTTAGTTGTCATATATTTGTGTGTGTCTATGGGGTACTGTGTTTGCTAAATTAGCTCAACATACTACATCTGTGAACTAGGAGGAACATATAAATATTCCACTTGTAATATTCTTGGTAATAAAAACATACATGTAACGTAGTGCCTTTGTGAGGCCAAGATGACTATACAGCACCAGAGCTAAATGTGGCCTCCACCATCAAGACCCTACTCCATTTTCCAGTTGTGCCTCTGTAAATAGACAAAATAGTCTGCCCAAGGAAGTAGGGATTGAAGGGGAATGCAGTCTGGTATTTTAAAATGACATGCCAAGATTGGGCATATCAGGCCAAAAGGTGCAGATATCATGACTATGTGGTAAACTAGTGGCAGGATGCATTTAACTAACATCCTTTTAAGGGTGGACATCAAAAAGTAGTAGTCGTCATGTGAATGCTGAAATGGAGTGAGTACCCTTGTGCTTGTATGCATCTATTCCAGTGTTCTGGTCAATGACAAAAGCACCTTTTTTTGTAACGGTCCTTATTTATCTGATCACGTTTGCTTCAATTTCTTCAACCTCATACAATCAGTGGTCCTTGTTTTCTTGGCGGGGGGTGTGTGTGGGTTTGTTTTACTACAAAGTAATCGAATACCATTGCCTAATATAAAATTCTTTAAAAATAAATTTATTTTGCTAGCGCCTGACAGTTGAATGAACATTGATGATCAGCGGGATAGCAGGCTAAACATGGTGAGAAAAGTCTTTAGAGTGTAGATGGCTGGGAGTAATTCAAACTAATGTATAAAAAGTGGAAGATGCTAAGTATCTGCTCTTTCAAAACCAAAATAGAAACAAGTAACTATCAATGTCATTTCATTCTGTAAAGATGGCCTGCAACTCTTGACTACAAATAACTGTTGCCTTGCAGTTCAAAGGTCAGGGAAATGGTCCTAAACAAATGTGTGCTGAAAGCTAATGCACTGGACTGCATGTGGAAGACAGACAATGTAATCCATCATCAAGTGTTCAAATAAAAGTTAAATGTAAATTTAAATAAAAAATAAAATGTAGCAATCTCACTTATTTTCTTAGATAAGTTTTTCCTTTCTGCGCCTTGTTTAGTTGTCTAAACATAAAAATTACCAGTGAGTTGGCTGCTAACAATACTCATATTAATCAACAAACACACACAGGAACTTACATAGCACAGATGAAGATATGTAGGTTATGAACAAGACACAAACTAACAATACAATAAAAGTCCTACTATTGTCCTTGGAATACCAAATATAATTACAGTTAGTTTTATAGCTGCATACAAAAACTGAAGTATCAAGAGCAAACCATCATGTTTAAATGAGAGAAAATTTAATTAAACGACTAGAGTATGTCAACTCATCACACTATGGTTTTGACAAAGCGCACATTGGATATATATAAATACACAGAGGAAACTTTGAAGAATGTGGCAAAAAATAAAAGTTTTGGAAATAGAGATTGAAAACAATTTCATATTGAATGGAGCTTATGAACATGTCAGCAAGCAATCAGAGCTGTGAAGGTGGAACTTATTATGATGTTTGGTTGATCTGTTGCCCTGTGTCCCAGAGAGAATACAATGATTTGTAACATGTTCAAAAGTAATAAATTTAAAAACAAAATAAAGTAGCAACTGCCAAAAAAACCTACAAAAAAATGTAACACAATTGCAATAGTATTCTATTGTTTAAAAAAACCAGAACTCCTAAATTTGGAATTAGTTGCACAACAATAAAAATGGCAGTTTAGTTATATAACATAGTGTATTATTTAAAAAAAGAAAAAGTTAAAAGCTAGAAAGAATACTGCAGTAACACCACCACATTAAGATTGATGCAAAATTATAATTTAATGGGTAGACAGCTCACCTCCATGTATATAATTTACCAGTAGGACTAAAGAAATATGATGGAATGGGTAGCAAAATTTTCATGTCTATAATTTACTGGTAGGACCAAAGAAATATAATTGAAAGGGTAGCAAACTTATCTTCATGACTAGAATTTACCAATAGGACTGATGAAATATAATGGAATGGGTAACAACTTATCTTCATTTCTAGAATTTACTAGTAAGACTAAAGAAATGTGATTGAAAAGTCAGAAGCATGATATAATAATATAAAGCTATTATTCACCAGTAAAAGGAGTTTGATAAAAAGTTAGCAGCTGTTGAGAACCATGAATTAGACTTTTTCTTGTCAGCCTCTGTTGGTTTCTTCACTGCATTTCGCTCAACAAATGTAGCATCAGAGTCATCTGACAGATAATCAGGAAGGTCAACATGTTCATTGATATATTCTCCAGAGTGTCCGCTTATGTTGAATGTTAAAAAGGACTGAAAGGGAAACAAATGTTTTTGATTTCGTTTTTGTCCTGGATTCTAGGATTTATATTTTTGTTTTAGTCATCAATTTAAAATCATGTTTAACTTCAGTGAGAGGAGAGGTGCAGAAAAGCTCTGGTAAATACATGAGAATGAAAGAGATATGCAACCTATGTATGTCAACGGAGATAAGAAAATAGTTTTAGCATATAGCATCAATGTTATATGGTGCCAGTCTTGACACATAATCCAGAACAAATGGACAAAAGACAAGAAAATAATTGTAGGCCACATAAATGTGATTTTACAGAAATATGTTGACAACACTATGGATAGTTAAAAAGAAGAATTAGGACATTCCAAAAGACAACAGAGCAAAAAGAAAACTAGTTACTAATATCAGTAGGAAACAACCAATCATCATTTTTGGTCATATAATAAATAAGAAGGAACAGCTGAAGCATGTTGTATATTGAGGGAAAAAGAGAGAGAAAATATGTCAGACAATTTAAGAGAATTGTTTGGTAAGAGATCAACAAGAGAAATGATTTGCAACAGATTATTGTATCATCATGATGTACTATACCGGTTGGCGTAGGTGATCATGTCCTTCCACAATCTTCTATCTACAGTGCATCGTATCAGTTCTGTTGTTGACTGCTTTCCATGCCATGACATCAAGCCATCTAGTATTCTCTCTCTTTGTCATCTGTGATCTCTATTTCCGTTTATTTTGCCAGTTGTAACCAAGTATTCCCAACTTTCCTCTTCTCATGATGTGCCCGAAAAATGTTGATTGTTTCTTTCTGATGTTTTTTAGGAGCTGCCTTTTTGTGTTGGCCTCTTTGAGAATTTCCTCATTGGTCTTTTTATCTGTCCAGGGAACTTTCAACATTCTTCTGAGAAATCCCATCTCTGTGGCCTCTAATCATCTTTTCATTTGTTTGTCTATTGTCCATGATTCGCTTCCATAGGTCAGAATTGGCTCTATATAGCACTGATGAACTCTCTTTCTCATTTCTATTGACATAGACTGTTGCATAAGATATTTTTCATTTTCTGAAATACTATTTTGGCCTGAGCTATTCTGCTTTTTATTTCTGTGGTGCATCTTCCATCTGATGTTATTATTGAATATTGTATAGAGATATGATTACCTATACTAGAAGACTTGAATATACAATCTAATTTCATTATGTCATTACTTGTCTTTGTCCTAGGTGAAAGTAATCTAGCTGCAACATACATCTTGTTAAAAGGTTAAAGATCCAGGCAAATGGTGGCTGAAGTATTGAGCTTCATAGTACTGGGCCACAGCATTTGGAGGGTCAAGTGACTAGGGTTCTTCTTTGCTATTATCATCATCATCCTTAAACTCATCTATTTTTTTTGTCCAATTCAGCTTGGTTGATTGGTAGCATCAGGCTGGGATTAAATCCATGTTCATTTTAATCACCAAACCTGTGCTAATGAATCCTTCAAATCCTGTTACTTATTTTATTATGCATGTCCTTATTTTGTGGAGCTGAAGTTTTCTATGTTGAGTCACACGCCATGTGTCAGAGTTTTAAAATGATTTATTTATATATATATATATATATTAAGTGACCTGTGGTAGCTGAGTGGATTTGCTAATGACAAGAGGAATCCAGATGTGATAAACATTGTTTCGACACGAACTCTCTTTCTCACTTCTATTGACACAGATTTGTTGCATAAGACATTTTTCATTTCCTGAAATGCTATTTTGGCCTGAGCTATTCTGCTTTTTATTTCTGTGATGCATCTTCCATCAGATGTTATTATTGTGCCCAAGTATTTGACGTGTTCCACTTGTTTCAGATTTGTCCACCACTTCATCCATAAAATGTGCCATTAACACCATATTCCTATGAGGCATGTAGGAAGCTCTTATATTTTGTAAGCAGCTTTTGTTATATATTTTTTTGTTGGTGACTTTCATGTACTCACTTTTCATTTATATTATTTTTCGTCTTCTAAAGTTTTATGTTCTCTTGCTAAGAAGCCTTCTTCTTCTACCTTTTTAGCTCCCAGTGGAGCATAGATCTTCAACAAACACTTTCCAAGTCGTTCTGTCTTTTGCCATTCTTTTAAGATCATTCCATGTCTTCCCCATCATCTTCATATCTGTTTCCATCTGTCTTCTCCAAGAATTCCTTGGTCTTCCTCTTTGTCTTTTCCCCTGGGGATTCCAAAAAAGGGCCCGTTGTGTAATACTCTCAGTTGGCTTCCGTAGTGTGTGTCCTATCCAGCGCCATCGTCTTCGCTGTATCTCTTTATCCACTGGTGTTTGACTGGTACCTTTCCATAATTCTATGTTAGTGATTTTGTCCTGCCATTTCCATCCTTTTATTCTGCGTAAGCATCCATTAATGAAAGTCTGTATCTTCGTGATTGTCAATTTTGTTGTTCTCCATGTTTCACAGCCATATAATAGGACCGCCTTAACATTTGAGTTGAAAATTTTTATTTTTGTATTTAACCTAATTTCTTTGGATTTCCATGTTTCCTAGTGCAATGAAAGCTCCTCTTGCTTTTGATATCCTTATTTTGGTATCATTTTTTGTTCCTCCTTCTTTATCTATATTACTGCCCAGATATATGTAAGATTGTACGTCTAGTAGAGGTATTTCTCCTAGTTTTATTTGGTTATTGCCAACTGTATTAATTCTCATAATGTTGGTCTTATCTCTATTAATCTTCAGTCCCAGCTGTTGTGATCTTTAATCAAGTATGCTCATTTTATCCTGCATCTGTTGATGGCTGTGTGATAGGAGAGCTATGTCATCAGCAAAGTCTGAATCATCAAGTTGCTTGGTCAGTGACCACTGGATTCCATTTCTGTTCTTTTGAGTTATTTTCATAATCCAATCTATGGCCAGTAGAAAGAGAAATGGAGACAGAAGGCATCACTGTCTTACTCCTGTTCTTATTTCAAATGCTTCTGTAAGCTGTCCGTTATGCACCACACTACATTTCGTTCCTTCATACATTGTTTTTATCAGGTTAATAAACTTTATGGGGATTCCGTAATGACTCAGCAACTTCCAAAGCATTCTTCTGTCTAAACTATCAAATGCCTTTTCGTAATCTATGAATCCAATATAAAGTGGGGATTTTAGTTCTAAACTTTGTTCAACTATTATACATAGAGTAGTTATTTGATCAGCACATGATCTGTTCTTCCTAAAACCTGCTTGTTCATCTCTCAAATGTTTCTCTATGGCCTCTTTTAGTCTCTCCAGAATGATTCTGTTTAATATTTTTCCTGGCACTGATAGTAGCATAATTCCCCTATAATTTGTGCACTCCTGTAAACTTCCTTTCTTTGGTAGTTTGATCATATAACCTTCTTTCCAGTCTTTAGGTATTTCTTCCCTCTCCCAAATTTTATCTAATAGATTATGTAACATCTTGGTAGAGGTGTTAATATCTGCCTTGATGGCTTCCGAAGGAATTTCATCTGGTCCTGTGGCTTTACCATCTTTTAATAGTTTGATGGCTTTCATTATTTCTTCTTTGCTTGGTTTTCCGCAGTTAACGTGTAACTCTTCTTCTGCTGGTAGTATATCTGGAGGATTATTTGAGCCGGGTCTGTTCAAAAGTTCTTCAAAGTGCTCTTTCCATCTCTCCATTTGTTCCCTTATATTACTAAGCAGATTTCCTTTCTTATCTTTGATAAAGGCATTGATCTGTTTGTATTTTCCACTTAATTTCTTTGTGCTGTTGTACTTTCATATTCCCTTATTTGCTGCTTCTTCTGCCTATTTAGCTAGTTCATCTATATATTTCCTCTTATCCGTTTTAATGCATCTTCTCACTTCTTTGTTCACCTCTGTGTAAGCTTCCTGTGCCTTGGCTTTATTACTTCTCGTTTTGCTTTTATTTATGCCTGCTTTCTTGTTCTTTCTTTCTTTAATTTTGTCCAGGGTCTCTGCTGTCATCCATGCCTTATTCTGGCATTCTCTTTTCCCTAGTGTTTCTTCACATGTCTCTTTCCATATATCTTTTACCTATTTCCAATGATGTTCTATATTTATTGTAATTTCTAGTTGTTGGAGGACTTGGTATTTGTTTAAAATTGTGACTGCGAATTTATCTTTAATTCCTTGTTCTTTCTACCCTTATTCATTGTAGTATGCCTTTTTAGTTTAATTTTAAGTTTGGCGTCTCTATGATCTGATGACACCCATGTAGCTTTGTGTATTCTTTTATGTTGGTATATTGTTCCTCCTAGGCTCACTTGATTAAGGGCGCAGAAATTCACAAATATCTCTCCATTCTCGTTTATATCTCCAAGTCCATGTTTTCCCTTAATCTCTTCGAAGCCTCTGTTGTCTGATCCTACTTTAGCATTTAGGTCTCCCATCAAGATTATAATGTCCTTAGCTCGTCTTGCATCCATCTGACATTGTAGCTGTTTATAGAAATCATCTTTAACTAAATCATCTTTATCGTTGGTTGGTGCATAGCATTGGCTAATGTGTAATTTTATTTTGTTTTTGGTTGTTTTAAATGTTGCTCTCATTAGTCTCGGTCCTACTGCTTCCCATTCTATTAGTGTCTTCTGTGCATTCCTTGATAGCATTATAGCTACCCCTTCACTATGTTGTGCTCCAGGTTCCTGGTGTCCTGATGATAAAATCATCTCTCCTGTATTTAGTTTTAGTTTACCAGTTCCTAGCCATCTTGTTTCACACATTCCCAGAATATCTATCTTGTAGTTTGACATTTCTGCTGCTACCTGTGCAGCTTTTCCCTGTTCGTTTAGAGTACGTACATTCCAGGTGCCAATTCTGGAGGATTTCCTGGTAGACAAAGGGTGAGTCAGCAACCCGGACTCCTTACGGCTTTCTCCGGCTTGCGTCATATGTCTCTTAGACAGAGAGCCCTTCTCTTTTCTGGATGGCGGATTTATTTTCTCTCTCTTTGACTTGTCCATGTTTGTGAAGTTTTTTCGGCTTATTTTTTTACAGTATGGAATAGCCAGTCCCATGCCCAACCCTCCTTTCTCGCCTCTTACGAACATGCCTGGTAGGGTACAGCGACACTATTCTTTACTCCCCTTTCGGGCCCCGGCAGCGCACGGGCGTAAGAAGCCTTCTGGTCAGAGTATTTAATTTTTCTTCAGGTTATATTAAACATCTTTAACAAATGCAAATGGCATTAATTTATATCTTGGCACATTAGTCAGAAATAGTACTCCACAATTGACAATTTGCTGCTAGTTCTTGTAGATCTTGGTTGTTTGTTAGTCCCTTGGTTGAGCCTTCACTAGTGATTGTTCTGAGTAGCTAATCTCTTAGTTTGCCCTGCTCTCTTTTACTGAAAGGTTTCTTCATTAAGACTTATGGGGAAATATTTCTTCATTCATTCTCAGCACATGTTCGATGTATTTCCAACTTCTTCTTCATATAAAGCTTAACATGTATTCTTCTTTAGATTCGTCTCTTATCAGTTCATTTGAAATGTAACGACATGGATAAAAGCAAAAATAAACATCGAACAAAAAAATTCCACAATTACCTCTTCACCCGTTTCATTTCTCACAACCTGCTGGGCTGTCATTGTCATTGATTTCGCTATCGATGCAGCAAGTGTCTATCCCAACAAGAAAAAAAATACAGAAATAAAACTAAACTATCATGTACATCATTTTAATATAATCTTTGAACAAAATTAATGTATAGACTTTAGGAGTGCAACAAAAGCAAAATTAATATTAATAAACAGCTGACAAACTAATTTAACAAAATGCTAAATTATTATAAACTATTATATATAGTTAATAAACATTTGGTATAAAGCATTAATAAAGATTAAAGAAATAAATCTGTGTTAGAATTTAATTTGCACAACATTAATTTATATATTCTAGCCTTTCATAATATGAATAGATGTGAACAAGTTATCATTATATGCCTCAGAACAGGATGAAATCGACTCCACAGTCACATGTATATAAAATTCAAGATAGGCACCTCAACTACATGTACATGTACATGTAGACACCCCAGACTGCTGAATACATACCCCAAGACTATACTGAATATAGTAGAATGAGGAAAATCCATAGGTTCATAGATACAACACTATAGACAAAACAATATGGGCCACTGCAAGAATTACAAAAGACAGTAAAATTTATACAGGAAACAACATTGCAGATGTAGACAATACTTCAGGTGAACGAAAGATAGATAGATAGAACCAAAACAGAAAAATCATCAAGAAGTTTACAAGATAATTAGGATTAGAGAATGTAAAGTTCTAATTCTGTTCAAACAAACAATACAACTATAAGTGCTACATTCACTGTGGACCTAGATGTAATAATAAGCATCAAATTACCAAAGGCAAAAGTAAGGCAACTAAAGAAAAAACATTTCACTTTTAGAATTGGACTAAATAGCTGAAAAAGCAAAATTACCTCTGGTTTTACATCTAACTTAGTCCGCAGGATGCACCTCTTTTTTTCCATATCAAAAGTAATGCTTATAACACCTTGAATTTTCAGCAGTAACCTGGCACACAGGTCACGGTCACTCTAGAGTTGATAAGAATTCAGCAAGATAGCAATATTCATTATGAAAAAGGCATCACATTTTATTTGAAAATTGTATCTAAGACTTTAGAACAGAAAGGCCACACTGCAGGCAAGGCATTCCCATATCTGTTTAGTCCCCATTCCAGCAACAACGAAGTGTTCATACTGTTCTGGTGAACATTTCAAGTTCTAAAAATATGTGCACAGGGCATGATGCATACATCTGGATAGCTGTAATGGTCATCATGGGTAGCAAAGCCTTCATGCACTTGTGCTTAATCTGTGTAGATTTCATGATTAGTTTTGAAACAGAGTATAGAGGGGGTATGGTGGAAACAGGCTATAGCAATAGTAAGTTTGAAACAGGAGATAGCAGCGATAGGAAATTAGTGAGTGAAGGGCAGAATGTAAACAAAGGGGGGATAATTAGGAAGGAGGGCTGATAGGTGTTCAAGGGATCGAGAAGGTAGTGCGTAAGCAAGAATCACGGGGGGCAGGAAAAAGCCAGAGGTGAGTGAACAAAGGATTAAGTTGAGAGGTTAGTGTTGAGGGATCAGTGTGCGCAAGTCAGAGTAGTTAGAGTAGAGTTGTCATTCGATTCAGAAGTGGGTTCAGTGCGGGCGGCTTGTGTACAGACAGCCGATTACCGTGAACGGGGGGTAGAGGGAATTCAGAGAGTTTGTGCAGAACAGGTCAGTGTTAGGAAGTGGTAGTTAGCTATGTAATTGTGAATTCCTGGAGACGTGTAGAATAGATATAGTCATGCAGAGATTTGACTACGAAGCTGGTAGCTTATAATAGCGCAGAGACATGTATACTAATTGTGAGTGTTCTCACCGAATTCTCATCGAATTAGAATAGATATAGTCATGTAGAGAATTGACTACGAAGCTGGTAGCTTCTAACAGCGCAGAGACTTTTGAATCATTGTGAGTACTCTATTCACAGAGGACAGATGTGTGAATTATTGTGAGTGTTCTAATTAGCATAGAGCAGAGACATGTATATTAATTGTGAGTGTTCTCACCAAATTTCAATGAATTAGAACAGAAATAGTCATGTAGAGAATTGACTACGAAGCTGGTAGCTTCTAAGTGCAGAGACTGTTGTATTATTGTGAAGGTCGCACTCATGTTGAGGAGGCGAATAGTATTGTGCATTGAATGTGTTGTCAGTGCGAGAATCAAGCCGGAATGAGAGGCCACCATGAGAGTGACAGTGGACATTGTTTTTGTAAATTTCTGGGGATGGATTGTTGTGTATAATAAACGTTGAATTGTTGACTTCCATGGTGTTGAAACATGCTTGGAAATGCTAGCTGTGTTCTTATTGTCTTGTCCTGACGACGAACGGATTAGGGTTGTCCAGACCCATAGATTGAACAGCGCGAAGTACTTCTAACGATCAACAGGCAGTCAAGTCGTCTTGGCCAGCGCAACCGGCTGGTGTCCAAGGAGCTGGTAGGAGTCATAAGGGACTCAGATCTCCACGAGCTTCTGTCGAGATATCCACAGAGGAAAGTCGAGGGAGAGTCAGACCGCCATTAGCGGTGTGACGTGTTCTAAAGGTCAAGCAGGGAGATGGCTCAAAATGTAGTGAGCTGTCTGTGTGCATCTTCCGTGTAAGGAGTATATGAGGCAAGGCTTGGCAAGTCTTTCCAACAGTGAAGCAGAGAACCAGTCAAGTCAATGCGGGCAAGGGGAACTTGCCTACAACACTTTCTACGGTCCATATCGGCAGTGAAGGAGCGTCACAGGCGAGGGAAAGGCCTACGTCCACCACGTGTAGTGGTACATATTGGGCATTGGTGTGGTGTACACCATGTCGCACTAGTGCATAAAGTACAGGGCAGGCTTCCGGGAGAAGTCTTTCCAAATCGTGTGATCACTCATTACCGTGTTAACAAACCTGCTACATTATAGGTTAACCACGGCTACAGTTTGGGGTGCCCCAAGAATCACCGTTTCAGCAAATAAAGTCAGACCTTCACTTCGGTGAAACATTTATAAGTTGTGATTTTGTGTCTGTGCTTTGTTCAATAGCCATGTTTGACATTGATAACATAAGATGAGGTATGAAAATGCTATCTATTATTTGTTTTTTAGCTGTTAATAATCAGATTTCCGTTTAGTCCCCCTATCAGGTTTACGTGAAGCCACTGGAGCAGGTGGTGGATGGTGTTGTGGGAGCAGCCGACAAGTAGTGCAGATTATGGTCCCCACTCCGTGATGGCAGGCAGAGGATCTGATGTATAGAGACAATGCCTGCGATCTTTAACTAGTACAGTCACTGCTAAGAAGGAAAGGAATGGCAAACTACCTTCTTATATTGCCTAGTTTAATTATGCCAAAATACAACTTAATTTCTACAGTTAACGACGTTAATTGGGACTCAACAGCCACCTCGTCCGGTAGGGAGCATCATGTGCTACAGGTGACACTCGATTGTCATCAAGCTACTGCATGCAAGATCAAAAATAAAGAGACACTAGCAATAGGAACTTGGAACATTAGATCTGTATTCCAGGTTGGCAAGCTAGAAAACATCAGCCAAGAAATGAAAAGAATGAAATTGAACATCTTGGGACTATGTGAAATGAGATGGAAAAGAGCAGGATTATTACAACGCGACAGTGAAAATGTAATTTACTCTGATGGAATCACATACAAAAGAGGAGTAGGCATCATGTTAGATAGAGAAAGAAGCAAAAAAGTGAAAAGATTTTGGCCAGTATCAGACAGAATTCTGCTAGTAAAATTGAGAGGTAGATCAATGGATATCAACATAATTCAAGCTTCACCATTGACCAAAATTCACCAACAAGTAATAGCAAAGAAGAAAACATTGACACTTTTTACAACGAGCTAGAGATGACCATGGAACAGTGTAAATCCCAAAAAATAACCATTATATTAGGGGATTCCAACGCAAAGGTAGGAACAGCTAAAGTGCAAAATGTGACTGGAGGACATTGATAAGCCAAAACATTTTGTACTTAACTTCATTTGGCCATCCGATTCCTATTTCTTGTAACATTGTGAATAAATCTTCTTAGTGATCACTTGTTAAGTGGGCATGAATATGTTGTTACTGGTTTACGGCATGTTGCAAAATCTACATCTTTCAGCAGACACGTCAATTTTCAGCATTGGTAGATTTCTAATTTAGCGATTTCACCTGCTCTTTTTGAATGTTAATTGCTAAGGGTTCTTTACATTGCATGGGGGTGAACCTTGAACCTCATGCTTTTCCTCTTTATCTGAGAGGGCTTGGATATCACTATCCAGAGACAACAGAGGAAGTAAAGCTACAAAGAAACCCCAGATTTGAAGAGAAAAATGTGGTGGGATTTGAACCTGGGACCTTCTTGTCCAGTGGCTGACATCTTACCTCTGGACCATTCGGTCTCCCCATGAATAAATAAGTTACCTTATCTCGAAAGCCTCTCAGTTGAAGGATAATTGACTTTCCAGCTGTTCGTCCATGGTGACTGTTATTTCTGAAACTTCTGATAAAAAGAAAACATAAAAGATTAATCATTTATATTAATTATTCTCTACAACAGATGTTTAAAATGGAACATGTTTAAAAAATTATATGAAAGAAGTCACTAAACACTGGATTGTAAAGCATATTGCTACTGCACTATTTGTTGAAAATTCATTTTGATAGAGTATGTACAAATCATGCTATAGGTGTTATGGTTAGTCGAAGGTCGGGTATCACTACAAATGAATTAAAATCCATAACTGCTCAACCACCAGTGCTAGTGGAATCATTCAAATTAAAACTTATCTCATTGAAGGATCCAAACAAAGAACGGCAGTTGCAGTCCCCATCATAGCACAGGCCAAAAGGCATAAAGCCAAGCGGCACCGAAAGTGAATGCAGCTGAACTGTCCGTCATACGATATCATCACCATTGTAAACAATCAGAAAGCAATCAGAATATCAAAATATGATCCAGATGAAAAGCACAGCTCACAGTGTGCACTAGCACAGACTGCGACTCTCAGAAGAATATAATATAAACGACTCTCAGAAGAAAAGAATGATAAATGACTCTCAGAAGAAAAGAATGATAAACGACTCTCAGAAGAAAAGAATGAGCTTATATTTTTCAAATAAAATCTAGTGCTGACTAAAGAGAATGAGATATAAATGATAAGTTACAAAAATGTAACAATACAACTATATCTCTTTGTAATTGAGATGTTATTGGTTATGCTATCTTTTTTTCTTGCACTGCCAGAATGAAGCTTGCAGCTCTCTCCAGGTCTTCATAGTGTCTCCACATATATTGTTGTATGTTGGCAAGGTTTGACATCAAAGCTTAATATGGATGATACGTTCATTAAGATGTTCCAGAGTCTTGGTCCACTTTCTACAATGACATTCATCATTGCAGTTTGTTTCTTCAAGGTAAAAGCTGGCTCAAGAGTTTGTAGTGGCCTACTCTTAGAACATAGTAGAATAGAATGGCGTGGAAGCTGAAGAACATTTGGTTCTAATGTTATAGTCCGTTCAGAAATTAATAATCACACCTGAATTAGTTTTGCGTGATAACCGCTTGTTATTTTGCTTTCAAATTTTGCATGGAATCTTAGAATATTGATGACGTTATAGAAATATTTTTTGCTCTGAGAAATTTGATCTAGTTTAAAAGTTTTCTTCTTTAGGCTATATTAAATTCACCCTGTTCGAATTTGACACCATTTTAGGATATATACATTAATTTGGTGCTGTCATTGACGTAAAATTGTTTGACTATTGCAGAAACACTAACTTCAGGAAAATCCCGTGCACAAAACTGAATTGTTATTGAACGACATGACGCACCACGACCTTGGCATTAATTACCAAAGGGAAGTCGTATCTCTATTAATTTTGTGAAGACTCAGTAGACAATTTGTTGACTTTAAATACCAACATTTATATCTAAATTACAATGAGTTTGAAATGCAAATTTATAACTATTCAAAAGGTTACTGTTTTACTATATCAGCACCTCCTTAGGGAATCCAAGATGGGGCATTTATATTGTGATATTCATGACCTAGAGACGAACGCAACTCGCGCTTGGTCTTAATAGATCGTCATTTTCTCGCTGGATTAAACAAGACTCAGAGTGCACTCATGTCAATCAAGGAAGGAAAAGGAAAGTCGACAGCTTTGACATGGATGTCATAAAACGTGAGATATTGAAAATGTTTGCTAATAATGTACTTGTTACTCTCAGGAATTTGAAATTAAAATTGCATGCAGACTGCAATATTGACATTTCTAAAAGTACTCTATGGAAGATTGTGCGAGGATCCGGCTTCACTTTCTGAAAAACTGTTGGTGGAAGATGAGTACTGGAAACGAGATGATTACTATTTGTCCAGCCAGTAATGATTATCAACCTCTTGGAATCGTCAGATTCGGAATGATTAAAATTAAGATGAATTTAATTCCAGCTGCAGTTAGGACGTCCTGATGGTGACCGAAGGACAAGACTAATTGTAACCAATTGAATTCATGTTTGCAAATACACATAACGAACAACACCCACAATTAAGCACTATGTAGATACACATCTGACAAGAATTTGCAGTAAACTTGACAATTTAACACGATTACTGTAAACTCTAAAATTTGAATCAACTTGTGTGATATCATCATAAAAGATCAAAGGAATTCGCTGATGTGCAAAATCTGTTGTGTTTGTGGAATAAAAAATACCAAAATCTTTGCGTCATCAATATTCTAATATTGCATGCAAAATGTGAAACCAAAATAACAAGCGGTTATCACGCAAAGTTAATTCAGGTGTGATTATGAATTTCTGAACGGACTATAGTAGAAGAAGCATTCATATCAACCAGATCTTTTAGAGCAGTAATTAATTAAAAACAGATGCATACGTTAAAATTAATGGTACATTATCTGTCCAACAGCTTCTCAATTAATCCACAGGCAGACACTAGAAATGAAATAAAGCCACAATAATTTTTTTTAAATAAGGTGTTTCTTCTTTATTCATCCAACAACTACTCCTCCTCTTCATTATTTACCATTAAAAGGCTGTTTATGTGTGGACTTTGCTGTGACTCTTGTACCTTTTGTCCCAACACATCTATCATATCATGGCATTTTCAGGCACTGGGTTACATTCCCTCTTGATCTTAATGGCTTTGCCAGATTGTTTAATCTCCACTAAAAGAAGGTGGAGTAGGATCTTGATCAGCTTTTTTTCCTAACGCAAGTACTAACTGGCATTGTTCAGGCACTGTCCAGAATCTTGGCCCCATCAGTTAGTGCAATATTATGTTGTAAATACAATGGCCCAAAATGTTAGATGAATTGAGAAAAAAAATGTTCACTTGAAGTATTGTCTATATCTGCAATGTCGTTTCCTGTATAAATTTTACTGTCTTTTGTAAATCTTGCAGTGTCCCATATAGTTTTATCTGTAGTGTTGTATCTATAGGCCAATGGATTTTCCTCAGTCTACTATATTCAGTGCAGTTTTGAAGTATGCGTTCAGCAGCCTGTCCACATATACATGAGTTGACAATCAATCAAAAACTAATGTAAAAACCTTGAAATGTTACTGGAGTCTTTCAGTGGAGTTTGAACAGGATCAGAATCATCCTCCAGTTTAGTGAGAAGCAGTTTGGCTAAGCGCTTCAACTCAACATCTTTCTCTCCTCTGTTAAGTGCAAAAAGAAACAAGACAATTTAACAAACTCAAACATTAGTGATAAATAGATTTCCCTATCATTAACTACGTGCACTACATAAAATATTTATGAATATTTACTTAATATGATTAGAGTAAAGTAAAAAAGTAAAGTACCCCCGTCACGCCAAGTGGCGTATAGGGAAATATGGTAGTTAGTGACCCTATATTTTACAGACCTTCAGCACATGATTTTTGGGGTAATGTGGTCGGTATTACGACCGTGCTGCTTTACTTTCCCAGAAAAAAATCCGGTACCCATTTAAGGCTGGGTGAACCTGGAAGCCGTCAGTTGGGATCGAACCCTACCCCTTGTCCTTAATATGATTAGAAGCAAGATAAAATGAGCGTACTTGATGAGAGATCACAACAGCTAGGACTGAAGATTAATAGAGATAAGACCAACATTATGAGAATTAATGCAGTTGGCAATAACATAATAAAATTATGAGAAATACCTCTACTAGACGTACAATCTTACATATATCTGGGCAGTAATATAGATAAAGAGGGAGGAACAGAAAATGATATCAAAATAAGGATATCAAAAGCAAGAGGAGCTTACGTTGCACTGGGAAACATATGGAAATCCAAAGAAATTAGGTTAAATACAAAAATAAAAATTTTCAACTCAAATGTTAAGGTGGTCCTATTATATGGCTGTGAAACATGGAGAACAACAAAATTGACAATTATGAAGATACAGATTTTCATTAATGGATGCTTACGCAGAATAAAAGGATGGAAATGGCAGGACAATATCACTAACATTAGTGAATCACTTAAAAATAGAATTATGGAAATGTACCAGTCAAATAAAATACAGCGAAGACGAAGGCACTGGATAGGACACACTGCGGAAGATAACTGAGAGTATTACACAACAAGCCCTTTTTTAGAATCCCCAGGGGAAAAGACAAAGAGGAAGACCAAGGAATTCTTGGAGAAGACAGATAGAGGCAGAGATGAAGATGACGGGGAAGACATGGAATGATCTTAAAAGAATGGCAAAAAACAGAACGACTTGGAAAGTGTTTGTTGAAGACTTATGCTCCACTGGGAGCTAAAAAGGTAGAAGAAGAAGATTTAATATGATTATTCTTCTTGCTCTTGGCTACACTGTGTTTACATTTTGTGTTTTGCAAAACCGAACCAACTAGATACTTTGAAATCAAACTGAAGAGGAAAAAATAAACCTGTCAAGCAAGAAATTGTAATGAATTTCACTTGAATACACAAAACTGCAAGGAAAAATCTATTGAAAATACTGAGAAGTGAAACAACTCAAAAATATAAACTGAACAAATACTAGATACTGATGCATTTTAAAAAGAATAATGCTACTTTAATAAAAAGTAAAGTACCCCCGTCACGCCAAGTGGCGTATGAAATATGGTGTTAGTGACCCTATATTTTACAGACCTTCAGCACATGATTTTTTGGGGTAATGTGGTCGGTATTACGCCCGTGCTGCTTTACTTTCCCAGAAAAAAATCCGGTACCCATTTAAGGCTGGGTGAACACAGAAGCCGTCGGTTGGGATCGAACCCTACCCCTTGTCTTTTGTAATCCAGCTCACTAACCAGTGAGCTATCGCAGCTCCCTACTTTAATAATAAAATAAAAGAATTTGCTACCTTCAAATTACAATGTTTTAATCAAATTAATAGTATGAATATTTATGTTTCCTTGTGGTAATTCACTTTTGAGTGTTAATTTTTTCAACAACTTTAGAATCTGTAAACTGTTTCATTGAGTTTGTCCCCATTTGAATAACTTCTGATTCAGCATGTTGATTTGTTTAGTCTGGACTTCATCTCCACAAAGGTGAAACATTTTATTTTCAAGTCATTTCCTTGTAAACAACAATGTTCACAACTTGTGTGTACAGTGTGTAATTCTACAAGAACTACCTGCTTAAAAGTGTCTCCAACTGATCAACTATTCCAATATGATTCTTGAGTATAGCTAGAGCTTCATGGGATTCACAGAGCAATAACAAAATCTGAAAAATAACACAATCACAAACTATATGTATAATGGGGGTTTTAGTTTAAAAAAGGAAAAAAGTATATCTGTATTGTAGTGTATGAATAATATCATGTCAATGTCCATATTTTTCTACAGTCATAGCTGTTTTTATTAACTGATATTTTTGGTCATTTTGCTTGTTTTCTATTTACAAAATGCAAATATTGATTAAGCTTGAAAGTTCAAATATTTATGCTTTGTGACAAATCAGAACCACTTCTTAAAAAGCAATGCTAAGATTCAGCAAATACAAAATTGCTAGGTTTATAGCTAAAATAACACTTTGACACTAAAATCAGTTGTGATGGTGATTTGAGGATATGGTCTGTACCACATCAGGCACCCCATCTTTTTGTGAAAAAAATCACTATAGTCCGTTCAGATTCGTTTGCCGAGATGTTATGATTTATAATTCAAAAAGTTCTTGATGATTTCACATGATTTTTGGCATACGGTGTTAAAATGTCCATGTCACGAGAACATATGTGTTACTCGATGTCTAGCTATAACGGTTTTCTTAAAGCGGCGAATTCCTTTGATCTTTGCCCATGTAACTATTATTTTGACCCTAATCAAAATGTTTTACAGTAATCTAGTGCAACGATGACCCATAGGCGTGTCCATAAAATTTTACCTGGTGGCAAGTATACAAATTTTAAATTATATATAGAACTTTTGTTCGTAGAGTCAATTTGATATAGTTCCTTGCTCTTGGTGTGAGTTTCCCAAATGTTGTCGCTGCCTTTCAAATACGTACATTTAGTTCCTCATCTAAGGAAAGTGTGGCTGTAATAGTGGATCCAAGATAGCTGAACTTCTGTACTGACTCAAGCAGGCTTCCATTCAAAGTAATGGTTGTTGGTTTGCTTATAACATATTTTTGATTGCTTGGGTGGTCTTGAACAATAAACTGTTTAACAAATCAACTAGGAAATTTTGCAAATCAAACTATTTATCTGTAGACTTAATCAGAGTAATGATCATTCAGAATCAGACGAGTCAAATAGGTCGATTACTGCTTTCGGCTGAACAAACAACAAACCATCCTTTTTCCAATATTCCTCTTCTTGTCGTAACACATGATCCTCACATTTTACCCAGTAGTCTTTATTTATATTTGATAGAGCCTGATTTGTAAGTGTCTCAACATCGCATAATTTGAAAGTTTATTTGTATATGCTACGTGTCCTTTAACTTTTGCCCAAACTAGTTCTATAGGATTTAAGTGTGCATGATATGGAGGTAGTCTCAAACATCTATGGCCATGTTCTTGAATTAACTTGTCTATTTTAAATATCTTTGTACGTTGTGTCTGTTTTACAAGGCTAAGCAATTCGGGTTTCAAGTAGCTGTCGTTAACTTGTATGTGTTCTTTTATGAGCCACGTTTTGATTGCATCTTTTGTACTTGATGATGTTGGGATTCTATCTTCTACGTTAACTACGTTATGGTATGAAGCATTGTCCATTATCAGACAAGAAGGTCGATCTAATATTGGAAGGATACTTTTCTCGATCCAGTCTTTAAATATGTGTCCATTCATTTCGGAGTGGCAGTCTCTATTGTCTATGGATTTTGAAATGAAAACGAGATGAGCATTCTGCAACAACCCATTATATCTGCTACCTGCATGTGCAACTATCAAACGTTGCCCTTTACTGCTTGGTACTGATCTTTTAATACTTCCATCTGCTAACTGCCATTCCTTTTCATTTGTATGATGAGCGTTGATCCAAGTTTCATCTAAATAAACAATATCATAATCATTTTCGCGCATTTCCTTCACTTCACGTAAATACTTGCTTCTAAGAGCTACTAGATGTGGCTTCTCACAAATAATGTTTTTTCCACCAGCATACTTTCTAAAGGTGAAGCCTGCACTTCTTAATATTTTCCATAATGAAGTTTTTGATATTTCAATGTCGTTGTTAGTTTTCAGCCAAAGCTTCAACTTTCTAAGTGTCACTTCTTCGTTTATATCAAACATTCAACAGATTTCTCTTTTTACTAGGTCCTTATCAAAACTGTCTAACGTTTCTTTCCTTCCTTGCTTTCTTGCATTTGTTGGCAATAAATATCCGCTTCCTTTAACTATTCGATCAAATGAACGTTTACACAAACCTAAAATATGCATTGTTCTCTTCTCAGGGTTTGATAAAGAACAATAAAGATGTCCCTTTTTACGCTCTCTGCAGAGGTATTGATAAATCTTTATAGCAATGTTATGCTCAGTAAAATATTTTGCCTTTATATTCATTCTCACATAGACTTGCAGAAGATAATATGGATAGTGCCGCCTCCTTTCTGTAAATATTGAGATTTGCCTCTGAATTATGACTCGAACTCGAGTCTACGGCCGTGATTTTGACGTCACATAATTTCCGGTTTCGGCTAAAATGTCATTTTGTGCTAAACGGGAAATTTCATATGTAACATTTCTTTATAAAAATTTATAGTGGAAACATAACTATTTTAGGACGGTGTGCATTCAGCCGTGAAGGTCATGCCTATATGTTAAAGAATCAGCTGTGAGATGTAAGCATCTACATAATCCCGCCGGTGTTTATAATATCGATTAACTTTTTTTAAATATAGGTTAAATAAGGCATCTTTGAAACTGGATCACATTTCTTTGATAAAAAAATATTTTTATAGCGACATTAGTATTCTAAACCTAACTTCAAAAGATCAATGCAAATGAACAATAAGTTTTTGAAAAAAAAAAATTAATGTCTAGGCAAACGAATCTGAACGGACTATAGTACCAATTTTTAGGGAAAGGGTGAATATCAAAGAAGTGTTGGGAATTGGACCAGGAAACTTGGTGGCCTAGAGATAAGATGGCAGGCTCTGGACAAGAAGGCCCTAAGTTCAAATTTAGCCACAAGCAGCGGAAATTTTTTTAAAAATCAGTGGTTTCTTTTCTGGTTTTATCCTCCCCTGATCTCTGGGTAGCGAGATCCAATGTATTACCCTATAAAAAAAGGTTCACATGCACTCACGCGTGTTAACCCTAGATCACATCACCTATCTGGGAATCATATTTTTACTACACCTTTATAAAATTCACGAACCCTAAATGTTACATTTGGAATCCAAAAATTGTATTTTATGTAAACTACTGCTATACAGTATATTGTGTTTTTACACTAGGAGTGACATGAGAATCAGATGCAGTAATAATTTCCTGTTGTAGGTTTGATTTGGCCTGAAATTTGAACCCATGGTGTCGCTGTATTTTGAGCCATATGTTCAGCTCCCTTTTAGTGTCGTTCACTGCCTACCTGTGTTACAAAGGTTTGTTTGATGTCTTGCCGACAGCCAAAGAGATTTCCCCATCATGAGGGAAAAAAAAAACAAATTTCTTGAAAATTGGCCAAATTTATTTAAAAAAAAAAAACAACCACATTCTTACCACTGTAAATTGTACAAAGATAACATTGTGTTTGAAAATAAAAATCCAACATCAAAAGATACAAATAAAACATTCAGGGGTCACCAGAAGCAATAATTAGGGAGGTATACAAAGGGGGAAAATGTTTGCCTGCTGCAAACTGTTGAATTCCAAAAAAAACTTGTATTTTGAGTTTGTAAATTTTACGAAGGAGTCACATCTGGGCTTAAAGATCCATTTGCAGTTAAAAGTCAAAAAGAGGACTCCAAAAAAGGCTGCTGTCTGGGCAATAATTGTTAAGCAAAATCTACCCATGCTAAAGACAGATGTATCAGGCTTAAAGATACAAATATCATGACTTTGCCATAAGCTAGTGATGCAATGCATCCACGTCAACTTTACGGGTGAAAGCTAAGAAGAACGAGGAAAACCAGATCAGCAAGAAAGTGATGGTTTCAGTTATATCACAGTATATACGCCCAAAGTTGTCCCTTTTTGCCTGCTGTCAAACACTTATTATACATTATCAATGGCTATGTTTTCATCTAAATTACACTAACTGGGTGATTTGAATATGGCTTTGTTTGTGAAAAATAATAAATAATAAACTCCATAAAAGGCTGCTCTCTCACCATCCTAGCTTTTCACATGTCCATGACACTTGTTTTAAACACACCCTGAAAGGTAAGACTTCTAGCAAATCTTTTCCAACATAAACCAAGTCATCCATTCTTAACAACACAGAGAATGAACTAAGAACCTCACGGGATAAATGTCTTCATTAACAATGTCATATAAATTTACTGACAAGCAGGTAAGATTACCTCCCAGTGACTGTGTAATGTAGATGTCACTACAAAACGAAAAAAAGTCTTTAACAAAATGTTTTCAATTGGGTTGAAATAAAAACTGACCAAAGAACTTAGGGATGACTGCATTGGGAATGCAACTTTTATTCTCCAACCCACAGTAAACTCCTGGCACACCCCGGATTTAGGACAAAATTCACAACAACATATTTCATCATCTGTGCCATACCTGTTGGCGTAGGTGATCATGTCCCTCCACAATCTTCTACCAACAGTGCATCGAATCAGTTCTTGTGATTTGTCATGATTAGTCCAGGCAATTTAAGAAGGTAGTTTGCCATTCCTTTTCTTCTTGGCAGTGACTGTACTAGTCGGAGATCGCAGCCACTGTCTCTATACATGAGATCCTCTGCCTGCCATCGGGGTGTGGGAACCATAACTGGCACTACTTGTCGGCTGCTCCCACAACACCATCCACCACCTGCTCCAATGGCTTCCCATAAACCTGATAGGGGGGCTAAACGGGAGCTCCACCTTGCCCAGGGGTGTCCCGAAGACTAGCGGAGGAAAGGAGACGTCTTACTCCTCCTTTGGTAGGGCAGAACTCTATCCCGCTAACCATTTAGTCTTAAGAAATGAAATATAATAAACTGTTGATTGCCTAACAAGGACTGGTATTAAATAATGTTAGACAAAATGAATTACAATTAAGCCACATTTGGTGTGTATTACTTGTAGAAAAAATTATGTTCTAATATGCATGCTAATGATAAAATAGAGATCTATTACTGTTTCACTACCCACCTGCAAAGCTTCTTTAACCACATAACAATCAGGATTGGATAGCACAATCACAAGACCACCAATGCATGTTGAATCCTGCATTGAACCAGATCAAATGTACAATAATCTCTGGTAGAAAAACTTCAGTTACAATAATACTCCATTTACATATTTTTAAAAAAAATATATATATATATATCTATTGGCCTTTCGAGCCGTAGCGGGCCCATAGGGCATAGACCAAGATACTCCTTCATCTGAATTTCTGTTCTAGCAGTTTTCAATTCTTTTAAAGATATTTTATCAAATCTCGCCATTGGTCTCTGTTCTGTGCAAGCAGCTCTATCTCATTGAGGGAGCTGATTCCTGCTGCTCTTGCCTCTCTCATCAATGTTCTTCTCAGTGTCTCTCTGGGTCTTCCTCTTTTTCTCTTACCTGTTGTTTCCCACATGAGGACTTGCTTTGCTATTCGGATATTATTATATATATATATCTTTACTGCATTTTTCCATTACAGAGGTCTGCAAGAGGAGGGAACAACTCCATTTACATATTCTCTTTAAATAAAATTCAGCTAAATAATTTACAGCCAAATTAAAATATTTGTTCCATCTTTGAGCAGCAACAAAATACTATGTTGGTTAATACAAGAATACATAAGTTGATTCAGAGAAATGAAAGTCAATTAATGACAAGCATGTTAAGAAACTCACTCAAATATATCACGTGGAACACATGATGTCACCAATTAAATGTGTTTTCTTCACTTTCTCATACACTGCTTTGGTATAACTGTAACTGCTGATATGAAATGGGTAAAAAGCTCAGTCAAGTAGATTGTCTTAAATTTCAGGGAATAGTGTTAATATCAGATGGATGTCTTATTGAGGTAACAGGTAGAAGCGCACAAGCCAAGAATATTTTTTAATAAAATGACAAATATTTTACACAACAAGTTAATATAATTAAATAAAGAGTTTTGCACTGCTACAACGAACCACTGCTGCTCTATGATTTTGAATCATGGAGACTACACATAGAGATACAGCGCCAGATAAAAATCAGCTGAGATAGTTTTCTTTTTAGGACAGCTATCATGGACAACTAAAAAATCCAGTGAGAAGATACTAAAAGAGGTAGATGAAGAAAGTAAAATTATAAAACTAGAAAAAGGCAATCTATATTCGTGAGGCATGTGGGAGAGAAGTGAGGGTTAGAATACTTAGTAACCACAGGCAAAACAGAAGGCAGGAAAGAGAGAGAGGTATACAAAAGGAAAAGATGCTGGACGTTGAGTGCTTTACTTAGTCATAATGTTTTAGAAGTCTAAATAATGAAACCGATTGCTTTACTAATGTATTTATTGATATTAATCAACCAGTATTATTTTATCACATTCCTTCAATTATGCAATAGCAATATGGCTAAAGCTACTAGCTTCTGAAAGCACCATACTTCTCTTGCCATGTATGTTTCTCTTAAAATATTATAAATAAAAATTAATAAAGTAAAATACCTTTGCAAGGGCTATCCTCTTTTTAGAATCTAAAGCCATAGCCTTCATGGCTTCAAGTGCAGTCTTGGTAACCATATTAAATCCAATGCCCAGTTATTCTTCTTATAGATCAGACAATTTCCGGTGATCAGTCAGAATAGATAGAAAAGGTAGAAAACAGGATTTGCACTGAAAAGAGAACAGATGTTTTTTAAAGTTTCAAACCAAAATGACTAAGCAGATGACAATCATAAATTCTAAACTAAATACAAAACATCTGTAAGATGGTAGTCATATCAAGCATTGTGTTGTCTATGCATTGAAGGGTGATCCTTTAACAATTTCTATTCTTGTAATTGCTGGTGTATTCTGGATGAACAGAATCTGATCCAATTCCTGTTGTTATTTTAATATACTCGAAAAAATTGGACAGGTTAAATTTTTTTTTTTTTTTTGGTAAAGCTACCACATTCAATCAATACCATGTTACCTTTTGGGAATCTTTATTCTTGTGCATTTTTGTCTTTTTCTCCTTATTAAGACTAGTGTCCTTGAGGATATTTATTATTTCTCTTAGAATCTGTCTATTTCTCAGAAATGGGTTGGTTGGTTTCCTTAAACTATGCTTTTATAATTAAATTTTTTTACATTTGTCTGATCCCTCAACTTCCTTTGTCCTCATAGGACATGCATGGCAGGTGACAGCTGTTCTTTCCTCCTCTGATCATAGAATCCCAGTTGGTAATTAGGCAGGAACTACAACACTTTGTTAACTAAATTTGCAAGTGCCTGTCGGAAGTGCATTGGCTGGAATAAATACACAAAGCACAAGAGTATTACTTTGGAGAAAATAAAACCAATTGGCAGCTACTTCTTCATTAGCTAACAATTTAACCCTCGATTAAGATACCGTCATAAAAATTACCTCATCAAAATAAAAATTCTTCAAAATTTGACATTTGCTGTGGTCAAACATTCCCCCCCTCTGTATACCCTCTTAATCACTACTTCTGGTGACCCTGGTGTTGTATTTGTTTCCTTTGGTGTTGGATTTTTATTTTAATTGCATGAGATACAATCTTGTATAATGCATAAAACAATTTTCAACAAATTGGTTGTTTTTCTTTTCTTTTTTTGTTGTTGCTGTCATCACCACCATCAAGTGCCATCTCCGCATCGAAGGTTGGCTACCATGGAGCGCCTTTCTGCAGTCTCTTGCTTTGATGGTGCAGGCTGTCATAAGCTGGTTTGTCCATCTTTTGATGTTACTTGTCCATGTTAGTCATGGTCTGCCTCTTTTACCTTGTATTTTCCCTCCAGGACTACTTTTAGTAGGCTGTTGTGTCTTTTAACATGGCCCAAAAAAATCGCATTTGTTATCTTGGTCGTCAATGACATAAAAAAACCTTTGAAGCTCAGGAAATGCAGTGATTAATGCTATCGGGTAGCTGAACATACTGACGGACTTATGACAGCCGTATCAATAGACAATGTAACACATTCTGTCAAATTTCAGGTCATAAATCTACCTGCACAAGGAAGTCTGAGTCTTTGAGTCTCTCCTTTGATAAACACACAGGTGTGCATCAAAAGTTAAAAAAAAATACTATTTTCCCAATGTTACAATTAAGTGTTAGTAATTTTCACTACAAAATGTAACAACGTCAGTCACTGGTAGGAATCCTAATCGAGGGTTAAAATAAAAGCTTTTTTTTTCTTCTTTTTTCAACTCCCATTCTATTAATTTCACTACATATCTTCCTCATCTTTTTCATCTCTGTTTCCACCTATCTTCTCCAAGTATACTTTGCCTTTTTTTTTTTTTTCTTTCTTGCCCTGGAGAATAATAAAAAAAAAGCCCATATGTCGTGTAATACTATCAAATGACAACTGACTTCCTGAAAATATAAACTAGGCTGCATTAAAAAATTGTAATGTGACCCAAAGTGTTAGTACATAATGAATTTATTGTTATATACATCAAATTATAACATTATAGTTCATAACATAATGATTCATTCTTCTACCCTTCCTCCATTGCCGTTGGCGTCAAGGGGAGATACAATCTGTGATTCTTTGCTCTTCTGTTGGCCTTTTCTGGTGTTATCCCTCCTAGGGACTCTAGTATTCCCTTTATCCATCTCTTTCTTGGTCATTCTCTTAATCTGGCGTTTCCGTAGCGTTTGTTTATGGTTCTTTGAGTCATTGTTAGTTCTTTTTGTCTTGTTATGTGGCCAAACCAATTTATCTGTTGTTTCTTTATGTATTCAATGGCTGGTTCAATTTCGAGTTTCTTCCTCAGGTCGGTGTTTCTTACTCTGTCCCTTAAGCTGTTTCCTGTCATTCTTCTGACACATTTCATTTCAGTGGTTGTTATCTTTCTTATTGTTCTAGAGTCCAGCGTCCAATTCTGGCACTGATAGCACAGAGTTGGTAGAAAATTGATTTGTATATTGCCCTTTTTGCTTCCGTAGTTATTGCTTTGTTTTTCAATAGTGTTGATACTTGGTCTATAACTTGGCATGCTTTGTTACACCTTATATCTATCTCTGTCTCTTGGTTATTGTCTTGTGTTAACGTGCTACCCAGATATTTAAAAATGATTCATTGATTTTTAAATTCATCTACTATAACTATGCATGATTATTGTACTTTTTTTTAGTGTTAGTGTTGCTCAAAGTTACTGTTGAAACTTGTTGCATGCTGCTTCAAGAAAAATACACTAAATGGCTAATTTTATACATACAATTGAGTGATATATAAATGTCACAATGAAATATGGAATCAGGAATGTGATTACTCTGATTGACTACTACCTGATGATTAGACTAGACTAAACAATGATGAATATTCAATTGTGAGCTAGCAATAATAGAGAATGAATAGTCATCCGGCACCGGTTTAGAATTCAAATTATTCAAGTTGAGTCATCCTGCCTGCTCTGTTGTTTACAACAGTTGTACGGCAATGATGTAATGTAAGTTAAGTAAAAGTTGTTATTTAATTCAGTTTATTTGATAAATTGAATAACTTGTCCTGTTTAGTGTTACTGTTGCCACCGTTGTCAGTGTCAGCTGAGTGATGACTGTTGTCTTAGTATCTCGAGTCTCGAGTCAATCAGTGGAGACAAGGACAAGAAGACATCGAATTTGATCATCATATACTAATACTTATACTTACTATCCAGAAATTGTTAATAAAATTATTGAGAACTGTAAGCTGACAGCTTTTTTTAATTAATAAATATATATTACAAAATGAAAGATTATCAGAAATCGAAACAATTTTTGCTACACTTTGCGTCGATATTTACCACTAAGAAATAAAATCAAAATATGGCCATACTACCGCTTAGAGAAACGCGATATTCTATTGGACAAAAATTGAAGGATGTGCGGTTTAATTGGTCAAATTTATTCGTGAATATAGCATTTATGAACTAAAAACATCAACTTTCATTGCATTGCCTAAAAAGAATGGTGCAGTTGAATGCAGTGACTTTAGAACAATAAGCCTAATGAGCCATGTTACAAAAATCTTGCTAAAAGTTACACAAGGAAGGATTCAGAATAAAATCAATACTGAATTAGATGAGCAGCAATTTGGATTTAGGAAAAATAGCGGACAAAAGAAGCCATATTCTGCATGAGAACATTAATTGAAAAATACACAGAAGTAAACAAACCAATATATGCCTGCTTCATAGACTACACCAAAGCTTTTGATAGAGTACACCACAAACAACTTATAAAATGCCTAAAGAGATACATCTAGATGACATGGATATACGACTAATATGCAATCTATACTGGGAGCAAACAGCAATAATAAAATATAACAAAGAGTTCTCTACACCCATTGATATAAAAAGAGGAGTAAGACAAGGATGTATCCTATCAGGAATAATAGAACAAAGAAGTATGTGTTAGCACTCGGAAAAATTGACAGACAAACAACAATAGAAAAAAACGAAGAACAATATATGGTCCGAAGTGGGATCGAACCCGTACTCAGTGGCACCGCGCCTTGCCACGAGAAGCCGAACGCTTGGTACACTGCCACGCAGCCAACTAAAAAATTGGCTATTGCAGCAGTGTCTTCCACGAAAGGCGATCTCAATGACTATAGCATAGGGTAACGATCACAGACCGGAAACAAATTGTATATTTGTACTTTCCCATTAATGCAAGTATCTCCCAGTAGGGCTGAATACCTGTGTTGTAGACAAACATTTATTGGACGAAACAGCACGAATAGTAGTTCCCAGTGGTCATATACTGGGTACAAATAATAATACATAAATATTATTATATGGGGAACTTCCGAGGCGATAATAGGGAATAATAGAACAAAGAAGTATGTGTTAGCACTCGGAAAAATTGACAGACAAACAACAATAGAAAAAAACGAAGAACAATATATGGTCCGAAGTGGGATCGAACCCGTACTCAGTGGCACCGCGCCTTGCCACGAGAAGCCGAACGCTTGGTACACTGCCACGCAGCCAACTAAAAAATTGGCTATTGCAGCAGTGTCTTCCACGAAAGGCGATCTCAATGACTATAGCATAGGGTAACGATCACAGACCGGAAACAAATTGTATATTTGTACTTTCCCATTAATGCAAGTATCTCCCAGTAGGGCTGAATACCTGTGTTGTAGACAAACATTTATTGGACGAAACAGCACGAATAGTAGTTCCCAGTGGTCATATACTGGGTACAAATAATAATACATAAATATTATTATATGGGGAACTTCCGAGGCGATAATAGGGAATAATAGAACAAAGAAGTATGTGTTAGCACTCGGAAAAATTGACAGACAAACAACAATAGAAAAAAACGAAGAACAATATATGGTCCGAAGTGGGATCGAACCCGTACTCAGTGGCACCGCGCCTTGCCACGAGAAGCCGAACGCTTGGTACACTGCCACGCAGCCAACTAAAAAATTGGCTATTGCAGCAGTGTCTTCCACGAAAGGCGATCTCAATGACTATAGCATAGGGTAACGATCACAGACCGGAAACAAATTGTATATTTGTACTTTCCCATTAATGCAAGTATCTCCCAGTAGGGCTGAATACCTGTGTTGTAGACAAACATTTATTGGACGAAACAGCACGAATAGTAGTTCCCAGTGGTCATATACTGGGTACAAATAATAATACATAAATATTATTATATGGGGAACTTCCGAGGCGATAATAGGGAATAATAGAACAAAGAAGTATGTGTTAGCACTCGGAAAAATTGACAGACAAACAACAATAGAAAAAAACGAAGAACAATATATGGTCCGAAGTGGGATCGAACCCGTACTCAGTGGCACCGCGCCTTGCCACGAGAAGCCGAACGCTTGGTACACTGCCACGCAGCCAACTAAAAAATTGGCTATTGCAGCAGTGTCTTCCACGAAAGGCGATCTCAATGACTATAGCATAGGGTAACGATCACAGACCGGAAACAAATTGTATATTTGTACTTTCCCATTAATGCAAGTATCTCCCAGTAGGGCTGAATACCTGTGTTGTAGACAAACATTTATTGGACGAAACAGCACGAATAGTAGTTCCCAGTGGTCATATACTGGGTACAAATAATAATACATAAATATTATTATATGGGGAACTTCCGAGGCGATAATAGGGAATAATAGAACAAAGAAGTATGTGTTAGCACTCGGAAAAATTGACAGACAAACAACAATAGAAAAAAACGAAGAACAATATATGGTCCGAAGTGGGATCGAACCCGTACTCAGTGGCACCGCGCCTTGCCACGAGAAGCCGAACGCTTGGTACACTGCCACGCAGCCAACTAAAAAATTGGCTATTGCAGCAGTGTCTTCCACGAAAGGCGATCTCAATGACTATAGCATAGGGTAACGATCACAGACCGGAAACAAATTGTATATTTGTACTTTCCCATTAATGCAAGTATCTCCCAGTAGGGCTGAATACCTGTGTTGTAGACAAACATTTATTGGACGAAACAGCACGAATAGTAGTTCCCAGTGGTCATATACTGGGTACAAATAATAATACATAAATATTATTATATGGGAACTTCCGAGGCGATAATAGGGAATAATAGAACAAAGAAGTATGTGTTAGCACTCGGAAAAATTGACAGACAAACAACAATAGAAAAAAACGAAGAACAATATATGGTCCGAAGTGGGATCGAACCCGTACTCAGTGGCACCGCGCCTTGCCACGAGAAGCCGAACGCTTGGTACACTGCCACGCAGCCAACTAAAAAATTGGCTATTGCAGCAGTGTCTTCCACGAAAGGCGATCTCAATGACTATAGCATAGGGTAACGATCACAGACCGGAAACAAATTGTATATTTGTACTTTCCCATTAATGCAAGTATCTCCCAGTAGGGCTGAATACCTGTGTTGTAGACAAACATTTATTGGACGAAACAGCACGAATAGTAGTTCCCAGTGGTCATATACTGGGTACAAATAATAATACATAAATATTATTATATGGGGAACTTCCGAGGCGATAATAGGGAATAATAGAACAAAGAAGTATGTGTTAGCACTCGGAAAAATTGACAGACAAACAACAATAGAAAAAAACGAAGAACAATATATGGTCCGAAGTGGGATCGAACCCGTACTCAGTGGCACCGCGCCTTGCCACGAGAAGCCGAACGCTTGGTACACTGCCACGCAGCCAACTAAAAAATTGGCTATTGCAGCAGTGTCTTCCACGAAAGGCGATCTCAATGACTATAGCATAGGGTAACGATCACAGACCGGAAACAAATTGTATATTTGTACTTTCCCATTAATGCAAGTATCTCCCAGTAGGGCTGAATACCTGTGTTGTAGACAAACATTTATTGGACGAAACAGCACGAATAGTAGTTCCCAGTGGTCATATACTGGGTACAAATAATAATACATAAATATTATTATATGGGGAACTTCCGAGGCGATAATAGGGAATAATAGAACAAAGAAGTATGTGTTAGCACTCGGAAAAATTGACAGACAAACAACAATAGAAAAAAACGAAGAACAATATATGGTCCGAAGTGGGATCGAACCCGTACTCAGTGGCACCGCGCCTTGCCACGAGAAGCCGAACGCTTGGTACACTGCCACGCAGCCAACTAAAAAATTGGCTATTGCAGCAGTGTCTTCCACGAAAGGCGATCTCAATGACTATAGCATAGGGTAACGATCACAGACCGGAAACAAATTGTATATTTGTACTTTCCCATTAATGCAAGTATCTCCCAGTAGGGCTGAATACCTGTGTTGTAGACAAACATTTATTGGACGAAACAGCACGAATAGTAGTTCCCAGTGGTCATATACTGGGTACAAATAATAATACATAAATATTATTATATGGGGAACTTCCGAGGCGATAATAGGGAATAATAGAACAAAGAAGTATGTGTTAGCACTCGGAAAAATTGACAGACAAACAACAATAGAAAAAAACGAAGAACAATATATGGTCCGAAGTGGGATCGAACCCGTACTCAGTGGCACCGCGCCTTGCCACGAGAAGCCGAACGCTTGGTACACTGCCACGCAGCCAACTAAAAAATTGGCTATTGCAGCAGTGTCTTCCACGAAAGGCGATCTCAATGACTATAGCATAGGGTAACGATCACAGACCGGAAACAAATTGTATATTTGTACTTTCCCATTAATGCAAGTATCTCCCAGTAGGGCTGAATACCTGTGTTGTAGACAAACATTTATTGGACGAAACAGCACGAATAGTAGTTCCCAGTGGTCATATACTGGGTACAAATAATAATACATAAATATTATTATATGGGGAACTTCCGAGGCGATAATAGGGAATAATAGAACAAAGAAGTATGTGTTAGCACTCGGAAAAATTGACAGACAAACAACAATAGAAAAAAACGAAGAACAATATATGGTCCGAAGTGGGATCGAACCCGTACTCAGTGGCACCGCGCCTTGCCACGAGAAGCCGAACGCTTGGTACACTGCCACGCAGCCAACTAAAAAATTGGCTATTGCAGCAGTGTCTTCCACGAAAGGCGATCTCAATGACTATAGCATAGGGTAACGATCACAGACCGGAAACAAATTGTATATTTGTACTTTCCCATTAATGCAAGTATCTCCCAGTAGGGCTGAATACCTGTGTTGTAGACAAACATTTATTGGACGAAACAGCACGAATAGTAGTTCCCAGTGGTCATATACTGGGTACAAATAATAATACATAAATATTATTATATGGGGAACTTCCGAGGCGATAATAGGGAATAATAGAACAAAGAAGTATGTGTTAGCACTCGGAAAAATTGACAGACAAACAACAATAGAAAAAAACGAAGAACAATATATGGTCCGAAGTGGGATCGAACCCGTACTCAGTGGCACCGCGCCTTGCCACGAGAAGCCGAACGCTTGGTACACTGCCACGCAGCCAACTAAAAATTGGCTATTGCAGCAGTGTCTTCCACGAAAGGCGATCTCAATGACTATAGCATAGGGTAACGATCACAGACCGGAAACAAATTGTATATTTGTACTTTCCCATTAATGCAAGTATCTCCCAGTAGGGCTGAATACCTGTGTTGTAGACAAACATTTATTGGACGAAACAGCACGAATAGTAGTTCCCAGTGGTCATATACTGGGTACAAATAATAATACATAAATATTATTATATGGGGAACTTCCGAGGCGATAATAGGGAATATAGAACAAAGAAGTATGTGTTAGCACTCGGAAAAATTGACAGACAAACAACAATAGAAAAAAACGAAGAACAATATATGGTCCGAAGTGGGATCGAACCCGTACTCAGTGGCACCGCGCCTTGCCACGAGAAGCCGAACGCTTGGTACACTGCCACGCAGCCAACTAAAAAATTGGCTATTGCAGCAGTGTCTTCCACGAAAGGCGATCTCAATGACTATAGCATAGGGTAACGATCACAGACCGGAAACAAATTGTATATTTGTACTTTCCCATTAATGCAAGTATCTCCCAGTAGGGCTGAATACCTGTGTTGTAGACAAACATTTATTGGACGAAACAGCACGAATAGTAGTTCCCAGTGGTCATATACTGGGTACAAATAATAATACATAAATATTATTATATGGGGAACTTCCGAGGCGATAATAGGGAATAATAGAACAAAGAAGTATGTGTTAGCACTCGGAAAAATTGACAGACAAACAACAATAGAAAAAAAACGAAGAACAATATATGGTCCGAAGTGGGATCGAACCCGTACTCAGTGGCACCGCGCCTTGCCACGAGAAGCCGAACGCTTGGTACACTGCCACGCAGCCAACTAAAAAATGGCTATTGCAGCAGTGTCTTCCACGAAAGGCGATCTCAATGACTATAGCATAGGGTAACGATCACAGACCGGAAACAAATTGTATATTTGTACTTTCCCATTAATGCAAGTATCTCCCAGTAGGGCTGAATACCTGTGTTGTAGACAAACATTTATTGGACGAAACAGCACGAATAGTAGTTCCCAGTGGTCATATACTGGGTACAAATAATAATACATAAATATTATTATATGGGGAACTTCCGAGGCGATAATAGGGAATAATAGAACAAAGAAGTATGTGTTAGCACTCGGAAAAATTGACAGACAAACAACAATAGAAAAAAACGAAGAACAATATATGGTCCGAAGTGGGATCGAACCCGTACTCAGTGGCACCGCGCCTTGCCACGAGAAGCCGAACGCTTGGTACACTGCCACGCAGCCAACTAAAAAATTGGCTATTGCAGCAGTGTCTTCCACGAAAGGCGATCTCAATGACTATAGCATAGGGTAACGATCACAGACCGGAAACAAATTGTATATTTGTACTTTCCCATTAATGCAAGTATCTCCCAGTAGGGCTGAATACCTGTGTTGTAGACAAACATTTATTGGACGAAACAGCACGAATAGTAGTTCCCAGTGGTCATATACTGGGTACAAATAATAATACATAAATATTATTATATGGGGAACTTCCGAGGCGATAATAGGGAATAATAGAACAAAGAAGTATGTGTTAGCACTCGGAAAATTGACAGACAAACAACAATAGAAAAAAACGAAGAACAATATATGGTCCGAAGTGGGATCGAACCCGTACTCAGTGGCACCGCGCCTTGCCACGAGAAGCCGAACGCTTGGTACACTGCCACGCAGCCAACTAAAAAATTGGCTATTGCAGCAGTGTCTTCCACGAAAGGCGATCTCAATGACTATAGCATAGGGTAACGATCACAGACCGGAAACAAATTGTATATTTGTACTTTCCCATTAATGCAAGTATCTCCCAGTAGGGCTGAATACCTGTGTTGTAGACAAACATTTATTGGACGAAACAGCACGAATAGTAGTTCCCAGTGGTCATATACTGGGTACAAATAATAATACATAAAATATTATTATATGGGAACTTCCGAGGCGATAATAGGGATAATAGAACAAAGAAGTATGTGTTAGCACTCGGAAAAATTGACAGACAAACAACAATAGAAAAAAAACGAAGAACAATATATGGTCCGAAGTGGGATCGAACCCGTACTCAGTGGCACCGCGCCTTGCCACGAGAAGCCGAACGCTTGGTACACTGCCACGCAGCCAACTAAAAAATTGGCTATTGCAGCAGTGTCTTCCACGAAAGGCGATCTCAATGACTATAGCATAGGGTAACGATCACAGACCGGAAACAAATTGTATATTTGTACTTTCCCATTAATGCAAGTATCTCCCAGTAGGGCTGAATACCTGTGTTGTAGACAAACATTTATTGGACGAAACAGCACGAATAGTAGTTCCCAGTGGTCATATACTGGGTACAAATAATAATACATAAATATTATTATATGGGGAACTTCCGAGGCGATAATAGGGAATAATAGAACAAAGAAGTATGTGTTAGCACTCGGAAAATTGACAGACAAACAACAATAGAAAAAAACGAAGAACAATATATGGTCCGAAGTGGGATCGAACCCGTACTCAGTGGCACCGCGCCTTGCCACGAGAAGCCGAACGCTTGGTACACTGCCACGCAGCCAACTAAAAAATTGGCTATTGCAGCAGTGTCTTCCACGAAAGGCGATCTCAATGACTATAGCATAGGGTAACGATCACAGACCGAAACAAATTGTATATTTGTACTTTCCCATTAATGCAAGTATCTCCCAGTAGGGCTGAATACCTGTGTTGTAGACAAACATTTATTGGACGAAACAGCACGAATAGTAGTTCCCAGTGGTCATATACTGGGTACAAATAATAATACATAAATATTATTATATGGGGAACTTCCGAGGCGATAATAGGGAATAATAGAACAAAGAAGTATGTGTTAGCACTCGGAAAAATTGACAGACAAACAACAATAGAAAAAAACGAAGAACAATATATGGTCCGAAGTGGGATCGAACCCGTACTCAGTGGCACCGCGCCTTGCCACGAGAAGCCGAACGCTTGGTACACTGCCACGCAGCCAACTAAAAAATTGGCTATTGCAGCAGTGTCTTCCACGAAAGGCGATCTCAATGACTATAGCATAGGGTAACGATCACAGACCGGAAACAAATTGTATATTTGTACTTTCCATTAATGCAAGTATCTCCCAGTAGGGCTGAATACCTGTGTTGTAGACAAACATTTATTGGACGAAACAGCACGAATAGTAGTTCCCAGTGGTCATATACTGGGTACAAATAATAATACATAAATATTATTATATGGGGAACTTCCGAGGCGATAATAGGGAATAATAGAACAAAGAAGTATGTGTTAGCACTCGGAAAAATTGACAGACAAACAACAATAGAAAAAACGAAGAACAATATATGGTCCGAAGTGGGATCGAACCCGTACTCAGTGGCACCGCGCCTTGCCACGAGAAGCCGAACGCTTGGTACACTGCCACGCAGCCAACTAAAAAATTGGCTATTGCAGCAGTGTCTTCCACGAAAGGCGATCTCAATGACTATAGCATAGGGTAACGATCACAGACCGGAAACAAATTGTATATTTGTACTTTCCCATTAATGCAAGTATCTCCCAGTAGGGCTGAATACCTGTGTTGTAGACAAACATTTATTGGACGAAACAGCACGAATAGTAGTTCCCAGTGGTCATATACTGGGTACAAATAATAATACATAAATATTATTATATGGGGAACTTCCGAGGCGATAATAGGGAATATAGAACAAAGAAGTATGTGTTAGCACTCGGAAAATTGACAGACAAACAACAATAGAAAAAAACGAAGAACAATATATGGTCCGAAGTGGGATCGAACCCGTACTCAGTGGCACCGCGCCTTGCCACGAGAAGCCGAACGCTTGGTACACTGCCACGCAGCCAACTAAAAAATTGGCTATTGCAGCAGTGTCTTCCACGAAAGGCGATCTCAATGACTATAGCATAGGGTAACGATCACAGACCGGAAACAAATTGTATATTTGTACTTTCCTTTAATGCAAGTATTCCCAGTAGGGCTGAAATGTGTTGTAGACAAACATTTATGGACGAAACAGCACGAATAGTAGTTCCCAGTGGTCATATACTGGGTACAAATAATAATACATAAATATTATTATATGGGGAACTTCCGAGGCGATAATAGGGAATAATAGAACAAAGAAGTATGTGTTAGCACTCGGAAAAATTGACAGACAAAAAAACAATAGAAAAAACGAAGAACAATATATGGTCCGAAGTGGGATCGAACCCGTACTCAGTGGCACCGCGCCTTGCCACGAGAAGCCGAACGCTTGGTACACTGCCACGCAGCCAACTAAAAAATTGGCTATTGCAGCAGTGTCTTCCACGAAAGGCGATCTCAATGACTATAGCATAGGGTAACGATCACAGACCGGAAACAAATTGTATATTTGTACTTTCCATTAATGCAAGTATCTCCCAGTAGGGCTGAATACTGTGTTGTAGACAAACATTTATTGGACGAAACAGCACGAATAGTAGTTCCCAGTGGTATATACTGGGTACAAATAATAATACATAAATATTATTATATGGGGAACTTCCGAGGCGATAATAGGGAATAATAGAACAAAGAAGTATGTGTTAGCACTCGGAAAAATTGACAGACAAACAACAATAGAAAAAAACGAAGAACAATATATGGTCCGAAGTGGGATCGAACCCGTACTCAGTGGCACCGCGCCTTGCACGAGAAGCCGAACGCTTGGTACACTGCACGCAGCCAACTAAAAAATTGGCTATTGCAGCAGTGTCTTCCACGAAAGGCGATCTCAATGACTATAGCATAGGGTAACGATCACAGACGGAAACAAATTGTATATTTGTTACTTTCCCATTAATGCAAGTATCTCCCAGTAGGGCTGAATACCTTGTGTTGTAGACAAACATTTATTGGACGAAACAGCACGAATAGTAGTTCCCAGTGGTCATATACTGGGTACAAATAATAATACATAAATATTATTATATGGGGAACTTCCGAGGCGATAATAGGGAATAATAGAACAAAGAAGTATGTGTTAGCACTCGGAAAAATGACAGACAAACAACAATAGAAAAAAAACGAAGAACAATATATGGTCCGAAGTGGGATCGAACCCGTACTCAGTGGCACCGCGCCTTGCCACGAGAAGCCGAACGCTTGGTACACTGCCACGCAGCCAACTAAAAAAATGGCTATTGCAGCAGTGTCTTCCACGAAAGGCGATCTCAATGACTATAGCATAGGGTAACGATCACAGACCGGAAACAAATTGTATATTTGTACTTTCCCATTAATGCAAGTATCTCCCAGTAGGGCTGAATACCTGTGTTGTAGACAAAACATTTATTGGACGAAACAGCACGAATAGTAGTTCCCAGTGGTCATATACTGGGTACAAATAATAATACATAAATATTATTATATGGGGAACTTCCGAGGCGATAATAGGGAATAATAGAACAAAGAAGTATGTGTTAGCACTCGGAAAAATTGACAGACAAACAACAATAGAAAAAAACGAAGAACAATATATGGTCCGAAGTGGATCGAACCCGTACTCAGTGGCACCGCGCCTTGCCACGAGAAGCCGAACGCTTGGTACACTGCCACGCAGCCAACTAAAAAAATTGGCTATTGCAGCAGTGTCTTCCACGAAAGGCGATCTCAATGACTATAGCATAGGGTAACGATCACAGACCGGAAACAAATTGTATATTTGTACTTTCCCATTAATGCAAGTATCTCCCAGTAGGGCTGAATACCTGTGTTGTAGACAAACATTTATTGGACGAAACAGCACGAATAGTAGTTCCCAGTGGTCATATACTGGGTACAAATAATAATACATAAATATTATTATATGGGGAACTTCCGAGGCGATAATAGGGAATAATAGAACAAAGAAGTATGTGTTAGCACTCGGAAAAAATTGACAGACAAACAACAATAAAAAAAAAAACGAAGAAACAATATATGGTCCGAAGTGGGATCGAACCGTACTCAGTGGCACCGCGCCTTGCCACGAGAAGCCGAACGCTTGGTACACTGCACGCAGCCAACTAAAAATTGGCTATTGCAGCAGTGTCTCCACGAAAGGCGATCTCAATGACTATAGCATAGGGTAACGATCACAGACCGGAAACAAATTGTATATTTGTACTTTCCATTAATGCAAGTATCTCCCAGTAGGGCTGAATACCTGTGTTGTAGACAAACATTTATTGGACGAAACAGCACGAATAGTAGTTCCCAGTGGTCATATACTGGGTACAAATAATAATACATAAATATTATTATATGGGGAACTTCCGAGGCGATAATAGGGAATAATAGAACAAAGAAGTATGTGTTAGCACTCGGAAAAATTGACAGACAAACAACAATAGAAAAAAAACGAAGAACAATATATGGTCCGAAGTGGGATCGAACCCGTACTCAGTGGCACCGCGCCTTGCACGACGAGAAGCCGAACGCTTGGTACACTGCACGCAGCCAACTAAAAATGGCTATTGCAGCAGTGTCTTCCACGAAAGGCGATCTCAATGACTATAGCATAGGGTAACGATCACAGACCGGAAACAAATTGTATATTTACTTTCCCATTAATGCAAGTATCTCCCAGTAGGGCTGAATACCTGTGTTGTAGACAAACATTTATTGGACGAAACAGCACGAATAGTAGTTCCCAGTGGTCATATACTGGGTACAAATAATAATACATAAATATTATTATATGGGGAACTTCCGAGGCGATAATAGGGAATAATAGAACAAAGAAGTATGTGTTAGCACTCGGAAAAATTGACAGACAAACAACAATAGAAAAAAACGAAGAACAATATATGGTCCGAAGTGGGATCGAACCCGTACTCAGTGGCACCGCGCCTTGCCACGAGAAGCCGAACGCTTGGTACACTGCCACGCAGCCAACTAAAAAATTGGCTATTGCAGCAGTGTCCCACGAAAGGCGATCTCAATGACTATAGCATAGGGTAACGATCACAGACCGGAAACAAATTGTATATTTGTACTTTCCCATTAATGCAAGTATCTCCCAGTAGGGCTGAATACTTGTGTTGTAGACAAACATTTATTGGACGAAACAGCACGAATAGTAGTTCCCAGTGGTTATATACTGGTACAAATAATATACATAAATATTATTATATGGGGAACTTCCGAGGCGATAATAGGGAATAATAGAACAAAGAAGTATGTGTTAGCACTCGGAAAAATTGACAGACAAACAACAATAGAAAAAAAACGAAGAACAATATATGGTCCGAAGTGGGATCGAACCCGTACTCAGTGGCACCGCGCCTTGCCACGAGAAGCCGAACGCTTGGTACACTGCCACGCAGCAACTAAAAATTGGCTATTGCAGCAGTGTCTTCCACGAAGGCGATCTCAATGACTATAGCATAGGGTAACGATCACAGACCGGAAACAAATTGTATATTTGTACTTTCCCATTAATGCAAGTATCTCCCAGTAGGGCTGAATACTGTGTTGTAGACAAACATTTATTGGACGAAACAGCACGAATAGTAGTTCCCAGTGGTCATATACTGGGTACAAATAATAATACATAAATATTATTATATGGGGAACTTCCGAGGCGATAATAGGGAATAAATAGAACAAAGAAGTATGTGTTAGCACTCGGAAAAATTGACAGACAAACAACAATAGAAAAAAACGAAGAACAATATATGGTCCGAAGTGGGATCGAACCCGTACTCAGTGGCACCGCGCCTTGCCACGAGAAGCCGAACGCTTGGTACACTACCACGCAGCCAACTAAAAAATTGGCTATTGCAGCAGTGTCTTCCACGAAAGGCGATCTCAATGACTATAGCATAGGGTAACGATCACAGACCGGAAACAATTGTATATTTGTACTTTCCCATTAATGCAAGTATCTCCCAGTAGGGCTGAATACTGTGTTGTAGACAAACATTTATTGGACGAAACAGCACGAATAGTAGTCCCAGTGGTCATATACTGGGTACAAATAATAATACATAATATTATTATATGGGGAACTTCCGAGGCGATAATAGGGAATAATAGAACAAAGAAGTATGTGTTAGCACTCGGAAAAATTGACAGACAAACAACAATAGAAAAAAACGAAGAACAATATATGGTCCGAAGTGGGATCGAACCGTACTCAGTGGCACCGCGCCTTGCCACGAGAAGCCGAACGCTTGGTACACTGCCACGCAGCCAACTAAAAAATGGCTATTGCAGCAGTGTCTTCCACGAAAGGCGATCTCAATGACTATAGCATAGGGTAACGATCACAGACCGGAAACAAATTGTATATTTGTACTTTCCCATTAATGCAAGTATCTCCCAGTAGGGCTGAATACCTGTGTTGTAGACAAACATTTATTGGACGAAAACAGCACGAATAGTAGTTCCCAGTGGTCATATATACTGGGTACAAATAATAATACATAAATATTATTATATGGGAACTTCCGAGGCGATAATAGGGAATAATAGAACAAAGAAGTATGTGTTAGCACTCGGAAAAAATTGACAGACAAACAACAATAGAAAAAAACGAAGAACAATATATGGTCCGAAGTGGGATCGAACCCGTACTCAGTGGCACCGCGCCTTGCCACGAGAAGCCGAACGCTTGGTACACTGCCACGCAGCCAACTAAAAAATGGCTATTGCAGCAGTGTCTTCCACGAAAGGCGATCTCAATGACTATAGCATAGGGTAACGATCACAGACCGGAAACAAATTGTATTTGTACTTTCCATTAATGCAAGTATCTCCCAGTAGGGCTGAATACCTGTGTTGTAGACAAACATTTATTGGACGAAACAGCACGAATAGTAGTTCCCAGTGGTCATATACTGGGTACAAATAATAATACATAAATATTATTATATGGGAACTTCCGAGGCGATAATAGGGAATAATAGAACAAAGAAGTATGTGTTAGCACTCGGAAAAATGACAGACAAAACAACAATAGAAAAAAACGAAGAACAATATATGGTCCGAAGTGGGATCGAACCCGTACTCAGTGGCACCGCGCCTTGCCACGAGAAGCCGAACGCTTGGTACACTGCCACGCAGCAACTAAAAAATTGGCTATTGCAGCAGTGTCTTCCACGAAGGCGATCTCAATGACTATAGCATAGGGTAACGATCACAGACCGGAAACAAATTGTATATTTGTACTTTCCCATTAATGCAAGTATCTCCCAGTAGGGCTGAATACCTGTGTTGTAGACAAACATTTATTGGACGAAACAGCACGAATAGTAGTTCCCAGTGGTATATACTGGGTACAAATAATAATACATAAATATTATTATATGGGGAACTCCGAGGCGATAATAGGGAATAAAGAACAAAGAAGTATGTGTTAGCACTCGGAAAAATTGACAGACAAACAAACAATAGAAAAACGAAGAACAATATATGGTCCGAAGTGGGATCGAACCCGTACTCAGTGGCACCGCGCCTTGCCACGAGAAGCGAACGCTTGGTACACTGCCACGCAGCCAACTAAAAAATTGGCTATTGCAGCAGTGTCTTCCACGAAAGGCGATCTCAATGACTATAGCATAGGGTAACGATCACAGACCGGAAACAAATTGTATATTTGTACTTCCCATTAATGCAAGTATCTCCCAGTAGGGCTGAATACTTGTGTTGTAGACAAACATTTATTGGACGAAACAGCACGAATAGTAGTTCCCAGTGGCATTATTACTGGGTACAAATAATAATACATAAATATTATTATATGGGGAACTTCCGAGGCGATAATAGGGAATAAATAGAACAAAGAAGTATGTGTTAGCACTCGGAAAAATTGACAGACAAACAACAATAGAAAAAAACGAAGAACAATATATGGTCCGAAGTGGGATCGAACCCGTACTCAGTGGCACCGCGCCTTGCCACGAGAAGCCGAACGCTTGGTACACTGCCACGCAGCCAACTAAAAAATTGGCTATTGCAGCGTGTCTTCCACGAAAGGCGATCTCAATGACTATAGCATAGGGTAACGATCACAGACCGGAAACAAATTGTATATTTGTACTTTCCCATTAATGCAAGTATCTCCCAGTAGGGCTGAATACCTGTGTTGTAGACAAACATTTATTGGACGAAACAGCACGAATAGTAGTCCCAGTGGTCATATACTGGGTACAAATAATAATACATATAAATTATATGGGGAACTTCCGAGGCGATAATAGGGAATAATAGAACAAAGAAGTATGTTAGCACTCGGAAAAATTGACAGACAAACAACAATAGAAAAAACGAAGAACAATATATGGTCCGAAGTGGGATCGAACCCGTACTCAGTGGCCACCGCGCCTTGCCACGAGAAGCCGAACGCTTGGTACACTGCCACGCAGCCAACTAAAAAATTGGCTATTGCAGCAGTGTCTTCCACGAAAGGCGATCTCAATGACTATAGCATAGGGTAACGATCACAGACCGGAAACAAATTGTATATTTGTACTTTCATTAATGCAAGTATCTCCCAGTAGGGCTGAATACCTGTGTTGTAGACAAACATTATTGGACGAAACAGCACGATAGTAGTCCAGTTGTCATATATACTGGGTACAAATAATAATACATAAATTATTATATGGGGAACTTCCGAGGCGATAATAGGGAATAATAGAACAAAGAAGTATGTGTTAGCACTCGGAAAAATTGACAGACAAACAACAATAGAAAAAACGAAGAACAATATATGGTCCGAAGTGGGATCGAACCCGTACTCAGTGGCACCGCGCCTTGCCACGAGAAGCCGAACGCTTGGTACACTGCCACGCAGCCAACTAAAAAATTGGCTATTGCAGCAGTGTCTTCCACGAAAGGCGATCTCAATGACTATAGCATAGGGTAACGATCACAGACCGGAAATAAATTGTATATTTGTACTTTCCATTAATGCAAGTATCTCCCAGTAGGGCTGAATACCTGTGTGTAGACAAACATTTATTGGACGAAACAGCACGAATAGTAGTTCCCAGTGGTCATATACTGGGTACAAATAATAATACATAAATATTATTATATGGGGAACTTCCGAGGCGATAATAGGGAATAATAGAACAAAGAAGTATGTGTTAGCACTCGGAAAAATTGACAGACAAACAACAATAGAAAAAAACGAAGAACAATATATGGTCCGAAGTGGGATCGAACCCGTACTCAGTGGCACCGCGCCTTGCCACGAGAAGCCCGAACGCTTGGTACACTGCCACGCAGCCAACTAAAAAATTGGCTATTGCAGCAGTGTCTTCCACGAAAGGCGATCTCAATGACTATAGCATAGGGTTAACGATCACAGACCGGAAACAAATTGTATATTTGTACTTTCCCTTAATGCAAGTATCTCCCAGTAGGGCTGAATACCTGTGTTGTAGACAAACATTTATTGGACGAAACAGCACGAATAGTAGTTTCCAGTGGTCATATACTGGGTACAAATAATAATACATAAATATTATTATATGGGGAACTTCCGAGGCGATAATAGGGAATAATAGAACAAAGAAGTATGTGTTAGCACTCGGAAAAATTGACAGACAAACAACAATAGAAAAAAACGAAGAACAATATATGGTCCGAAGTGGGATCGAACCCGTACTCAGTGGCACCGCGCCTTGCCACGAGAAGCCGAACGCTTGGTACACTGCCACGCAGCCAACTAAAAAATTGGCTATTGCAGCAGTGTCTTCCACGAAAGGCGATCTCAATGACTATAGCATAGGGTAACGATCACAGACCGGAAACAAATTGTATATTTGTACTTTCCCTTAATGCAAGTATCTCCAGTAGGGCTGAATACTGTGTTGTAGACAAACATTATTGGACGAAACAGCACGAATAGTAGTTCCCAGTGGTCATATACTGGTACAAATAATAATACATAAATATTATTATATGGGGAACTTCGAGGCGATAATAGGGAATATAGAACAAAGAAGTATGTGTTAGCACTCGGAAAAATTGACAGACAAACACAATAGAAAAAAACGAAGACAATATATGGTCCGAAGTGGGATCGAACCGTACTCAGTGGCACCGCGCCTTGCCACGAGAAGCCGAACGCTTGGTACACTGCCACGCCAGCCAACTAAAAAATGGCTATTGCAGCAGTGTCTTCCACGAAAGGCGATCTCAATGACTATAGCATAGGGTAACGATCACAGA